>JARFJB010002218.1:307500-626326 GCA_036346205.1 Vesta saturnalis
AACCACACTACACGTTCTGCGAAATAGTACAAGAAGTTTTCTATGAGAATATTTATCAGAATGATTCCCACACACAATTTTCCTCACAAAATCCAATTACCAATAACATGTCAATTCGTTCTGCCAGCGGAGATTTCCTACTATCCTACTATCGCCCAGTGAAAACCCTATTCAGCGATATGACTATGGCACTAAATTTACGATCATTTTTGTTATCGCCAACGCAATGCTGACTGGTTGCTTAACATTTAGTTTCGCAAGTAGTTACATTAATAGCCCTTTAAAAAAAGACTTTAAAAAATCTAAACCAGATAGGTATAGAAAACCGCAATATAGTTTGAAAGAGCATCTCAATCTGCGCCAATTTAGTTTAAAAATACAGGGTGTTTCATATATGTATGTATATAAAACTGAATGCCTATTTTCCTTGGTCACGCCACAACTTGAGTACGACTTTACAGATTTCATTGATTTTTTTTTGTTTAAATTTTATAATACTTTGTAAAAGGTTCTTACGGAAAGAATAATTAAGCAAATTGCGTAGAAAATTTGAGAAAAATTAACGGCTTTAAGTTTCGCGTGTTTGATAGTTCGCGCACCGCAAATGTCATTTAACAGCTGCATCGGTCGGGATTTATGGATCGAGGGTGTGTTCTTAATGATGTGTAGGTATCCACCCCTCAGGAGGTGAAATGAGGGGTTGAATTTTTTAGTGAAACTTTTTATTCAATGGGTCGATTGACTCGAAGATTGGTAAACATACTCTTCAATTAACACAATTAAAAATGAGACACGTGTATCACAAAATTTTAATATCGCCCTCTCCCAATTTTGAGATCGCAGCAGAGTACGTATATATATATATATATATATATATATATATATATATATATATATATATATATATATATCATGATGCCACAAGTCCCTATAACGTTTTTTAAAAACTCAAAATAACGGAGTTTGTTTTTAATAATTTTGTTACTGGATCGATTCTGTTAAAATTTGGAATACACATCTTTAATACTTATAAGTTATTGTAGCAAATTTGATGTAAGTATCTCAATTGAAAAGGACCTATTCTGCACTTGTGTATTATGATCCATATCTTTATTTGATTATTTTTAAATTTTTTTTTGCATTAATTCAAAGAAAAACATGACAATAATATGAACCGTTTTAAATTTAACAAAGTGTGCGATGGATAAAACGAAATTGTTTCCGAAATTTATTTAGTCCTTCTTAAGAAGTTTTGACGAACTATTGAAAAAATTCCTTCCTTTGTCTAATTTCATCGAACCTACTTATAATTTTGTTCATCAATTCATCAACATTCTGCACCGCAGTCCTATACACAAGAAATTTTAAGTAGCCCAAAGAAAATCCATTGAATTTAAGTCAGGTGATCAGAGAGCCTTCTATTCGAAAATTCCTCGCTATACAAACGCTTTGCTTTGCATTGCCGCCTGCTAATCCATAAGAAAAGTGTAGGTCACGTCGTTGCCGATTAGAATAATTATTATTGTTCATGTGAAAAATCTGGAACACTGGAACTGTGGTAGGATCTGTAACAAACAAAATATACCCACGTACCACACAAAATTAAAAAACACCGAACGCGTTTTAATAGCTACGCTATCATTCTCAGCGGTCGACCGCTTTGTTAAATGTATTTATCCATGGCACGCTTTGTAAACGTAATAATAAATTTACCACACCTTTCTTCATGGAACCTTTACGACGTTTCTTTCGAAAACGGTTCACTTTATCGTCATGCATAAAGGGGACCTTTTTTGAAAGAAAACTTGTTTCGCTTTAAATGAATGCAAAGAAAATAAAAAAAAATTCACATAAAAAAGGTATGGACCATAAAACAGAATAGGCCCTTTCAATTCGGCACAATAAGGTAATAAAATATTAAAAATGTGTATTTCAAATTTTAAGAGAATCGACCCAATAACAAAATAATTATTAAAAACTTCCAGGCACCCTGTATAGATGTGTATGTGTATACAGTGTGTCCAAAATTGGTCTGTGCAGTATTGCTATCTTGGAAACTATAAGAGATCGAAAAACGGTTAAATGGAGAAAGTTTTAGAGAATAATTGAGCCCACAAAAATGCCATATATTTTAGATAT
Organism: Vesta saturnalis; assembly: GCA_036346205.1. Lineage (NCBI taxonomy): Eukaryota > Metazoa > Arthropoda > Insecta > Coleoptera > Lampyridae > Vesta > Vesta saturnalis. The sequence continues at coordinate 309,640 of JARFJB010002218.1, forward strand.
TTTTCAAAATATTCGAAAAAAAACTGAAAATCGACAATTTCTATTTTTAGCTATATCTCTTTTATTTGAACAGATATAAAAAAATAAATTACACTTTGCCATTGCCACTTTTTATCCTCTATTGAATGGTGACAAAAAAAATTAATCCGACGTTTCGTCGATTAGAGACCATCATCAACTTTATTTTTTCATTTGGGTGGAAATTAGCTCCAACTATGTATAACAGTTAATGATAATTCGACGATTCGACCCTAATTCTTGACATTTTCAAATATTTCTTTTTTTTATGAAACATTTTTGAAAAAAACTACCAAAGCACTTTATTCTGCAAATGTACATTTATTTCAACTCATAATTCATAATAGGACGTTCCGACTCAGCAAAAGCATTATCAAGTAATCTCTTATGAACAGTAGCTACCCATTCGTAGATCACTATTTATCACGATATCGAAAAAACCCTTCCAAACCTTGTCTTAAACAATGACAGATAAATAACTCTTTTATTAAGTTTAAATTTAAGTAACCACCTAACAATACATTTACTTCAAGTGAAAATATTTAGAAAAACCTGAAAAATCCTATTAAAACACTTAAAAATTAACTACAGCTAAATAATGAGTTCGATTATTATTAATTTCTGGTAGTAGGCTTTGATGAGTATAAAACAATTATTGTATAATATTACGTTATCTATCAAAGTAGTGCAATAGTTACTCACATTTTAATGAACATTGTTTGGAAATAGTGTTAAATTATTCTAACGAAGAAAATTTTGATACATTAGTGTGCTATATCAAAAGTGAAAAAAATGCTACCAGAGCTAGTGATGACTATTTTCAAATGTACCCCGAAAAAAGACAACCTGGCAGAAATTATTTTTATATTTATATATTATATTATTATTTAATAGAATTTGGAAGTTTTGAAAAACCACGTTCAAAAAAGTATGCGATCGATAATGAGAATAGTAACGGAAACATTTTGGAATATTTTGACCAAAATCCGATATCCGGGTACGAAATTGTGGCACGGAGTTTCATGTTCCAAATTCCACTGTACAGAATGTTTTGCAAGTTGTTAAATATCATCCTTAAAAGCCAATAATTACACAAGGCCTGCAAGAACGTGATTTTGACAGGAGAATCGAATTTTTTAATTGGTATCATCGTAAATGTAAAGAAAATCCTGAAATTTTCAGATAAAGTTGCATGGACAAATGAGACACGTTTTACCAACTGTGTAGTTTTCAATAAAAAAAATCATCATTACTGAGCCCGTGCGAATCCACATATTCGCGATCAACGCCGACTTCAAGTACGATTTGGTTTTAATGTGTGGTGCGGAATGATCGGTAAGTAATATCTTTGTTTGAGTTAATTGAGTAACATTTAATAAATTAGTAACGACTCATTTTTTTAATATTCCCAATTAATTTTGAGCAAATCGTCTGATTGGTCCATTTATTTATGACCACACGTTAACAGGCCAACGATACCTTTTAATGATGCAAAACCAAATCATTCCATCTATTCGTGAAGCTGTTCCCCCTGATGAATTTAATAATTTGTGGTTCCAACAAGATGGATACACCGCACATAATTCAGGGGAAGTCCGAGCATTTTTACGGGAGATTTTGGTGAAAGAATAACATCCAACAGCGGTCCTGTGCGTTGGCCTGCTAGGTCTCCGGACCATACCCCATTAGACTTTTATTTATTTGGATATGTCAAAAATGAGGGGTACGAATTTGATCCCCCAGAAAATAGGCAAGTTCTGGAACATCAAATTATTAATGTTATACAAAAGATTAATCGTGATATAATACGTCGAGTAACCAGAACTGTCGCAAAAAAATGTGAAAAGTGCATTGAAAAAAATGGTCGACATTTTGAATAATAGTATGTAGAACTAATGTCGGTTTTATAATTATCCTGTAAAATACATTTAATATTAATACAAAACACTATAAAAATTATTTGATATTGTAGCGTTGTAAAATGTATGATTCATTGCTAAAAATGTTTTTTAATTACTTTTTAGTCCCTAATAACTACTATGTGTTTGTTGAATATTCCCCATTATTTTCACTCCTTTGCTTCAGCAATTTATTTATGAATACCAAGTAAACATTTGACAACAAGTTTTGGAAAGGCTTTTATATATATATATATATATATATATATATATATATATATATATATATATATATATATATATACAGGGTGTCCGGTGGGAACTGTACAAACTGAAATGGTATTTTCCTTGGGTCAATTTAAGTAAAAAAGTCCCATAAACATAGTTCTGATTCGCAATAGTTACCCAGATACAAGCGTTTAAAGTTTATAAATGATCACATATTTTTTCAAAAGTAATTATTATTAGTCAACTGGAAAAACAAAACCGAAACAATCTGTCATTTATTCGTTTGTATTCTAATAATGACAAAGTGGATTGTAGTAAATTAAGTGTAATTTAAATTTAAAATGCCTTTTCAATTTTCTCACGAAGAGTATGCTGACATAATTTACATTTATGGATTTTGTGATGGAAATGTGAGAGCTGCCGTTAGGGAATATGAACGAAGATTTCCCAACAGGAGGATTCCAAATCACCAAACCTTTTCTTCTGTGTTTCAACACGTTCGAACTCATGATTCATTTCCATCAGTTTCAATAAGATCTGATCGTCCTGTGGAGTTAAATGTGAATGAGCAAGAAAACATTCTACAGATGGTTGATCGAGTCCAGGGTTGAGTGTTAGAAGAATTTCTTCTCGAACGGAGTCCCCGTATGTCAGTATGGCAAACATTACATGATGGGCTTTTGTATCCCTATCATACACAAAACGTTCAGCACCTTGAACCTGGAGATTTTGCTTTGCGGTTGAATTTCTGTCAGTGGCTACAAGAAAATTCACAACTAGTTCCATTCATTTTATTTAGTGACGAGGCGCAATTTACTAGAGATGGAGTGAACAATACACGCAATTCTCATTTGTGGTCAGATGAAAATCCACATGGTACAACAGAAGCTAACTTTCAGCGCAGATTTTCTGTTAATGTATGGTGTGGTATGATTGACGATCAACTTATTGGACCTTTTTTGTTTGAGGAACGTCTTATAGGAGAAGCATATGCATGCGGAATGAATTGCTACTGCTTTTGGAAGAAGTACCTTTACTAACAAGACAACAAATGTTTCTTCAACAAGATGGGGCTCCTCCCCATTTTAGTCAACAGGTGACAGAATATCTAAATGTTGCTTACCCTAATAGGTGGATTGGGCGTGGAGGTCCGCATGCTTGGCCACCGAGATCGCCCGATCTCACACCTTTGGATTTGGATTTATAAACTTTAAACGCTTGTATCTGGGTAACTATTGCGAATCAGACCTATGTTTATGGGACTTTTTTTACTTAAATTGACCCAAGGAACATACCATTTAAGTTTATACAGTTCCTCACCGGACACCCTATATATATATATATATATATATATATATATATATATATATATATATATGTATATATAAGTATATTGGGGGACGTTAAGGAAACTCTTTGATTTTATCGAGCTTTCGGAAAATATTTAGTTCCTGTTTCAAGACAACTGGAACAAAAAATGTACATTGGTAGTTATTAATTAAAACTTACTATCGAGAGGTTTTTTAAAATTGGCTTAGCACAAAGAAGAATTTGTAAATGTAAAAGTGAATATTTTAAATTAATGTCAATAAATGACAAACAGTAAACATGATAATAAAAAAAATTACTAATAATAATAACAACAAAAAATTTTTTGGTTATTAACTGAAACTGGATCGAAAGTTTGCGGATATTAGAAAAAGTAGGTAAGTGAAACTGAAATTCAAAAGTGAGATCATAGCTATAAATATTACTCAGGGCATTAATGTCTGATCTTTCGTTTAAATTACTTTTGGACTTATTAGTACAAACTATCACATAAAACAAAAGTTTAAAAATAATATCTTCTTGTTCTAACACTTGAACATTATCATAATTCATATTATGAAATTCATTAATGACATGTTCTGCTAAAGCACAACAAGGTATTCATTCTCCTTTTTGTATCACTTCTATGAGAAATTACTTGAAGTTTCCACTACGCAACAAAAAGAAGTAGTATGCCATATATTAAAACAAGAATCATGGTATGTTTGAAACGAATTAAAATACATGAAGTATTAGTTACCAATTCTTTTTTATGTCGTAAACTTTAGTTAACTCAATTATTTTACTTAATCAATTAAAATTTGTAGACAAGTTGTTAATAGTAATGACACGAGTAAGTCTTATTATGAATCGTAAAATGTTTACATTCTCATATCTTTAGAAATAGTTTAGTTTTCATGACGTTGTTGTTGATTAAAATGTTAATAGTTTGGTTTGTTCGTTTTTTAGTGACTCCTCAGCTATAGTACAGTAATGTGCTCTAATCAAAATTAAGTACTCATCTAAATTATCCAAGTTAGAGACAAAAGTAGTGCGTGACTCGGAGTGTGGCACGGATCATGTTCTTTGTTGATCTATAGTGTTAAAGAAAGTGCGTAAGAAAATTGAAGATACCCATAGTCATAACATTTAGTATCGAAACTTAGTTTGTTGATGTGACGATGAGTTATGCGGAAGCTTTGAGAGAAATGTGAATCAAGTCATGTGGAAAAAGCATATCAAAAATGGCGACGTTAAAATAACTGTGTGAAGACGGTTTGTGGAACGATTACAGCAGGTATAAGAAAGAAGTTGGCTTGTAGATTGAATCTCTAAACAAATCAGTATGTAAAAAAAGAAACGAACGCACATGGCAATGCTAGCCACACAAAATGAAACTCAGGTTGAATGACCTGCATCGATTAAAGCAGACGAATGCGATACAGGTAGATTGTACAAATACAGGAGAAGTGCTAAGAATATTTTGACAAACTGTAAAATGTATGTAAGTTTAAAATATTGCTTCTCCTTAGTAAATAAAACACTCGCTGGGTAATTAGCAGAATCTGTTTCTTGGAGGAACTATAGCCTGTTCTATTGATAAAGTAAGGGATGCCACTCTCTGAGAATTAGTGTTTGTATTTGCTATAGAGGGAATTCGTCTAAGAACGGTATGTTTTGTCTAAAAAACCAAACTTTCTGGTTAAGGGCGTTATGTTGTTGTAGCTCTAATCCCGTTCTATGGTTTGTATAAGCTTTAGTCATTCAGTTTCCCTCATAAACTTGTAGTAGCACTATCCGCATAAGCTGCTGTTATGTAATCCGGAGCAGCACGGTTTGTGCTTTTTTTCGCCAAAGTGGGTGAAATACGTGACTTGACTTTTTGTCTCGGTAATTTTGATCTTGGGTTTTTATTAGAGCTGTTTTACTTGTTTATCGTCTAAGAAGTAAATAGTAAGAGTAGAATAAGGATAAATGCGTTAGACAAACTCTACCAACGAAGGGGGTTAGTGCGTGAATGCAGTGCTGAAAAAAATTAAGAATAGTATACAGGGTGTCCCATTTAAAAATTCACAAGTTTGGTAAATAGCTCGAAAATTTAATTTTTTGTAAAACACTAACTACGTCACTGAACTATACGTAAAACGCTCTAAAAAGATCAGGTTTTACCTTCGTAATAAGTTTACGCATAACGGAAATACAGTCGTGCCTAAAAAGCAAAGTTTTTCGAAATTACCCTGTAGTTTAAAATCTAATGACGCCATGACAAATCGGACACCGCAATTTTCGTTTCGTCAAAAAGTAGGATAGTAATGTAAAACGCCGATGCTCCTCTTTTGTAATAACTCAGATAACACCTAAATGTTTCGACCAATGGACACTCTGTACTCTTAAATGTATCTTTAACTTAATATTGATTTAGGCGAGTATTTTGTAACATATTTAAATTTCTTCCGTTCTTTAAAACGTAAAAAAATATTTCAATAGATTTCTGTTTTTCTGATACCGCGACAATAAAAAACTGTTACAGTTTGACTCAGACTTGTACATTTCCAACCTTATGAGAAAACTTAGTAAGAAATAAGGTACCAGAAATTCTCCAAGGAATAAAATTTTATTGAACACATAAGTTGCATTTTTCGTCTGTTCATCTGTACCTAACTAAAGTTACTAAACAATACATAGTCCGTTTATTATTGCACCGGTTTTAAAGTGTTTAACATTAGTTTACAAAATTTAATTAAGTGATATATTGGCTACCTCAAGTAGCTAGCAAAAATAATAGTAGAAAGAGACATTTTATTAAAATATTAACTATGTTGAGAAACTACTATAATTTCACGTAAATAAAACTGACGTGTAATTTTGGTTATCAATACAAGTCTCTTTTCATTAAAACTTAAAATGAAATAGTAAAGTATTAATAAACAAGCAGTTGCAAACATAGATAGGTACGGTATTGTTAATTATTTAAAGGAGATATTTAAGTATATTTTCTAATTAATATTTATCAACAAGTTGTAATTGATGTTTATTAATGTAATAAATAGTATATTAAGTATTAAGAACAGTAAGGACAGTTTACCGATCGACGACAATGTTTGGCGACTGAGAGAAGTGAAGTCGCCAATATTGGAGGAGATCGGTAAACTCCTTACTGTTCGAAATGCTTATGCTATTTTTTGTGCGATCAACAATACACTTGATGGCAAAATGTAGGCAAAACACATTTTATTTTTTCTCAAAATTGCTTAAAAGATGACCACAAGCCGAGCCACAAGCGTATGTGTTGTTTCCTTAGTAACCTGAATGTTAATGTGACAGTTGTAAAATAATTGTGTCAGAAATTCTGCTAATCAAGGTTATGAATTTCACTTACTGTTCGCTGAACGGTAAGTAAATTACTTACCGTTCAGTTAGACTCATTATACACAAAATGCCACCTACTGTTGTCAAAACAGTGACAGTAAGTTGACAAATATGAACGATCGCACAAAAATGTTTATTATTATCACATTAGTTATTTACAGAAGTATAGTAAAAAATTAAACGATGTTACATCTCAACACGTATATGAGCAAATACATTGTTATTAGATTATCTGTACAACATTTTTAAATTTTAACGGGTGAAATTTTTATTGGTGGATGGTTCCTTCATTTTCAATATAACTGCCAATAAGGTATTTCCTATTCTTATAGTACTTCACCGAGTGCCGGTGCGAATGTAACTTTATAGAGTTCTATCAACATGTACTGAACCTTTTTGATAGGAAGGATTGCCTTCGGTTGCAAGCTAAGTAATACTGGCAAATACCGAAATCTAAATATCGTTTAAGCGTTCTTAATTTATGATCCAATATTATTTTATTAAATTCTCGTAACAAAGTGCATACGTTTATTCATAGTTGAATATTAATCATGTTCTTTACAGTTTCTGTAACTATAATGCAAATGTGTATCTACCTGTTTGTGTTTGAAAATAAATGAGTACTTGGAGAATGTTCATCCTATTTCTCCAATGTTTAATAACAATTCATAAGAAAAACTCTTTTGTCTACAATATCTGAAATCACTTTTGTGTCTTTAGAAAAAAATACAGTACAGGCTTAACGAAAAAGTAATTTAAATATTGATTCTTATTGTCAATTTTCAAATTTTAAAAGAACACTATTAATGGTAAAAAAAGGGAGGGTCCTGAGTTATAATGAATTATCTAATTACGTTAAATTTTTAGTTTACTTTCAATCGATTTTCCAAGTTGTTCAAGACAGTCATAGGTATTCATTTTTATATAAAACTAGTGTTAGTGTTATTTTCTTCTCACACAAATGATTTCTGAACCCACAAGAATCCCTGATAACCCTAACCATACTCCACATCTTCTAGATCTCTTTCTTGCATCAAACCCTCTTGCTTATAAAACTTCCGTTCTTTCGCCTTTAGGTCTTTCCGACCATTGTCTAATAAAAATCATTTCTACTGTACCTAATACCACTGTTGTTCGCAAAACCGATAGAAACTTGTGGTGTTTTAAGTCAGCCCGATGGAGTGATTTACGGAATTTCTTTGCAACCTTTCCATGGCGTGAATATTGTTTTAAGTCGTCCTCTTCTTCAGACATCGCTCTTTCAGTATCTGAAGTCATCCTCATGGGAATGGAGTAATACATTCCCAAAAAACAGTACCGTGTAGGTCATTCAGGTTCCCAACCCTGGTTCAATAAAGCTTGTGCTGATGCAATATCTTTAAAAAATAAATGTTACATTAAATGGAAATCTAATAAATCGGTCGACAGTCATGTGGAATACGTTGGTGCTAGAAATATCAGCAAAAGTGTCATCACTAAAACTAAAAAGTTGTTCGAACAACGAAAATGCAATGAACTAGCTACATCTCCTTTAGGCAGTCGTAAATTTTGGTCTTTAGCTAAAGCCATTAGTAAAAACTTTGGAACATCTTAATTTCCCCCCCCCCTGACGTCTATTCACGGATCGGTATTTGCTGATTCTGTAGACAAAGCCAATGTTTTTGTAGATTTGTTTGCATCAAACTCGTGTCTCAATGATTCTGGAAAAGATGTGCCCCTAGTCAACTCTTCTTCATACGTTATGAAACCAATTCATTTTCGGTACAAGCTCTTGGAATCGATCATCAGTAGGCTTGATCTCAATAAGGCGACTGGCCCAGACGGTATCCCAGCTATTGTCTTAAAGAAATGTTCCCCCGAACTAGTACCAGTCCTATCTAAGCTCTATACGATCTCTATGTCTTCTGGGGAATTCCCTTCATCATGGAAGTTAGCAAATGTTCAACCTATTCCCAAAAAAGGCGATAAGACCGATCCCTCAAATTACCGACCAATTGGCATCACTTCCATTTTGTCTAAACTCATGGAAAAAGCAATCAATCAGCAACTACTCACGTTCCTTGAAACTAATAAACTCCTTAGTGACCACCAATATGGGTTTAGGCAAAGTCGTTCAACAGGCGATCTTCTTTCATATGTGACCCAAGTTTGGAACAATACACTAGAGCAGTCCGGTGAAACAGTTGTAGTCGCTTTAGATATCTCAAAGGCATTTGACCAAGTTTGGCATAAGTGTTTACTTGCCAAACTCACCTCGTTTGGGTTAAATGATATGCTCATCAACTGGGTTTCTAGTTTCCTTGATAAAAGACGAATACGTGTCGTAGTTGATGGCTTTTTTTCAAAAGAAGTTAGCATTAACGCGGGAGTACCACAGGCATCCGTTATAGCGCCTACACTTTTTCTACTGTACATAAATGACCTTATTTCTTCAACAACTAGTCCCATCCATTGCTTTGCTGACGATAGCACTTTTCACTGTAGTTCATCTCAATCTACTCATAGTGATAATCCACCTTCTATGTCAAATCAAGAAATTAAAGCTGAAATGGCAAATTCAATCAACAAAGACATTCAACGTATTCTCGAATGGGAAGCAATAATCTAGTTAAATTTAATGCTAACAAAACTCAGTGTTGCCTTATGTCCGCCAAAAAGATCGATCATTTCCTGTTTAAGTATGAATGGCTCAGTTCTTAAGTTTTCAGACTCTATTACTCTGTTGGGTATGACTGTATCTTCAAATCTCTCATGGGTTGACCATCTTCTGTCAGCTACCAAAACAGCTGCTCGCAAAATAGGCTTTTTTTACAGATCTAAGCAGTACTTTACCTCTCGACAACTCCTTCTGCTGTATAAGGCCCAAATTCGGCCTCATCTGGAATATAATTCTCACCTCTGGGTTAGTGCTCCCCAATACGCTCTCGATATCGTTGATCGTATTCATAAGAGAGCGATTAGGCTTATAAATGACCCGTCCATAACTTCTCACATACAGTCCCTTGAGCATAGAGGGATGGTTTCAGTTTTATCTTTGTATTATCGTTATTACAACGGCTATTGTGCTGCTGAATTATATTCTTTAATACCATCTCGGGCTATCTTTTCGAGAAACACTCGGTTCGCTCATTTACATCATCAGTATGCAGTACAAATCTCCACTTGTCGTACCAAACGGGCGCAATCCACATTTTTCTACACGGCTTCTAAACTCTGGAATGATCTCCCTAGTTCCTGTTTTCCTCTCACTTATGATATGAGAAAATTTAAGGTGGCTGTTCATAGGCATCTATTGGCAATTCATTATCCCTCTATCCATCCTCATAAGTGTTGTTGAGTGCTTTAGCACGATAGGCCTAATTTAGCCTGCTCAGGTCCACAATCATAAAAAAAAAAAAAGTTAAGTGAAGTATTATTTTTTAAACATTTATATTAGTAGATATTAGTTTAATTTAGTGCTTATTTCATTAGTTTGATAATGTAATAATAATATCGTAATTTTTTTACACAAATTGGAATAATTTAGTCATTAATATGGTGCAATATATTGTAATGAGCCTTCACACGGTAAAGAAATAAACTGTGATTTTTTATATTGATATTTTTTTGAGCATGATTTCTGTATACTGGTTTAACGAATAATAATCTAATATACTGACTGAAACTAAACAAAATGTGGTAGAGTAGTTACAAACGTCCTAGCAGTCGAGATGAAACCTTAAACGCTGTTATAATCGGGAAATTTCGGAAGCGAAAATGCCATCCTAGAAATATACTGCAAATGAATAAGTTAAGTAATTATCAATTTTTTTGATAGATAGCGTAACTGAATACATTTGTGTTGAATGATCATTTATAACAATTTCAATTTAGGTATGTATTGTATTACCTATTTTATATTTTCATTAAAATAATTTTTTTAGTTAGTAAACATAACCTAACCTGCTCAACATCAGTTGTTTTTATTAAGGATTTGCAAAAATGAAGTTCAACGTTTTATAAACTTTTAATTACAACCAACAGATGGAGAGAACATCAGAATAACTTCGGATAAGATTTTTGGTTGTTAATCTTAGCAATCATCGAATAGGTAAATTTTTAAAACTAAGAACCAACAAGAAGAATCAATCAAGTAGCCTCATTGCATTAAAATATGTGTCAGAAAATGTTATTAGTTATTACAAATACAAGTATTTACTCTTTCACATTATAGTTTATTGTGTTGCCTAGAAAATGTGAAAAATTATTTGTTCGATAATTCATAGATTAAGTAATATTCTGTAGGTGTAAATGTGTAGTATCAAAACTTGAATGAAATTTCTCAATATGATTATAATATTATAACTTGAAGTACTTCTAATAGGAGTACAGAACACAAACGTTGAAATAACTACTACGTTTCACAGCAATGTGCAACTTAATGAGACCCTCCTTATTTGATCGGAAAATATATTTTTGTAGAAGTATTTCAAATTCTAATAACATTATGTAAAATAAATCACAAATTGATTAAATATTTTAAAAAGTAATTTTATTAACATACAAAAATAAATAACTACAGAAGTTTAATTAGTTAGAATCTATGTCACTGTCTCTGTCTTTGTCACTACTGGTGTATTCAATGTTTTCATCACTCTCACCTGTATTTACAGTAAAAATCAGCTTTGCGACTTCATCAATAAAACCTTCTTTTTCTAAATATTCTTGTTCAATCTTTTTCTGTATGTTTGCACACAGCTTCCCATTCTTCAAAACCAACTGATTTAAAATTATTCGCTGCTAATTTCCACACATCTTCAAATTTAGGCGTAATATTATTACTCCCTACATAATCTTTAACTTGAGCCCATACCTTTTCAATGGGATTTAGCTCTGGATGGTAGGGTGGCAACCTTGAGAATGAAGAAATTAGGCAGGTCATAGAAAACAAAAAATACAGCCTCAGTAAGAGTAACTTTTTATTTGACATTTTCCGCTTCATTTGCTAATTTATCTGTAAATAGCATTTGAAAAAGTTATTTTAAGTTTCGAAAGTGTACTGAAAAAATGGGATTAACCCGAAAACACTTCTCCATTACGATTTATTATGACTTTAAGAATGGTTTAAATGCGAAGCTTGTAATCAGCATTTGGTGATTAAGCTCCTTCTTCGACAACAATTTACATATGGTACAAAGAATTCGAATGTGGAAGAACTGCGGTTGATCATCAGAAAGGCGCATGCCGTCCCATTACCGCTGTGACAGAGGAAAATATCGCTGCTGTAAAGGTTATGGAAGCAGATAACAGAACTACTTACGCCGTAATAGAAGTTCAACTGTGAATTGGATCCTCACATGTAAAAACAATAATCTACGACCACCTTCATCTGCAAAGAGTAGTAAGTCGTTTTGTACCCTATCATCGTACCGACTTTCAAAAAGCAGGACGAGTAGAGATTTACCACGAATTTCTAACGTTGTTTAAGAATGGTGGACACCAAATTTTGTCAAAAATTGTAACAGGCGAAACTTACACACTATTTTTCAACATGCCAACTCAACAAGAAAGCCGCGTATGTATCCATGAAGACGAGGCCACACCAACAATAATCAGAAACCAGAGACCAATGAAGAAATTAAGCACGTTGTATTCTTTAGAAGTACCGGTATAGTGAGCGCTATTAAGCTAGAGGAGCAGAATACTGTCACAGCTAAATGGTACCTCGAATGCTATTTGCCGGAAGTGTTTAATAAAGTGCCAAAGAGAGGATAATGCTTCTTCTTACATTGCAGAGCTAACTTGGCAATATTTGGCTACAACCAAGGTTAATGTGATCGAACACCCTCCCTACTCATCCGATCTGGCAATGTGCGACTTTTGGCAGTTTTTTGCCCTAAAAAAGACCTTATGAGGAAGAAGATTCTTTCAGAGGAAGAGATGCTGCTGTTAAGTGTTATTTTAATAGTATTCCTAAAGCTGCTTGGCTTGGAGCATTCAAGCAATGGAAAGAAAATTTTGAAAAAGTACACTGGTTCCTTTATTCTGAATAATAATGGCTTATTATTCATATATGTGAGTTAAAACACATAAAAATGGAACAGGTACATTTGGGATGTGAAGTATTTAAATAATAGTCATTTTATCTAATTCCGTAAAAATAATTTTCATTCAAAACATGAATTGAATGTAGTTTAAAAAAGAGTGGGCAGGCTTGAAATTTTAAGTTGTCGCGAATTTTTGTTATTACAGTGTCAATTTCGCAATTCGATAATTTTGATATAATGAAAGGGATACATGTTCTGATATTGAAGAAAGTGCGAATATGGCTATTAGACGCGAAATCAAAGAGTCGGTACGTGTTGACCTACAAACAGTTTGAAAATTGGTGCACACAGAAAAAGTTAAAACAATTAATAAAACAGTAATGCTTGTGATTTTGAAGGAATGCGAACACTGAAATCTTTCACAATCTGAACGATCTACTCCATGCTGAAAACGGAACTATGTGTTACGAAAAACATTAACATCCAAAATTCTGCGCAATTAATTTCATTATTCAACAGACGATCTGAAGGGTATCAAAGAAAACATTGAAATGTTCTTAAAAGAAGCTAACGACAAAAAGTTTTTATTGACGAAGGTATGACGATACATAATGGTTTGTATACATATTCTTTATTTATTTGCGTAATAAGTAGCAATGGTAGTTGGAGTTGCTGGAGCTTGCAGAAAATGCGAACTAACAGACTTGCGGGTACAAACGAAAACAAACGTAATACGACAATTGTAGTTACAGATGGAAACGTTTTTGGAGTCAAGTCGATTGCTCTTGTACGAAAGTACACAAATTTACGTCCTAAAGTTACTAAACATGATCGTTTATTTGTAAAATATTTCAACGAGAAATGTGGAGTGCAACCAGTAGGAATTAATACATTTGAAAATTTTACTTATAAGGATTCTTTCCCAAACCTTTGCGCCTTACCATTGTCGAGGTAATGCCCCTCCGCACCCTTATGCAATGTGCCTTTATAGCACTTCTCTTCAACTCTTGCTAATTATATATATATATATATATATATATATATATATATATATATATATATATACATACATACATATATGTACAGGGTGGGCCAATAGTGCGTGGGTGGAAGATTGTGGGTTTATTAAGGATTATTTCTAAAGGTTGTTGATGAGATGTGGTGGGGTATTCTTAAGCCTACAAACCTAAAACGTTTTCACTTGAATCGCAAATTTTATACAGAGCGATTTATCCAAACACAAAAAATATTCGAAGTTACACGTTCTACTCACATTGGTACATTTCATGGTTAGTAATACCGCAAAGTCGAAACCCTCTAAGTTTCATGGTCACATCGATATTCAATTTCTTTCAGACATCAAGTTTTTCAAGAAAATACGATTTGCGGCTAAACGGTTTGTTCTAGATATCATGTGTGATACATAAAGTCACACTCAATTTGACCGAAGAATCAAAATATGCAATAATATACAGGTACTTACATTTAAAGAATACAACTTTGGTATAAATCACCCTGTATAAGCAGTGCGATTGAAGTGAAAGTATTTTGAGTTTGTAGCCTTTAGGGCAACTTACCATACCCAACGATAAACTTCAAAGATATGCGTCAATAAACCACCATATTCCGTCCACGCACTATTGGCCACCCCATCGTGGAAATTATTTCAGTAAATAACTAAATTTTTGGGTACAACAATTGATGACAATCTTCCTTTGAAATCACATTGACGAGTTGTGTATACAATCACAAAAGTCGTGCTAAGCGATAGCTTATTTAAATCAGAGCTTAACACCACTTACCTTATTAACGCTTAGTACTCGGTATAGCTCTCTTATCTCATACAAGATAAATGTATGTGGACACGCTACACATGTTAGCCATGTCACCATATTGCAAAAACCTATTATAGGAATACTGTTTGATTTACCATTTCGAGAATCGTGCAGGAGGTACTTTATGCTTACTTACTTACAGGGCGATTCCAAATTAGATGCTACCCTTCAAGGAGGTTCTAGCATGGCTCATTTGCGATCGATTGAGCCATATTTACCTATATGAAAAATGAACGACTTTCGAGATATTTGAGATTTTTAGTAATTCGCTATTTTCGCTCAGTTTCAGCCGATTTTGTAGGAATTGATCCTGTTAAACATTAATCTTAGACCAATTTTCAATAGCTGAATATGTATTTCACTTTAAAAATCCAAAAGTATGAGGAATATGCTTAAAGAGGAAATTGTAGACATTTAAAATCAGAATGTGAACGAGTCCAAAATCGATTTCAAATTTTCTATTGCTTATAACTTTTAAACTATTCTCTACATGTAGTGTTAAAGTAGTCTAAACTATCTAAACTAGCTTAACGTAATTTTCCGATAAAACAATTTTTGTCTAAATTCGGTCGATAGTTTCACCAGAAACACCTATTCAACCGCGCTACCTCTCGAAAATTCTAAATTGAGAATAATAAATCATTGAAGCCTTGATTCAATAGAACTGAGAATTTTATTCAATAATTTTACAGTTTGTATTCAAAATGACAACCATGGTCTCTTATACAAGATCAAGCTCTCTTTCTTATTCCTTGACAGGTAATTTTCATTTGAATTTTCGATAAGTGACGAAAATTACCAAATTAAGTAGCTATGGAAAAATTCAGTTTTGGAATCAAGCACTCTGGCTCGGCAATTTTTAAACAAAACAAACAAAACTGATTTGTTTTCACATTTCATACATTAATTCGCCGTTTTTAGTGACTTACGCCATTTTCTACTATTAAACACTGGACTAAAATGACTATTTAAAAGGATCAATTGCAACAGAATCGGCTTAAACTGAACCAAAATAGGCAATTACCACAAAATAACAAATTCTCAAATATCTCGAAAACCGTTGATTTTGTATATAGGTAAATATGGCTAAATTGATCAAAAATGAGCCGTACCAACACCTCCTTGAAGGTTGGCATCTAATTTGGAATCACCCTGTATAATATTATACGGTAACGTGTATTTACATCTGTAAGATAGATAGCATGTTATATTCCCAAAAAATTGGATAAAGTTTTGCAAGTAAACCGTGTTCATAGTTATGGCACGAGATCGACACATAGGTTATGTATTCCAAAGCGAAATCTGTCAATATACAAAAATTTCCTAATCATTCTAAGTGTATCATATACCATAAATAGCCAGACTAAAATACTTAGCGTTTTTGGGTTTTATATTGGTGTATTTTTATATTGATGTTTTATATAAATCTATACGTTTCGATAACAATTACAGTTATTGTCCTCAGCAGTGGTAATTCTTTAAGAATTGTTTAAGATCTTAAAATACTTGAAAATGAAACACTTCAATTCATACTCAAGAAACCTCTTGTCAGCAATTGTTTTTGCAGTGGAAACGATTTCTTAGTACTGATTAGGGAGTAACAAACATATAATCCCGTGACATTGTTAATTCGTGGTAGTAAGTATTAATCATTTTTATTCTTTGTATACCTAGTATTTTACTGCTTTGTATATTCAAAATGTAGATGCAGTTACAATCTTGACTCTATTGTTGACAATGCTGTGTACATTGTTAATGTGGATATCTGTTTTTACTGGTTTAAATGTAATAGAAGGAATAATATTGTGATAAACATAAACACACAAGTAGTACATTTCGAAGCAGATGTTCAAAATGTACACCTCCAGCTAAGATACAAGCATCCGCTCGACGTCTAATGAGTGATTTAATATATCCCTACAGAATCCAGAGAATTGTGTTCAAGTGACCTTGAACGTCATGGATGTGGATAACCTCGCCCTATCCAACAGTCTGGAAAAACGTTATTCAGAAACTCCCGTATGGTTACTGCAAATTGTGGAGGAGCACCGTCATACATAAACCACATACGCCTTTTAATTAGTAGAGTAGTAATGATATGCATACAATAAATTTTCTTTTGGGATGTTCCAAACAGTTTTGTAACTAACGTTTTGGGGCAATTTTTCTGGTACTCGTTTCTGGACGTTCGTCAACCATTTTAAGAACTTGTGGAGTTCTAGCAGTTTTAGGTCGTCCAATCATATTCCTTGATTTTGTAGTTCCAGTTTCTTGTAAACGAAGATGTAGTTTAGTTAACGTTTCAGAACGCTTGGATAACGCTAACCTACAAACGTCTAGCCGTTAAGGCATTACCATTGGATAATTCATACAAAAAATGCATCTTAGCCATTTCAGCATTAGTAAACGCAGGCATTGTTATTAACTGAACAAAAAAGCAGAACTGGTGCTGCAACGAAATTACAATGATAAATATTTTTTATTCGCTTTTTGCGTTGGTTTTTAAGTTTAACACTGAAAATTCGAACAGCCACTTAGAATAAACGTTTCTTTCTTATTAGTTTTGCAAGCCAGTAGCGTCACAAAGGAAAAAGTATGCTGGCTATAAATGTCACAGTCAGAGCTCGTTTATTACAAAAAAGTCAACACCCTATATACAGATTAGATATATATTTTAACCGAAGTTGAACTATTAACTATTTTACGAAAACCTGTACGTAGTCTAGTATTGGGACATTATGCAATAATATGTTTTAGTTTCTGGAAATTGGTCACAAATGATGCAGAATAGACTAGGTATACTGTATACTAATACATCAATTACTTAGAATCTTTTAAACTCAGATGAAATCATCCTGTAAAAAAAATATTATTAAAGAAACGTGATAACCACTTCTTTTCCAATATGCTTGATGAATTGTGAGTAAATACCATAAAAACCAGCGGTTTTCCCATTTTTAAGAGGCCAATTGGCATATTAAAGTTCCCTTGAAAAAGGACTGAAAAATTGTTCAGATGATGAAATATTTGTCCTTCTAATTTTTAGTAATCTTCTTATTTTCAAACTTCTAGCATTATTTATTTCAACAGAATTCGATACATTTACTAATTTTTGTAAAATCGAGTTTGGATTTATGAGATAATTAGACTGTTGCGTTTATGTTGTGTTAGACAATTTATTAGGTAAAGAGCAGCGACCTTTACTTGGTGTAAAATTCACGCTTTCCTTCTAAGAGTTGCAGTTTTCTTTTCTTGTATAGTTTTGTGAACTTTAAATTACGTCTGCGTTTTTATTAGAAAGATTTTCTTGGTAATCATTGCATCTGTCAGGAATTTACTCTTTACGACAACCTCTAGGTATAGTACACTTTGCAGCTCCTTTTATTACGGTATTAAATCTCAAGTTTGTATCAAATGTTTTTTAAATTCTTTTTAATTTGGTGTCTGAAAATTTTTGTTTTGTTTGCCACTTGCAAGTCTCAGTGATGCCAATAGAAATTAGTGCAGGTTTGTGATAGTTTTGTGGAAAATAACCTAAAACGGAATACACCCCCTTGTATGCAACGGTTCCATGTTGCTTGAATCTGCATCATTTTCTATTCCAATTCGGCTCACATAATTGCTCTTGCCTCTAAGTAGAAATACATTCAATATTTATTTGTAAAATATCTCGAATGTCCCTGAAATATGAATTAGACTGTCTTCAGAATTAGCTGTAATCCTAGTTCGGTCTTCTGGATGACGGCTATCTGCAACTAACGATTCTTGTAGTGCTTGGTGAGCTCCTGAATGAGAGCTGCCGTCTATCGCCATTTCAATTTAAACTCATGTAAGAGTTAGACTTTCATCAATATGAAATGTGATAATGTGAGGTTGACCAAAGCCAACTAAGGTAATGATAATAATAACTGATATTAAATAATGAATGTGTTTTCCGTTTTATCAAATGCTTTCATAAGTATGATCACAATACTCATCAGAAATAGTTAAACTCTTAACAAACATGAAGTGTATGTAACGTCCTAAATAGTTATAATTATAATTATAATTATAATTATAATTTTTTTTTTTTTTTTTGGGATAGGGGCATCGATTTCTAGGATCATTAGCCCGTTGTTGTACATCTCTTATTTTACGTTATATTAACTTTATTATCTGCTTATATCTTGTCGAATAAATTAATAGCTTTTAGGAATTTAATTGTTCTCCTTGTCATATCATCCGTTAGTGCTAAAGCCTCTTTTACGTTTGTTGGTATTTTATGCTTTACTCGTTCGTTTATATACTTTACACATTCGGTCAGTATGTGACTGACTGTAAGGTCGATATTGCAGTATTCACATACTGGTTTTTGCCTTCTTGCCGTTATTGGGGGTAGCATGTACGACGAGGTAATGTTGCCATGGCCGATGCGCAGGCGTGTTATTACTACCTGCTCGCGCCGTTTGAGAGATGCGGGATATTCAGCTGTTTTTATGGAAGTTTTTACTGATTTTAATTTACTGTCGGATGCCATCCACTCTTCTTCCCACTCCTTGTTTGTTATCCGTTTATAATATTGCTTTAGATCATGTATACGAACGGGTACTTCGTCAGTTGTCACATTTTTAGAGGCCTGTCGAGCTGCTTTGTCTGCCCGTTCGTTGCCATATATACCTTTGTGGCTTGGAATCCACATAAGGTATATATCGTATGCGTGTTCCTTGAGATTGTTTAACTGTGATATGATTATGTTGGCAAGATCATCTTTTCGGATTTGTTTTGAATTGTCTGTATGCTGCTTTTCGAATCTGTGCAGATTATAAATTTGTTACTTCGTGATGACATACATATATGCAGAGCTTGCATGATAGCGATCATTTCAGCTGCATAAATGCTCGTCCACTTGGGTAGGGTTAAACAGGTGGTTATCTCCTCGTTTACAACTACAGCGCAACCAGTTCCTTCGTTTGTTTTCGATCCGTCTGTGTATATAAATTGGTAGCTGTTGTATTCATTTTGGAGTTCTTTAAATCCTTCTGAATATAGTATCGGTGGAGTGTTCCTTTGATATTGCATTAGTTTTTCAATTACTAGTGACTTACTTTCCTGCCACGGGGCTGGTTTCCTGTATTCTAGCCTGGAAGGTGTTTGGGACTTTAATTTGTAGTCTGTTTAGTTTTTCTTGGTATCTGATAGTTGCTGGCCTAGTGATTGTGGGGCGATTGTTAAATACAGGATCTGTAGAGGACTTAAAGAAGATGTCATATGCGGGATGATCTGGTTGTGTGTGTATTTTAGCCCCGTAACACAGTAGAAGATAAGTAGCCCTAAGTGATAAAGGCTGAAACCCTACTTCAAACCTTATTGATTTATGTGGACTGGTTTTAAACGCTCCAATTGCTAGTCGTATGCATTCGCATTGGATGGATTCCAGCCGGTCTAACAAAGATTTGCGTGCTGAAAAGTATACTACTGCGCCGTAGTCTATTTTTGACAGTATCATTACTCTATACACCCTTAATAGGGTTTTCCATTCACTTCCCCAAGATATATTCGATAGGACTTTAATTGTGTTTAGCACCCGTTTGCATTTGGCCAATAAGTCGTTGATGTGAGCTTTCCAGGATAGCCTTTCATCCAAAGTAACTCCTAAAAATTTTATTTTACTATTACGAGCAATGATAGAGTTTTCTAATTTTAGAGGAGTTTCGATTTCGCACGAGCGTAAACGACAAAATGGACGTGAACCGTTTTAGACACAGAAAACCTGAAACCGATTGATTTGGCCACACTTGATACCTTATTAATAGCGTCTTGGAATCTCTGGATTAGATCTTCATTTTTTGGTGTTGCGTAGAATAGGCACAGGTCATCAACGTACAGTTGCATTTTTACGCCAGTTTCAGTTGTCAATAGCTTGTTAACTGCTACCAGAAATAATGTAACACTGATGGAGGAGCCCTGTGGGATTCCATTGGCTACCGAACCTGTGGAAGATTCTATTTCACCGATACGCACCTGTATTTGTCGGCCACGCAAAAAATCTTGAATAAAATGTGCTAGATTGCCTCTTATGCCCCATTCGTGTATTGTTTTTAAAATGTTGTATCTCCATGTACAATCATAAGCTTTTTCAATGTCAAAAAAGACTGCAGATGAATGGTGTCTATGAGCGAAAGCTGTTTGTATATGATCTTCTAGTATTACAACATTATCGAGTGCACTTCGACGTTTTCTAAAGCCAAATTGATGTGGGGACAACAAACGATGATATTCTAAGAGCCACATAAGTCTTGCGTTGATCATTTTTTCATATAGCTTCCCCATGCAGCACGTTAATGAGATTGGACGGTAACTTTCTGGTGTATCATTGCGTCTGTTTGTCTTCAAGATTGGAATGATTGTGGCCAATTTCCATTCGCTAGGATACGTTCCGGAGCGCCATATTGAGTTGTATAGGAGAAGCAGTGATTCCAAAGCGTGTTCTGGCATGTTCTTGATCATCTGGTATGTAATACCGTCATGGCCAGGTGATGAGATTTTGCACGATGACAGTGCACCTTTTAGTTCTTCCATAGAAAAGTCCGAATTATAAGGGAGGTCTTCATTTGTGTGGAACGCTAAAGGAGTTTCAAGCGAAATTTTGGTTTTTTGAAAATCTGGATCATAATTGATGTCACTGCTAATTTCTTGGAAATATGCCATGAAAGCTTCTGCAATATCCACTCTGCTTGATACTGTCTTTCCTTTGTGATGTATTTGTGCAGGTATCGAATAAGTGCTATGTCCAGAAATTACCTTTATTTTCCTCCAAAGAGCTTCTGGGGGTGTTTGAGAAGACAGAGAGCTTACATATTCTTGCCAACAGCGAGCTTTTTGTTGAAGTATTAGGTGACGTACAATTGCTCGGTGTCGCTTAAAGTTTATGCAATTCTCGCAGTTGGGTCTTCGTTTGAAGCTGTTAAACGCCTTCTTTTTCTCCTTAATAGCTCTAGAAATTTCGTTATTCCACCATGGGACGGATGTTTTGTAACGTCCTCCCTTGATTATAGGGATACTGCCCTTTGCTGCATAATTATAATTATAATTATAATTATAATTATAATTATAATTATAATTATAATTATAATTATAATTATATTAATTATAATTATAATTATAATTATAATTATAAAGGTTGTGGTAAAGAGTAAATTCCTGACAAATGCAATGATTACCAAGAAAATCTTTCTAATGAAAACGCAACCTAATTTAAAGTTCACAAAACAATACAAGAAAAGAAAACTGCAACTCTCAGAAAGAAAGCTTGAATTTTACACCAAGTATAGGTCGCTGATCTTTACCTAATAAATTGTCTAACACAACATAAATAATAAATAATTATAATTATAATTATAATTATAATTATAATTATAATTATAATTATAATTATAATTATAATTATAATTATAATTATAATTATAATTATAATTATAATTATAATTATAATTATAATTATAATTATAATTATAATTATAATTATAATTATAATTATAATTATAATTATAATTATAATTATAATTATAATTATAATTATAATTATAATTATAATTATAAGAAGGCTGTGCCTTCTCAGTAAATGGGACGGAACACAGCTGGACTATGCCAGCATATAGTTCAATATACACAGCTGAATTGTATAGTATCTGGCAGGCACTTCGTTACTGTGAATCATCCACGGACTGGCACAAATTTCTTATTGCCAGTGACTCATACAGCTCCCTTACTAGCGTCCAAAACCCATATTCAACAAATCCTTTAGAACAGTGTATTATATCTACCATCAAACACCTTACAGATTTAGGTCAAACAATGCAATTTATGTGGATCCCGGGTCACACTAACATAGAGGGGAATGAAATAGCGGACAAAGCTGCCCGTGAAGCAGCAGTGGAAACCGTAAATGAAAGTGTCGAGATCACAAATTATACCGACATGGCTACCTTCTGTAAAAATAAATTAAAAGTAATATGGCAACAAAACTGGGCAATTAGTGACACTCAACTGAAAACTATTCATCCGTCTATTATAAAATGGGAAGCTCCGCTCTACCTAACTAGAAAAGAATTCAGCATTGTACACAGAATTATAATAGGTCACACATCGCTAACGCACAGCTATCTAGTATCAAAAGTGCCCCGTCCAATTTGCATTCAATGTCAAGAATATTTAACTATTGAACACATAATATGTTACTGTTTAACTTACACCCATACTCGCAACCTGTACTCCATTTCCCATAATCTGAGCAGCAACTTAAAATTCAGCGAAACTATTAGAAATACAATACAATACTTGAAAGCAATAAATATCTATAATACAATTTAATAAAAAAAAAAAAATGGAATGTACGCTTAAAAAATGTACTAATAAAGAATAGCACTAAAGACCACAGCAGTCGATGTGCTTATACATACATAAAAAAAAAATTATAATTATATATCCCAGGACGTACGCCGTCAAAAGCGTATACGGGTGTGGCAATCCCGGGATGTCCTTGCTGGGGATGGTTGAGCGCTAACCATCTCCTAATACCGCAACTGCGAACTGTACTTCAGAGACTAGCAGGGCGTAGCTAGAGAACGTTGTACAGCTAGCGGTCGGTGGTCTTGGCTTTACCGCCCGGGCTACGAGGAAGGTAACCTCTATAAAAAATCCCCCAATCCCAAGGTCGTTTGGCAGTTTTAGGTGCTGAAGGGATTGCGCGAGGGGAAGCCTGAGCGTGGCCAGGGGGAAGCCTGGTCTCTAGCGTTGAAACGCCTGTGGGGGTTTGGCGCCCCTCCACAGAATTTTGCCTTCTTGTGGTATCCCGGCTCTGCTGCGAGTGACATTTTCTACCGAGGTTTTTCGTGGGAACGATATGAATAAAAATCACAAAACAAAAACACGGAGTGCCAGCTCCTTAAATATGGAGTCGCAGGAGGGATATCCTTCAAAGTCCTGCAACAATAAGGATATGGAGACGGAGGCCTTGCCCCGGTTCCTTATTCTAAAAAGGAAAGATGGGGTTAGTTTTGAGAGAATCAGCCCTTTTTATATACAAAAGGCACTGTATGGGTTATATGGAGATTTAAAAATGGTTAAAAAAGTAAAGGAAGGGATCTTAATCGAAACTGTTTCTAATAAACAGGCAAAGAAGGTTTTAGAAACAAAAAGGTTTGGTGACTTTGAGATCGATGTTTGTCCGCATAGAACTATGAATATATCTAAAGGTGTTATATTTTGCCACGATCTGCTTAACTGCACTGTAGAAGACATATGTGACGAACTCAGTAGTCAAAAAGTTATCGAAGTTCGACGAATAAAGACAAGGCGAAATGGAGAACTGATAGATTCGCCCAATCATGTTCTTACATTCAACACTCCAATTCTACCTCAAACTATCAGAGTTGCGTTTTATTCCTTAAATGTACGATTATATATACCCCCTCCCATGAGGTGTTTTAATTGTAATAAGTTCGGCCACACCTCGTTGCGATGTACAGCACAAGAACCACTTTGTTCATGTGGTAAGCAGTTACACCTCGGTTCGCCATGCGAACAACCTATAACATGCATAAATTGTGGCGGAAATCACTCTGCTAGAGCACCAATTTGTCCAGTTTTTAAACAAGAAAGTGCAATTCAAGAAGTACGTGCAAAAGAAAAAATAAGTTATAATGAAGCAAGAAGAAAAATTACTATCGCAACACCATGTCCAGGAATTAGCTATTCCAAAGCCGCGGCTACTTCAGTAGCTCCTCAGGCTAAAATCGATGTGCCAGCACTAGCTAGGGAACTCCTTCCCCAGTTAGTCGAAGCAATCAAACCCCTGATTCAAAAACCCTCTGTAACATCTTTGCCTGAAGCATCTTTGCCTCCACCGTCTTTTCATTCGACCTGTTCAACCTCGACGAACGTTGAAAAACGGAAACGTTCTCCATTAGGTCGCGAAGTAGTGTCAGAAGATGATTCTATTTCGTTAGAGTCAAAAAGGGAAAAAGGGATGGCCAAAGGGAAAACCGAGGAAAGCACCCTCAGTTTCCTCAGATTTGCAAAAGGAAGTGGAATATTATTAGTCTTATATAATAATTATATTTTATTCAGTAATAATATCTGTGATATATCTACATACAGTAGCGTTCAACTACTTTATGTATTTTATTTTTATTTTTATATATTTATTTATTTATTTAACTATATCTATTTATTTACTTGTTTGTTTGTTCGTACATCTATTTGTTATTTATCCGTGCTCGTAGTTTTTTATTTATTTACTCGTTAACCAATCGACAATTGTCTTTTCTTTTTAATTTGTTAAATCAACAATGGACTCCATAATTCAATGGAATTGTAACGGATGTATTCGTCACTATTGCGAACTTAAATTAATTATTAACGAGTTCAACCCGTTATGTCTATGCATTCAAGAAACTCATCTTAAACCGAATCAACAATACTACCTGCGTAGACACAAAATAGTTAGAAAAGATGTACCTCCAGACCTCAGGGCTAGAGGTGGAGTAGCATTTATTATCAGGGAAAATGTTCAATACGACATAGTTTCATTGACAACGTCACTACAAGCCATTGCTATAAAAATAACTGCTCCGATAAAAGTAATTATCTGTAATATATACCTTCCCAACAAAAATTGGCAACAGCAGGATATCCAAAACGTCTTAGATCAGTTACCTGCTCCCTACATATTTTTGGGCGACTTCAACGCCCATAATCGCATGTGGGGTTCCTTACATACTGATGCACGTGGACAGGCTTTGGAAAATGCAATAGATCTAAACCAATTATTTTTATTAAATACCGGTGCAAACACTCACCTTTGCGCAAGAACTGGATCATTTTCAGCCATAGATCTGACAATGGCTTCGGCACGTATTGCTACATCACTCACATGGAAAGTACTAGACGATCTCTATCATAGTGACCACTTCCCCATTGTAGTAGGCACAGAACAACATAAAACGCATATAGTAACTCCAATTCGCTGGAGAATATCAGCAGCTCGATGGGATGTCTTCCAGTCACACTTGTTTATGCCTTCAAACCACCATGAAGCCTCATGTAACGTACAAGTAATCACAGACATGATAATTAATGCGGCTAACGTCGCTATACCAAAAACAGGAGGAAATCCGGTAAAACGTAATGTACCGTGGTGGAATCACACGGTCAGTGAAGCAGTAAAAACAAAAAAACGGGCATTTAATCGCTATCGAAGATATCCTACAAATGAAAATCTTGTAGCTTTCAAAAAAGATAGGGCAGTTTCCCGGCGAACTATCTTAAAAAGCAAAAGAGAGTCATGGAATAATTATGTGTCATCAATAACTTGCCAAACATCTTGCACAGAGGTTTGGAAAAAAATTAAAGCTATCCCAGGTAAATATACGGCATCTTCAATACAACTCCAAGATAATAACACTATAATCACCAAACCCAAACAAATAGCTGAAACTTTAGCGGACCAATTCCAAGAAATCAGCAGTTCCCAAAACTACGATGTTCCTTTTTTACACACAAAAACTGATAAAGAGATTAAGTTGAATTTTAGTGAATCAGGAACCGCTGAATATAATGTGCTTTTTACATTGACAGAATTTGAACTGGCTCTGAAACGCAGCAAATCTTCTTCTCCGGGCCCGGATCTCATAACGTACGATATGATAAAAAATCTTACGGAACCATATAAGAAATTGATTCTGGATGCGTTTAACTTAATCTCGACAGAAGGTAGATACCCTTCCTGCTGGAAGGAGGCCATAATAGTTCCTATTCTTAAAAATGGGAAAAATCCATACTTAGCTATGAATTACAGACCAATTAGCCTGGCCTCATGTATGGCAAAAATATTAGAGCGTATGGTCAGTAACAGATTAACGTGGGTTATGGAAAAACAGAAACTTCTGGTAAACTGCCAAATGGGATTCAGGAAATTTAGATCCGCGGTGGATCACCTAGTGCACTTACAGGATGCAGTTCTAAAGGCCTTCGCGAGCAGACACCATGCAGTGGCTGTCTTTCTGGATGTAGAAAAAGCACTTGATATGACGTGGAGATATGGAGTCATACAAAGATTATACGAATGGGGCCTTAGAGGTAACTTACCGCAATTTATAACTTCGTTCCTCGAAGAAAGGCGATTTCGAGTTAGAGTTGGTACGTCATATTCCTCCTGTAGAATACTGGAAAACGGAATCCCTCAGGGTTCAACGTTAAGTGTGGTCCTCTTCTTAATCGCAATAAACTCCTTAATGAAATCTATTTCCTCAGACATCAATACATACCTTTACGTTGACGACCTTGCAATACTATATTCTGCTCCTACAATAGGAGAAATAAACAGAAAGCTACAACTTGCCATCGATCGTATATTATCAAATTCGAAAAATATAGGATTTAAAATATCACCTGAAAAATCATTTTGTATGCACTTCTGCAAATTGCGAAAACCACACTTTGGTCCTCTTCTCACGTTAAAAAACAAACACATTAAAAATAAGACCTCCGGAGTATTTTTAGGATTAACACTCGATAATAGACTAATATGGAAGGAACATATAGACAACTTAACAATACGATGTAAAGTAGTTCTTAATGCTATAAGAGTTATGGCAAACTCTAAATGGGGAGCTGATCCATAAGTTCTCTTGAGAGTATACAAAATGCTAGTGCAATCTAAAATTGATTACGGTTGTGAAGCGTACTCATCAGCTACGAACAGTACTTTGAAACCCTTGAGTACAATACAGAATGCTGCTATAAGATACTCACTTGGTGCGTTTTATACCAGCCCAAGTGATAGCTTACTATGCGAATCAGGTATACTACCTATTTCCTTACACCGAAAATATAGAATCTAGCTTACGCATGCAAAATTAAATCTATGCCTAATCATCCTAACCACAACATTTTATTTTGTAATGACGAGCCTCAATCTTCACAAAGACTGCACAAACCTCTACAATACCACATAAATAATACACTAGAATCCGTTAATCACCAACTTCCGCAAATACTACCTCTAGGACCGCTTGAAATCCCGCCATGGTTAGTACCCTCTATTAATGTGCTAAGACATCTTTCTAGACATGACAAAGAAACCACCCCTCAATACATCTACTTGGCGGAATTCAAGAAACTACTCTCTACATACCACGACTACATAGTATTATATACAGACGGATCGAAAACAAGTACTGGTGTGGGATGTGCGTTTTCAGTCGAAGGAGAAGAGCATCGTTGGTCCATGCCATTACACACTTCAATCTACGCAGCTGAACTATACAGTATTTGGCAGGCGCTTCGGTTCTGTGAAACATTAGTAAAAACAAATAAGTTCCTCATTGTCAGTGACTCCCTTAGTTCAATTACAAGCTTACAAAATCCATACACATGTAATGCGTTGACACAGAATATTATCTCAACCATCAAACATTTAACAGATTTAGGGCATATAATAGAAATCGCA
The DNA here is from genome assembly GCA_036346205.1 of Vesta saturnalis. Taxonomy (NCBI): domain Eukaryota; kingdom Metazoa; phylum Arthropoda; class Insecta; order Coleoptera; family Lampyridae; genus Vesta; species Vesta saturnalis. The sequence goes on from JARFJB010002218.1 coordinate 337,811, forward strand.
TGGGTTCCTAGCCACACTAACATAATTGGAAATGAAAGAGCCGATAGAGCTGCACATCAAGCAGCGCAGGAACCCAACGATGAAAATATAGTGATTGAAAACCATATTAACTTTACAAGTTTCTTAAAAAATAAATTAAAACAAAAGTGGCAACTAAGTTGGACCAGCACAAACAACAAATTAAAAAACATACAGCCTAATGATGAAAAATGGAAAGCACCACTATACCTTTCTAGAAAAGAATACGGTGTACTACACAGAGTAAGAATTGGTCATACCTATCTAACCCACAAACACATAATTTCAAAGGAACCCCCTCCTATATGTTCACAATGTAATGTACCTTTAACTATTGAACACATTATATGCTCTTGTGAGACATACACCCATGTACGTAACATATTCTCTATATACAACAATTTGAAAGACAACCTGGAGAATCAAGAAAATATCCAGAACACAATACAGTTCCTTAAAACAATAGATATGTATAATAAAATATAATCACCGCACAATGTATGTATAAAGAATCGCATTAATCGAAACTAATGAACAACAGCACTAAAGACCTCAGCAGTCGACGTGCTCATAAAACATAAAAAAAAAAAAATTTATAATTATAATTTTTTTTTTTTTTTTTTTTTTTTTGGAGGGGGGGAAATCCTTTATGGACAACACACTGATTTCGGTGATAGTGTGGGAGTCTCCACTTACTAGCATACCCACTAAAACCCCTCCTCGGTGCATCAGCTGCTGAGGCTATTAGCACCATACCCTGTACTCATGCGAACTGAACATTAAATGAAAATAGATGTATAGATGAGTAACAAAAATCCAGTAAAACAATGCACATGTAGGTATATTAAGCTTTATACATAACCATAGGCTTCACCTCTATAGTTGGTCAATCAGGTGGGTTGCCTTTAAGAAGTTTAACGTTTTACTAATTTTTTCTTTTTGTTTTAGGTTTTCAGCATAGCTGTTTTCAAGATCCCAAATCCTTCTCTGTTCGAAATACGTTGGACACTCGCATACTATGTGAGTAGTGCTTAGCGGAGTTTGACACTCGTCACACATTGGTGGCTGTTCCCCACTTAACAAGTGTTTATGAGTGAGCGCCGTATGTCCTATTCTTAGCCTATGCACTATAATTGCCTCTCTTCTTGTTAGGCCCGTTACCTCGTATCCTATCTTTACTTCTGGTTTTATGGATCGAAGTACGGTGTTATTTTGGTCCCAGGATTGCTGCCACTGTGTTGTGATCATTTTCTTTATAGCAATCTTTGTTACGAATTGATTTTGCTCATGTCCCTCTACTACCATTTCATAATTTATACTTTCTAAATATTCTTTTACCCTTATAGAAAACGGTCGAGTAATTGTTGGTCTGCTTTCATATAGGTTATCGGCCTCTGCAAGTAACTGGTTGTTGGGGTTACTTGGTGTAGACTTTAGTCTCGTTACATACGTCAACATCAGCATATTCCTCCTGAGGTTTAAGGGAATCATGCCTGATTCGCAGTGGAGGCTGCTAACAGGGCTGGTTGTAAAAGCACCTATTCCGTATCTGATGCCCAAGCGATGTACGACATCTAGTTTGCGTAGGATGCTCTTCCGCGCCGATGAGTAGACTATTGAGCCATATTCTAGTCTCGACAGGATCAGACTTTGATATATGCTGAGCAGACTCTTAGGGTCGGCTCCCCATTTGGTGTGTGCAAGGCATTTTACCAAGTTCATTTTGGATTTGCACTTACTAACTAGAGCATTGACATGCTGACCCCACGTAAGCTTCCTGTCGAAAATCAGGCCAAGGAATTTGGCATTGTCGGAGCAAGTTATAAGGGTCCCGTTCAGGTATAGGAGCGGATCGTAGTGCGGTCTTCTCAGCCTGCAAAAATGGACGCATTGTGTTTTTTCATCTGAGAACTGGAATCCTACTCTTGATGTAGCGGTTGTTATTTCATCAATAGCTGTCTGCATCTGCCCTACAGCTGCTCCAATAGTTTTTCCCGTTGTCAGGAAGGCCACGTCATCTACGTACATATACTTTGCTACCGCACAGTCAATGCCTTTGCAGATTTCGTTGATGGCAATCGCAAAGAGGGTACAGCTTAGGGTAGAACCTTGTGGTACGCCGTTTTCAAGTTCTTTTTCTACGGACAGTGTGTTTCCAACACGCACTCTAAACCTCCTATTACTAAGGAATGATTCGATGAACAACGCCATGTTACCCCTGATCTCATATTTTTGTAAATTTCGCATGATACCCTGTCTCCAGGTCATATCATACGCACCTTTGATGTCGAAGAAAACAGCTACTGCATGCTCCCTCTTTCGAAAGGCTTCTTGGATGCGGTACTCTAGCCCCACCAGATGATCGGTGGTGGACCTGCCTTTCCTAAAGCCGGTCTGGTATTCAACGAGTATGTTGTTTTCCTCCAGGTACTTTTGAAGCCGCGCGTTTACCATCTTCTCCAGTAGTTTACCCATACAGCAAGTGAGACTAATAGGCCTATAACTACTGGAGATCGTGGGATTTCTTCCTGGCTTAAGAATAGGGATAACAATGGCGCTCCTCCATTCCTCAGGGTATGTACCACTTAGCCAAAGCGTATTGTATAGGCTTAGCAATACTCTTTTCAAGTCCCACGTTAGGTGCTTAAGCATTTCGTTGGATATCATGTCACTCCCGGGTGCTGTTAGTTTGAGGGCATCAATCGCTGTAACAAGGTCCGTCATCGTAAAGGCTAAGTTGTAGCAGAGTTCTTGAGTAGCACCGAAGTCGAGTCCGGTTTCATGCAGGGGCAAACTGTCTCTAAAAGTTTGGGTGTAGTTGTCAGAGCTACTTACACTAGCAAAGTAATGAGCAAGAGCATTTGCAATTTGGTCATTGTCCTCTACACTGTTTCCGTCGGACGTCTTTATACTAGTAAGTATGTGTGTTCTACGTTTGCCATCCATGCCGTTAACCTTCCTCCATACTTCTCGTACGTCGGATGTTGGTGTTATAGTTGACGTGTAGTGGTTCCACGAATCGCGCTTGCATTGCAATACCACTCGTCTGCACTCTGCCCTCAGCCTTTTGAAGGTTACCAGGTTTTCCATGGTGGGGGTTCTTCGGAATCTGTTGAAGGCAGATTTCCTGTCCCTGATAGCTTGGCTGACGTCACCGTTCCACCATGGGACAGAACGCCTTGGAAGCTTGCCATTGGTAAGTGGAATGCTAACCTCGGCAGCTTTCATGATAGCATGGGTGATTGAACTTACGTCTACGCTATCGGGTGCGCGTAGGTTCAACAAGAATCGTCCCCAATCTGCCTTGGCTATATTCCATCTCTTCGCAGTGTTTTGCTCCGGGATCGGGATGCATGTTTCTACGACAATAGGGAAGTGGTCGCTGTTGTGTAAATCCTCTATTGTTCGCCAAGTAACACGTGTTGCTAAGCAACTAGACACGATAGTTAGGTCTATGGCTTCTACGGTATTGGAGATGGTATTGAAGCTTGTTGGCTCGCCTGTATTGAGTAAGACCAGATCATCTGTCTCCAGCCACCCCTCTATCACACGTCCTCTTGAATCGGTTTTGCGCGATCCCCACTGCAGATTGTGTGCGTTGAAGTCGCCCATCAACATCAGCGGCTTTGGTAGCTGACGTACAACTTCTTCGAGATCTTGTACGGTCCAGTTGTATTCAGGCAAGTATATATTGGCAAGGGTGAACTTAAGCTTACCGCCTATGGCGACTGCCAGCACCTGTAGTTGGCTATTGATAGGTAATCTATCATATATTACATCGCTTCTCATAAGTATAGCTACTCCTCCCCTGCCTCTCTGGCGCAATTGCGGTTCTTTTCGTTCCACATTGTACCCTCTAAGAACGTATGGTTGTTCCTGTCTGAGATGAGTCTCTTGGATACACAAGCACATTGGATTGTGCTCTTGTATAAGGAGTTTAACGTCGCAATATTTTGAAATAATCCCTCTAATGTTCCATTGAAGGATTTTATCCATTGATATGATAGATAATTAATTAAATAAGACAAAACAGTTAAAAGAGCACATATATAAATAAATAAACACGTAGGTATATGAAACAAAGGACAAACAGGTAATTAGACAAACGATGCTTTACTCAAAAATATCACAGATGGTTATCACTAATTTTATCACAGACTTACGACTTTTGTGATCCCCCACCAGCGGATTGCTGGGAGGTCACATCCGGCATCTTGTGTGGCAGTCGGGGTCTCCCCTTTTGCCATCCTTTCTTTTTCTTTTTCTGCTGCGAGAGATCCTCAATACGGTCGGAAGCAGACGTCTCACTTATAGTGGACGCGCTCCGTACCCTCTTCTCGGCTTCTACTACCATCAGCGCAGATTTAGAGCTGCATTCCGACTCGGCTCGAGCACGCTGTATTTTGGAGATCACCGATACACTGGGCTCTTCAGTTTTTGCTTTTGGTGTCGTCTCCTTAGAGATAACGAATTCATTTTTTAATGCTTTTACCAATTCCGGAATCAGCTCCTTCACCAAGAGACCGACTTCCGGTTTCCTTATTGCCATCTGGGCATATGATATCCCCTGTATAGGGGTACGCGCCACTACCAGTTTCTTTGCATCAAAATAGCTTAGGTTGTCCTTTGCTTTCAGTTCCTGGATGGAAACCTCCTGCTTATACACAGGACATACCTGTGAACGCGCAGAGTGGTTGCCTCCACAATTCACACATTTGAGTGGCTCCTCACAAGGGAGTCCTTCATGCATCAATTTTCCGCATATGCATACTTGTTCTGATGTACATCTAATGGAAGTATGGCCATACTTTTGGCACTTAAAGCACCTTAACGGAGCTGGAACGTACAACCGTACTTCTAGTGAATAAAAAGCGACCTTTATCTTTTTGGGCAGAACCGGCGTATCGAACGTAAGAACGTGGTTCGGTGTGTCTTTTAATATGCCGTCCCTTCGCGTCTTTAGTCGTCGTACCTCAATCACTTTTGATCTGCCATTTCCTTCCTTATCTCCTCTTCTGTGCAGTTAAGCAAGTCTGGACAGAAGATAACACCTCGTGACCTATTCATCGTGCTATGAGGCGCGATATCTACAAGCAGTCCCATAAAGATGTTAGTATTCTGTATGAATTTGGACTGTTTCTCTGTTCGTGTTTCTATCAGTATCCCATCCTTCACCTTTTTGACCATCTTCAAGTCTCCAAATACACTATACAACGCATTGCTTATCAAGAATGGACTCACCTTATCAAAGTTGAGCCCATCTTTTCTCTTAACGACCAGATACCGGGATGATCCCGTCACCTGGTTCGCCATCCTGCCATCGACAACAGGGGTTTGGGGGTTACTCAGCGATAGCGGTGCCCCAACCGCTCCCATTTCTGAGGATGGGTCCTCTTGTTGAATTAAGGAAACGTCCATTTTGTTCCCACGAAATTGGAAGAAATATATGTCCACTGCAGCAGTGCTCCATACTACAGTAAGGCTATATACAACGAAGTTCGCCATTTTCTTCGAGGTCGAGGTTTGGTCGCTAGCGACTGGTCTACCCCCAGCCATTCATCCCCTCGGCACGGCCAACCTTGGGATTAGGTTATTTTTTATAGTGGTTCCCTTCCACGCGGTCCGGGCGATTAAGCCAAGACCCCCGGTCCTCAGAGGGCTGCGTACACCAGGTAAAAAGGTGTGACCCTGGTGGTCGTTGCAGCCTCTTACAGATTACGGTTTCTTACACTCTGATGGTCGAGTGTAAGCCTCTCGTTGCCATGATAAACATGTTATTATAATTATAATTATAATTATAATTATAATTATAATTATAATTATAATTATAATTATAATTATAATTATAATTATAATTATAATTATAATTATAATTATAATTATAATTATAATTATAATTATAATTATAATTATAATTATAATTATAATTATAATTATAATTATAGTTATACTCTGGTTTCTCTTCAGTTAGCGAATAAATCCTTCCCTAGGGGTTGGATTACCTACTAGGCGCGTCCCCAGGTGGCGGATAGGAGTATGACCTTGCAATTGATCGTAAGTGATGCAAGGCCAGCACCGAAATGTGAGCTCGTGGAGCTAACCCTCCACTGTTAGCTCAAAAAAATACGGTGTCGTGGACCAGTCTACGTGGGGTCTCGTATCTATTGAGGACAGGGATGGCAACCCTGCGTCCCCTTAGCTGGAAGTACACTTTTCTTATACTAGTCTTGAGTGGCTTCCCTTACGATAACTCTATTCTGTCAGAGCACTCTTGCACCAACTCTTGTTCTCTTCAGGCTCTCAGTGAAAGGTGAGAGACGTTTTCCTTTTCTCTCTTTCCTCCCAGGGCATGCGCCTTTAAAAGCGTATACTGGTGTGGCTATCCCGGCATGTCCTAGCTGGGGGTGGCTGAGCGCTAGCCGTTTCCTAATACCGCAACCGCAAACTGTACTTCAGAGACTCTAGCAGGGCGTGGCTAAGGAACGTCGTACAGCTAGCGGTCGGTGGTCTTGGCTTTATCGCCCGGGCTACGAGGAAGGTATCCTCTATAAAACATCCCCTAATCCCAAGGTCGTTTGACAGTTTTAGGTGCTGAGGGGATTGCGCGAAGGGAAGCCTAAGCGTAGCCAGGTGGAAGTCTGGTCGCTAGCGTTGAAACGCCTGTGGGGAAACGGGCGCCTCTCCACAGTATATAGCCTTGCTATGGTATGGGTGCACTGCAGTAGTCGACGTACATTTCATCCCCTCTCGTGGGAATCCTATGAGTTGTGTAAATTTAAATGAGGAATTATCCTCTGAACTAGGCGCTGACAGTAGACAGCGTTATCAAGATGCCGTAGAGGAATCCACCTCTAGAATCATGGATTTTGGTGTGGATGCAACTAAAAAATCCATTAGAGACAATTTAATGGAGAAGGTGACGTCGGGCATTGTGACTCCTCGGTTCCTTCTCATTAAAAAGATGGAAGGTAATTTTGAAAAGCATAATCCGTTTTTCATTGCAAAAACTCTATACAGTTTAGTGGGGGATGTTAATTTCTGTAAAAAAACAAAAATGGGATTACTAATAGATACAAGGACAAAAAAACAGTCGCAAGTAGTGCTAAAAACTAAAACCTTTGGTGATATTCCTGTAACAGTTGAGCCACATCAAACACTAAATATAGTAAAAGGAGTAATTACATGTCGAGACCTCCTTAATTGTACAACTGAAGAGATTCTTGAAAACTTAGCAAATCAACAAGTAATAGACGTTAGAAGGATTAAGTCACGTAAAGATGGAAATGTGATCAATACTGCCAGCTTGGTACTTTCCTTTTGTTGTGATAATCTGCCACAGTATGTAAAGTTAGCAATATATAGGTTACCGGTAAGACTGTACATACCTGCGCCTTTAAGGTGCTTCAAATGTCAGATTTTTGGACACTCGGCGGAGAAATGTGACAAAGAACCGACTTATGTATGTGGAAAACAAATACATGTAGGAAAACCGTGTGAGAAACCCCTACATTGCGTAAATTGTAGCGGTAACCACTCTGCAAGGTCACGAGATTGTCCAAAGTATAAGGACGAAGAAAGAATCCAAGAAATAAAAGTTAAAAAAACATTTCATATTTCGAGACCAAAAAAGAAGCATGTGCAAGTATGTCTAGAGAATCATATGCAATTATCGTAGCATCACCATCAAAAGCAGGAAACATAAATGTTAAAGAACTGGCAACCTCTTTAATTCCAATGCTCGTATCAGAGCTTAAAAGCATATTTAAGGTCCCTTTCGAGAGGGCACCTCAAATTACTGCCTCTTTAAATTCCGAAAAGGAGGCAGAAACACCAAAAGATGATATTTCTGAAGTAACTTCTGAACATATGGAGACGGAATCATTCGAGAAACGAAAGAGAACGTCTGTTTCTTCAATTAACTCCTCGGTTGATGAGGAGAATATTCATGAAAAAAGGTTGGATTTGCTTAAGCAAAAAAAGAAGAAGGGTTGGCAGAAGGGTAGACCCCGTAAGTCCAACCTCTAGTCTGTGATATCATGTTGCTAGTCATTCTGTGATATAAAACGGTGAGATATTTGTTTGTTAGTCTAGATCTGTTTAAACGTCCGTTGTCTTTTTTACTATTTATTTATTACTTTATTTATTTCAATTTTATTTATATAAACCTAACCATGGAACACATAATCCAATGGAACTGCAATGGCTGTTTAAAAAGTTCGGACGAAATAAAATTGTTAATCTCTGAATACAATCCACTTGCAATTGCTCTCCAAGAAACCCACTTTAAAGTGAGTGATAAGTAATTACAAAATTATTAGAAGAGACATGCATAAGGATATTAGAGCAAAAGGGGGTGTAGCTATATTACTTAATAATAAGTCTGTATTCAAATAGGCTAAATTAAATTCACAAATACAAGCTACCGCGGTCATTGTTGATTGCCCAATTAAGATCACGATATGCAGTATTTACTTACCCGATCACAACTGGGAATGATCAGACGTAAAAGACTTAATATCGCAGCTCCCTAAGCCCTTTTTAATTTTAGGAGACTTTAATGCACATAGTCCCTTATGGGGTTCCACGAAACATGATAATCGCGGAAAAACTTTAGAATCTTTTTTTGACATAGAGCAATTTTGAATAGTGGTAAACCCACCCACTTTAACTTAAGGTCAAATACCTTCTCTGCTATTGATCTAAGTCTGTGTTCGCCCGAAATAATCGAAAAATTTGAATGGACTCGAATAGCTGATCTCCATGGGAGCGATCATTTTCCGCTGCTATTAACTCTAGGAACATTAAAGACATTTTCAAACAACCCAATAATGGAGAACTTAATTGAATACAAAAATGCAGAGCAATACCACAACGCACAATATTAGAGGCAAAGAGAAAATCAGGGATACGGTATACCTCAGAAATTACAATAAATACGACAATTTCCGAAGTATGGAACAAAATTAAAGTGGTATCTGGTAAATTTACAAAAACGCCTCCTATAAGATTAAAAGAAAAAGATAATCTAACTACAGAACCAGATCTAATAACACAAAAATTCGCTGAATATTTTGAAAGAATTAACAGCTTAGAGAATTATAGTGAAGGATTCGGGAAAGAATTATATGTAAGAGAGGCGCCATTAAGCTTCACAGAGGAGTGTGTAAGTCAGTATAAGCGTTCAGTGTGGATGAACTAACTTGCACACTTTAGAAAACCAAAGAAACCACTCCAGGGATAGATCAAGTTACATATTCCATGATTAAAAACTTACCTGAAACAGAATTGACAGATCTATTATTATTATACAGCCGTATATGGTTTGAAGGAATATATCCAGAAAACTGGAAAACTTCCATTATCATCCCTATCATTAAATCAGAAAAAGATCCTCTGCACACATCAAGTTACCGCCCAATATCGTTAACGAGCTGCATTGGAAAGATATTGGAAAGGATGGTAAACGAGAGGCTAATGAAATATTTGGAAATAGATAAACTTTTAGGTACATACCACTCGGGATTTCGTAAAGGATATTCGACGAGAGATAACATTTCCCACTTAGTATCAGCAATTCAAGACTCTTTTAACATCAGAAACCATAGTACGGCAATATTTTTTGACCTCGAGAAGGCGTATGATTTAGTGTGAAGGTATGGAATTCTGCAAAAAATACACACCTACGGAATAAGAGGCAACATGGCAAATTTTATTAAAGAATTTCTTACAGAAAGGTACTTCCGCGTAAGAATAGGCAATGCCATGTCAAACAAACACTGCCTACACTCCATCCCACAGTAGGGAGATGCATGTACGTGGACGATTTGGTCATATTTGCATCTTGTGAGGGCGATCGATCACAGAATTCTTCGCTACAATCAGCGGTTAACAATATCATATACGAAGCAGAGAAGGTAGGGTTTAGAATATCTCAAACAAAAACAGTCTGCGTGCACTTTTGTAAATTAAGGCATCCACACTATCGCCCAAATATATTTCTAAACCAACAGCAAATAAAATGTACATCGCAACATAAATTCTTGGGAGTCATACTTGACTAAACTCTTACGTGGAAACCGCATATTGAATACATAATTGTAAAAGCACGCAAAGCGCTAAATGTAATTAAATGCTTATCACACTCAAAGTGGGGAGCAGATAGAAAGATCCTGTTGCGTGTATATAAAACCTTGATACTATCGTTATTTGATTATGGGTGCACAGAGTATGGTTCAGCTGCTAAAACAAACCTTAATACATTAAATGTATTTCAAAATTTATGTATACGTTACGCAATAGATGCATTTCCCACGAGTCCTGTAAGTAGCTTACACGTTGAAATAGGGATATTACCTCTTAAGTTTAGATGAATGTGGATAATATTAAACAGGTGATACTTAAATCAAACAGACGAGAAACTACGAGAACACAAAATGAAACAGTGAAAGACAGATTACAAGATGCCTTTTCAAAGTTAAATCTAACATTAAATGAAGGAATTAAAGAAATAAAAAATAGAGTATGGAGTAATTGGCAACAAGAGTTGGAAAAGGAAAATAGATTTGCAAAACTACATTCACCTACAGTGCACAACAGAAAGCCTTATCCACCAATGGCCAGAAAATATAGTATTGTCCTTACGAGAGTGAGAATAGGACATACAAATACTACAGATTCTTATATATTAAAGAAAACACAAAAACCCACGTGTATTAACTATATTTCATATATTTGTAGAATGCGAACAATGAATAGATGACAGACACAAGTTCAATATAATTAATGGGATAAGGAAAGACTGTGAAATAAACAGTGACAAAATACAGAGATTGTTTCAGTTTTTAAAAGCCATTAATATATTTGATAAAATATAAAGAGCATCTACATAAATACACAGAAAAAAAGTAAACATACCGAAGATGACAAATAACCATGAAGTTATGCAAAAAAAAGAACAATTATAATTATAATTATAATTGTTCTTTTTCCTAGGGGTTGAACTACCTACTAGGCGCGTCCCCAGGTGGCGGATAGGGAAACGACCTTGCAAATGATCGTAAGTGATGCAAGGCCAACACCGAAATATGAGCTCGTGGCGTCAACCCGCCACTTTTAGATCTACATAATACGGTGTCGCGGACCAGTTCACATGGGGCCTTGTAACTAACAAGGACAGGGACGGCAACCCTGCGTCCCCTTAGCTGGAAGTTCACTTTTCTTATACTAGTCTAGAGTGGCTTCCCTTACTTTAACTCTTTACTGTCGGAGCACCCTCGCTATAACTCTTGTTCCCTTCAGGCTCCCAGCGAAATCTGAGAGACCTCTTCCCTTTTCTTTCTACTCTTCCCAGGACATGCGCCGTCAAAAGCGTATACGGGTGTGGCAAGCCTGGGATGTCCTTGCTGGGGACGGCTGAGCGCTAGCCGTGTCCTAATACCGCAACCGCGAACTGTACTTCTGAGACTCTAGCAAGGCGCGGCTAGGGAACGTTGTACAGCTAGCGGTCGGTGGCCTTGGCTTTACCGCCCGGGCTACGAGGAAGGTAACCTCTATAAAAATCCCCAATCCCAAGGTCGTTTGGCAGTTTTAGGTGCTGACGGGATTGCGCGAGGGGATGCCTGAGCGTGGCCAGGGGGAAGCCTGGTCCTTAGCGTTGAAACGCCTGTGGGGAAAAAGGCGCCCCTCCACAGTATAAAAGCCTTCTAGTAGTATCCCGGCTCTGCTCTAGTGACGTCCATTTCCGAGGTTTCTCGTGGGAACAAAATGAGTAAAAATCCCGAAACTAAAACACGGAGTGCCAGCTCCCTAAATATGGAACTGCAGGAGGGACACCCTATAAAATCCTGCAACAATAAGGATTTGGAGACGAAGGTTTTGCCCCGGTTCCTCGTTCTAAAAAGGAAAGATGGGGCTAGTTTTGAAAAAATCAGCCCATTTTATATTCAAAAGACTTTATATGGCTTATATGGGGAATTAAAAATGATCAAAAAGGTAAAAGAAGGGATCCTAATCGAAACTGGTTCTAATAGACAAGCTAAGAAGGCATTAGAGTCAAAAAGGTTTGGTGGTTTCGAAATTGATGTTTGTGTTCATAGGACCATGAATATATCCAAAGGTGTGGTTTTTTGCCACGATTTGCTGAATTCCACTACAGAAGATATATGTGAGGAACTCAGTAGTCAGAAAGTAATTGAAGTTCGACGAATAAAGACTAGGCGAAATGGAGAACTGACTGATTCTCCAAATCACATACTTACATTCAACACTCCAATTCTACCTAAAACAATCAGAGTTGCCTTTTATTCATTAAACGTACGGCTATACACACCACCTCCCGTGAGGTGTTTCAAATGTAATAAGTTTGGCCACACTTCGTTACGATGTATGGTACAAGAACCACTGTGTTCATGTGGTAAAGAAGTACACGTAGGTTCGTCATGTGAACAACCAATTACATGCAGCAATTGTGGAGGTAACCACTCTGCTAGAGCATCAATTTGCCCAGTGTTTAAGCAAGAAACTGCAATTCAGGAAATACGTGTAAAAGAAAAAATAAGTTATAATGAAGCAAGAAAGAAAATTATTATTCCAACACCATCTCCAAATATTAGTTACTCCAAAGCAGCGGCTACCCCAGCAGCTTCTCCGTCTAAGATCGACGTGCCAGCATTAGCAAGGGAACTTTTACCCCATTTAGTGGAAGCAATCAAACCCCTATTTCAAAAAAACGCTGCGGCTTCTTCGCGTGAAGCATTTCTGATTCCACCGTCTCCTTATTCAACCTGTTTAACTTCGACAAACGTTGAGAAACGGAAACGTTCTCCTTTGGGTCGCGAAACAGTGTCAGATAACGAGTCAAATTCCTCTGAATCAAAAAAAGGGAAAAGGGGATGGCCAAAAGGCAAACCAAGGAAACCACCTTCTGTTTCCTCAGATTTGCAAAATGAGGAAGAGTATTACTAGTCTTATATACTAGTCTTTTATTTAACTATAGTGTCTGTGATATATCTACATACAGTAGCGTATACAACTACTCTATGTATTTTATTTATACATTTTATATTTTTATATATTGATATACTTATTTATTTATTTGTTTCGTACATCTATATGTTATTTATTTGTGCTCGTACTTCTTTATTTATTTACTCGTTAACCGATAGACTATTTTTAAAACTTTTAAATCAACAATGGATTCCATAATTCAGTGGAATTGCAACGGATGCATCCATCACTATTGCGAACTTAAATTAATCATTAATGAGTTCAACCCGTTATGCTTATGCATTCAAGAAACTCATTTTAGACCTAACCAACCATACTACCGCGTAGATACAAAATAGTTAGAAAAGATGTACCTCCAATCCTCAGAGCTAGAGGTGGAGTAGCATTTATTATTAGGGAAAATGTCCAATATGACATAGTTCCACTGACGACGCCACTACAAGCGATTGCTATAAAAATAACCGCTCCTATAAGAGTGGTTGTCTGCAATATATATCTTCCTAATAATAACTGGCAACAGCATGATGTTCAAAATATTTTAGATCAGTTACCTGCTCCTTACATATTTATGGGCGACTTTAACGCCCATAATCGCATGTGGGGATCTCCACGCACTGATGCATGTGGACAGGCTATAGAGAATGTAATAGACCTAAATCAATTGTATTTACTAAATACCGGTGCAAACACTCACCTTTGCGCAAGATCTGGATCATTTTCAGCCATTGACCTAACAATAGCGTCCCCACATATCGCTACTTCACTTACATGGAGAGTACTAGATGATCTTTACCATAGCGACCACTTCCCCATTGTAGTAGGTACTGAACATCAGAAAGCACATGTAGTTACTCCAATTGGCTGGAGAATATCAGCAGCTCGATGGGATATGTTCCAGTCCCACCTGGATGCATCTTCAAACCTCTGCGAAGCCTCATGTGACTTACAAGAAATCACAAACAGGATAATTAACGCGGCTAACGTCGCTATTCCAAAAACGGGAGGAACGGCGTTCAAACGTAAAGTACCGTGGTGGAATCCCACTGTCAGTAAAGCAGTGAAAACAAAAAAACGAGCATTTAACCTCTATCGAAGACCTCCTACAAATGAGAATCTTATAGCTTTCAAAAAAGTAAGGGCATTTTCACGACGTACCATCTTACAAAGCAAAAGAGATTCATGGAATATGTATGTATCATCTATAACTAGTCAAACTCCTTGCGCAGACGTGTTGCGAAAAATTAAAGCTATCTCAGGCAAACATACGACATCGGCGATATAACTCCAAGTTAACAACACTACAATCACTGAACCCAAGCAGATAGCTAAAATTTTAGCGGGTCAATTCCAAGAAACAAGCAGTTCCCAAAAATATGATGCCACTTTCTTACATACAAAAACTGAGAGAGAAGTTAGGTTAAATTCCAGTGAACCAGAAACCGCTGAATATAATGTCCCCTTTACATTGACAGAACTCGAACTGGCTCTAAAATGCAACAAATCCTCCTCTCCAGGCCCAGATCTCATAACGTACGATATGATCAAAAATCTTCCCAACTCATATAAGAAATTGATTCTGAATGCATTTAATTTAATTTGGGCAGAAGGTAGATACCCTTCCTGTTGGAAGGAAGCCATAATAGTTCCTATTCTTAAAAATGGTAAAAATCCATATTTAGGTACGAATTATAGACCAATTAGCCTAACCTCATGTGTGGCGAAAATACTAGAACGTATGGTCAGTAACAAACTAATGTGGGTTATCGAAAAACGGCAACTTCTAGTAAACTGCCAAATGGGATTCAGAAAGTTTAGATCCGCGGTATATCACCTAATACACCTGCAGGATGCAGTTTTGAACGCGTTTGCAAATAGACATCATGCAGTGGCTGTCTTTCTTGATGTGGAAAAGGCATTTGATACAACATGGAGATATGGGGTCATACAAGCATTATACGAATGGGGTCTTAGAGGTAACTTACCACTATTCATAACGTCATTCCTCGAAGAAAGACGATATAGAGTCAGAGTGGGTACTTGTCTTTCCTCCTGTAGAATACTGGAAAACGGAATCCCTCAGGGTTCAACGTTAAGTGTGGTCCTCTTTATAATCTCAATAAACTCCCTAATAAAATCTATTCCCGCAGACATCAACACCTATCTTTACGTCGACGACCTTGCAATCATATATTCTGCACCTACAATGGGAGAAATAAATAGAAAGCTACAGCTTGCCATCGATCATATATTATTATTAAACTATTAAAATATCGGATACAAAATATCACCAGAAAAATCATTCTACATGCACTTTTGCAAATTGAGAAAACCACATTTTGGCCCCCTTCTCACGTTAAAAAACAAACATATTAAAAATAAAAATTCCGGAGTATTTTTGGGATTAACACTCGATACTAGGCTAACATGGAAAGAACACATAAACAACTTAACAATTCGATGTAAAGTAGTTCTTAATCTTATAAGAGTTATGGCAAGCTCTAAATGGGGAGCTGACCCAGAGGTTCTCTTGAAAGTGTACAAAATGCTAGTGCAATCTAAAATTGATTATGGTTGTGAAGCATACACATCAGCTTCAAAAAGTACTTTGAAACCCTTGGACACTATACAGAATGCTGCTCTAAGGTATTCACTTGGTGCGTTTTACACTAGCCCAAGTGATAGCTTACTATGTGAATCAGGTATACTGCATATTTCCTTACACAGAAAATATAGAATCTTAGCCTATGCATGCAAAACTAAATCTCTGCCAAATCACCTAAACCACAGTATTCTATTTAGTAATGACAAGTCTCAATCTCCACAAAGACTGCTCAAACCTCTGCGGTACAACATAAACAGTGCACTTGAATACACTGATCAACAACTTCCGCAAATGCTACCCCTCAGACAGCTAGAAATTCCGCCGTGGTTAGTACCCTCCATTAACGTGCTAACAGACCTTTCTAAACATGACAAGGAAAGCACACTCCAAAACATCTACTTGTAGGAATTCAAAGAACTACTCTCGAAATACCATGACTACCTAGTTTTATACACAGACAGATCCAAAACAAGTACTGGTGTGGGATGTGCGTTCTCATTCGAAGGAAAAGAGCATTACTGGTCCATGCCATTACATATTTCAATCTACACAGCTGAACTATACAGTATATGGCAAGCCCTTCGGTACTGCGAAACATCACTAGAAACAAATAAGTTCCTTATTGTCAGCGATTCACTTAGTACAATTACGAGCCTACAAAATCCATACACGCATGACGCTTTGACACAAAACATTATCTGCACAATCAAACATTTAACAGACTTAGGGTATATAATAGAAATCGCATGGGTTCCTAGTCATACTAACATCACTGGAAACGAATGAGCCGATAGAGCTGCACGTAAAGCAGCACAAAAGCCCAACGATGATAATATTGTAATTGAAAACCATATCAACTTTACTAGTTACTTAAGATCTAAATTGAAGCAAAAGTGGCAACTAAACTGGACCAGATCAAACAATCAATTAAAAAATATACAGCCAACCGTAGAGAAATGGAAAGTACCGTTATACCTGTCCCGAAACGAATACACCATACTACACAGAATAAGAATTGGGCATACCAGTCTAACGCACAAACACATCCTTTCAAAGGAAGCTCCTCCGATATGTACACAATGTCATACACTATTAACTATCGAACACATTATTTGTTCTTATGCAACATACTCCCATACACGTAACATATTCGCAATATCTAACAATATAGCAGACAAGCTAAACAACCCGGAAAATATACGAAACACAATCCAATTCCTTAAAACAATAGATATGTATACTAAAACATAATCAATGAACAAGACATATACAAATAATCACAACAGCACTAAAGACCACAGCAGCCGACGTGCTCACACAAAATGAAAAAAAAATTGTTCTTTTTTTTGGCATAACTTCATGGTTATTTGCCATCTTCGGTATTATTTAATAATTATAATTATAATTAATTTTGTTAACAATGAATCAGCCTATTAAAACATGAACACTTTTCACAAACGCTTTCTTTTTTCGTAATAATTAATCCCTAATAGGTAAAATCCAAATTATGACCTAAATCTAAACAACCTCGCCCCAAAGCCATCATACGTACAAAAAAATTATGTAATTTCTTACCATTTTAATTAAACTTGTTTAGATATTAAATTGAGTAATTTATAAGGAGATATTCTGGATTGATCTTACGTTTAATTTTATGAATCCTTATTAGAATTGAATCTTTATAACAGTAATGGTTAGTGTTACACATTGTTTGTACCTTCTTTATTCTATTATATTTTTCCATTAACGATCGAATTTTGTCGAGTTGAATCAACAGTGACAGATGCTTCATTGTTCAGTAATTATAACTGTCGCTTCTTTTAGATCTCTTAAAATATTTACACATGGAAGTTCGGTAACGGTTGTCTTCTATAATTACGATAAAATGCAATACCCATTCTAAAGTTCATTAGGTAATCTAACAATTCGTGTAACTGTAGCAAAATTAAAATTTTACCGTTAATGTTTGGCATTTATGATTCTAGAAACATCTATTTCCATCATAAAGAACTATAACCCATAATTGCCCGTATGTAACAAATATCTATTAACATAATATTTGTGTTTTAAGTCAAACATTACCCGCTGTTTCTGCAGCATGAAAATTAATAGAAAACAATTGATGTAATTAAATATACAAGAGTATTATGCGAAATTTTATGTTATATCTACGTCTATACAGATAATTAACAATTTTTTTTGCAAGATTTACGAGTTACTTTGGTTAGCACATTATAACGAATACATATTAATTTTTGATAATACATACCGCCGCTACATTACTAAACTACTTTAAATGAAGCATGGTTTGATTAATTTACCAGCGCATTCAATAACTAAATTCGTTATTCGTACAAAAAAATAGCTAGAAACATATTTGCGTGTGTAATTTTTGTGTTCAACTGCTTTACATATATCTACAAAAAAATTCAATTTCACATTAGTAAGTGTTTGGTTTAAATTCATAGCAACGGTAACTGCAATGCAGCTAATGTTTCATTAGAGATAATAGCGAGATAATACATTATGCTCAAAAATTAATCTACACAGCAAGTTGAGTTACAGAATATAAAAAATTAACAAAACGCATAAATTTATTGTAGTATAATACTATATCATAAACAGACTTTATAATTTGAAGGGAATGTTGCGTGTTGTACGTCCGATGTTAATACATGTAAAGTCGATCATTTTATATAATAAATTACGAATTCTGCCTTTTCTAATTCGTTGATTTCTTGTAGAGCTTTGAACAACAGAAATGTAAAATTTTATCATGTTATCTACTATTAAATATTCACATCCAATGCAAACGATTCCGACGCTGTTATTTCTATCGCAACTTGAAATTTCTTGTATGTATACCAGGTGACCAAACACGTACGGTTAAGCCTATATCGTTCTTATTTTTATATTAATTTTGGTGAAATTTTGTATAGGGACAAATATCTGTTTGCAGTGCTCAATGGATGTGATCTTTATTATCCTTAAATATGATAATTTTAGCACTTTTTACAAGTGTTTCACAAAACGTCAAGTAGGAAATTTAATTACTATTTGTATAAAATTTTATATTCCATTAATGTTTAAATTTGTTAGAGAATTAGGATTTTTTGCGTTTTATGATACACACGTTTTACTAAACGCAATAAAATCGTTTCATATTTCATCATATTTTGAGGTTCTTTTCATATTACCTTAAAATTTTCATAATATATGAAATGCTTCATATTTTTTTCATGTATGGGGTTCATTTTGAATTATTCTAATGAATGAGTAATACAATATTGCTTTTACGTTTGGGACTGCCGTTAGATAAGGAACTAACATTACTGTGTGAAAATTAAAGTGAAGTTTCAATCCTTTACACCCTTTGCCGTGTAAGGTGTTGAAGAAGGCTAGTAATTATACTGTAGCAATGTTTGTTAATAATCCACTTCATATACTTTGGCCAAATAGAATTGCTGAAGAAAAAGTGCATAATGTATTCGAGTTACAGCTCCTTACATAATCAAAGCTGCATGAGCGTTACAGATATGTCACTTACTAATGGTACATTTTGCATATTTAGCGCATGCGTTACAGCAAATCCGAATTTGAGAACAATATCCGTCAGGCTAAATACGTTCTCTTGAAAGCTCCATATGTGACTTACCGCTACCATCACAGTCGGTGTTAATCAGATGAGGAACGTAGTTAAATACCGCTTTGTTTAATGCAGAAAAAATGTCTTATCGTCAAATAAATAGTACGTTCTTTTGATAATTTTTCTTCTTCATGTGTATAATTAGCTCAGCAATCAATTAGTCTAGGATCCTTTTTTAAAAGTGATTAGTAACAAAATCAATTTTCGTGAGCAGCTTCCTTTTAAAAAGAGGCCCAACGTTTTCTCTGCGAAAATTTCGATAATGGGTACGTAAACGGGGGCTGTAAACATGTCGAGCATACAATCGTAAAAATGTTATTAGTAACAATTAGTCTTTTAGCTATATTCTGAGATAATATGGTAATACATACGAAAAACCGAGTGGAACACAAAATCGATGGTTTGAAGGGGGGTACCCCACTCGCAACATGTCATCTTAACAGGTTGAAGTTACTGAGTAGTAACCGCCTGAAATTTTTTTCTGCAGCAAGGTAAAATCTTTTGCGATTTTCATGTCTGCCTACAAATTACGTGAAAATTTTTCCAGACTAGCTCGGAAAATGTAGAATGCAGGGGGAAAACCTTTTCCATTAATAACTGTAGGTCAAAGATACTACATGGTAGGCTGTTGTATTCCTTACTAAAATAAATAAGCAGCCTACAAAGTAATTAACAAATTTCGCTATACCTACAAATAATTATTTCGTTTAGTTTCTGACTGGTTAAACTAAAAATGATTTGTAGTACTCTTAGAGATATTATTTTTCTTTGGGATATCGCTATTATCCCCAAAGTTTCCCAAAAATGTTCCGAACAAAAATCATTTTATGGGAAACTTTTACGAAAATCGAGATATATAATTAAACTGTTTAATAGTTTTAAAATATTAAAAACTTGTCGAAAAATTGTATAATTTAATCTGTTAATTTATAAAAATCGTATAATATCAGGATTTATTAAAATTTTATTTCAATGTTTTATTAAATCAGTTTTCACTCAGTAAATGTGGACTAATATAAATGGAGCACCAAAAAAAATCCTTGCATATAGACAGTGACACAGCCGTCTTAAACTAACAAACCGCGAAGTTGTTATGGCAACAGCGCATCAAGCGGGAGCAACGAGTGCACTACTATATCCGTACCCGTATCGTATCTGTCCGAGCGGGAGTGATTTTAAACTTCGTGTTTAATAAAAACCAAATCAATCCCAGCCTACTTTATTTACTTGTATACACAGGGTGACCCGTAAAGAATGTGCATAGTTCAGAGATAGTTTCCTTGGGTTAAAATAACTCCATTTAGGCCAACTAAACTTAGTTCGATTATGCTTCCTTCTTATGACCTTTCAAAGATGCATTATTTTATTTCACTTTTTTTCTGTAGCTATCGCATTTTCCAAGATGTCTTGTTTAAGCTTGGTACAGGGGAGTTTTTCCGGTAGACAAACATGAATATCTATTTACTTTCCACGTAAAAGATAGAGGCGCCACCATATATATATATATATATATATATATATATATATATATATATATATATATATATATATATATATATATATATATATATATATATACATTGATAAAGATTTTGAAATAGACTTGTTAACATTTCTGAAAGGTCATTTTATATTCTTTAAAAAAGATACTGTTATGGTATATCGCTAAATGATTCCGGTTTAGAGGAAAATGCACTTAAAGTGAACTCTACAGAATGTACATATTTCACTTGCATATTTACAAACAACTAAAAAACTATAAAACATTGAACATGTATTTAATTATGATGAATGGTATTCTCAGAATGTCAGCCATTCACCCCAATACATCTTTGCCATCTGTTTAAAAAATTTCTTCTTACTGCAAAGAACGATGGATGCAGATTTCTAACTGCAACAATTTTTTGACATAGTTCTGCTATAGTATTAATCACAGCAGCGCAATATATTTATATGTACCTCCAGAAGAAAAAGTCTATTGGATTTATATCAGGACTTCCTGGAGGCCAACGACGTTCACTTCTTTTCCCAATCCAACTATGCGGAATACATTTTTTAGATTTAGTTAGAGAGTTTGGATTTTCGTCAGACCAGATATGGCAATTTCTGCTGTTAAATGCCCTCTTATAGTAAAGGTTGCCTCACCCGTAAACAAAATATTTTATATATCGACGATGGCTTAAAATTCGCTCTTGCCAAAAAATCATCTGGCACTAAATCCAGGACTGGTATTTAATGGTACGGGTGTAGTTGCTATAATTCATGCAAAACAGTTGATATTGCCCGGCGGGATAACCCAGTATATGCAGATATTCGTCGAATGCTAATGGACGAACCAATTTGAACTGGATCTAAGTCTTCTTCTTCTTGTCCGACGGTACGCACTATAGCTCGTCCATAATGCTGGCGAGGACGAATGCTACCGGTTTCCCGCAATCTTGGAAATAATCTTGAAATTTTCTGTCCGGTTGTCTACGATTTGGAAAAATATTTCCGTAACCTCTGGCCACAGCACTTTCATTGCAATTTTGTTGAGCGTAAATTGTCACTAAATCACTGATTTCATTATTTGAGAACAAAGTATGTCGCGGCATTCTTAAAACGGAAGCACCCTGTCTGTATAGTATTTTGATAACGTATGTAACGTGTTTTGAACGTAGCTAAAGTGAATTTGCATGAAAAGAATTTTTGTGTATGCGTAATGTAAGTTAGTGTAATTGATACGCTACTGGAATTTAGTGAGGGATTGGTTATCGTGTGAAGGAATATTGGAATGCTGTAGAAATATTTTCGTGTTGAAAGCATTAAATTTGGTTGAGAAATAATGTTTTGAGTAAATTTTTATTGATACGGCACAGGAAAAACTACTGGTCTTTTTGCTACTGTGTATGAAGGAATTTGAATCAAAGAAATGGTTGTAGACGTATAAATGAGTAATCTTATGATACATTGATATTTTATTAACGTGCAGTAAGGAGTACAGATGCATATTTTTGTTCGTAGAAATTTTGTAATATGGTGCAATAATGTTCAAGAATGAAATTGATACAATGTGAGGGAGTTCGTTAGATTTTGCGGAAATAGGATTCGCCTACATGTGAGATTTGCATAAAAAGTTTTTAGTGAATTTACAAAGTAATTCAAGATGGCTACGTTGATTTGACATCGTTGGCGTCTACGTCCACGTTGGAACCTTCGACGTGGCAAAGAAACGCAAAAAATACTCCGTTCTGATAGGTGAATTTTGATCTTAGCGCGAATTTATTGTGACGTATTGGCAATATGGCGGGCAGAAGGTATATAAGCAAATGCCCAAATTTTAAGGGTAAGTTGTTGATAATGATTAGACTTTCTGAGTAAAGGTCGCGCATGCGTTATAACCATTATAATGGTTAGTATTGTAGTTTATTTGTGAAAATTATGGTTTAGACGGCATGTAGAGCCACTGCATTAACCCGTAAGGGGATAAATCGTATATTCATTCACAACTAAATAATTTAATATATATATAGTGGGTTGAAGCAAAACATTACTGATTTTCTTCAAGAAATAAAAAGTGCTTATGCAGATTAGTAGTTAATACAGCAAATATTTTGTTATTAGTGTTCAATTGTGGGACGCGTGACCTAATATTATTATAAAGAGAACCGAAGGTAACCATTTATGTGACCGAAATAAAAGTTTGAAAAATTTAGTTAAGATACTGGTGATCATCATTGACATTGAATGTATACAATCATTAACAATACCAAATTGATTGCATGAAATCAAATAAGAACTTTAATGTGTATATGGAAATAACCATTTTTCCATTCTGGTAAACGTTTTGAAGGAAAAACATCACAGTATAAGGTGATCTGATGTTAGGGTAAAGAGCCACTATACCACGTACGCGAGTGAACAAACCATAGGCACTGCTTTAGTGAGTACTAGAGCCGAGTGTGTAGGGCGAATAACGGCTACCTTTGTGTTTTGTGCATAGTGCATCTAAGAATTAAAAAAAAATGATTACCGAAGCAGATCATATGGATTACAGGTACCGCACCGAAAAAGGATGAATTAATGTAATACATCAGAATTAGATTTAAATTTTATTGAGCCAAGACAAGAATTTGTCAACATATAACCACTGTTTAATTTATTTTGTCGTGTTTAGTTTTAAGAGAGGGGAAATATTAATCGTACGTATTTCTGGGTGGCTTTTGTTAACCACGTCATTGAATATAATTTATCTGCAGAATTTGTCAACATACATCCACTGTTTATTTTACTTTGTCGTCTATTTGTGTCAATTGTGTGCCTAACTGGTCACACCTTCTGATAAATGAAATTAGTCTTTGCATATTGTCGAATTTAAGGATCGATTGGAAATTGCGTAATGAGCCAGATCGATCACAAAATTTCATTTTAGCTTTAAAATGTAAATGTAGAACATTACTAACAAAGTACTTATAATTTTTTTTCTTCAGCATAAATTACAGTATTAAAGTTTAACCTTATTAATGAATGATTTTAAAGATAAAGTAGTAATAAAATATAACGATATTATTGACGATACAAGCACTAACCGTTTGAATTATTCTGCAATTAACGAACATTTGTTTTTTTGAGAGAACAATTCATTGTTATACCGATTTCGTATATTTTATTTAGAATTTTCTAAATTGGGAATATTTATTTAATTCAAAGTTTTATGACAGTTAGAAATATAAATTTACAGGTATACGAAGGATACTTAAAAAGTATTCAAATTAACCTCATACGATTTGGGAATTTTCCTTTGTACAGGGTGTGTTCAATAAGTTTACGACGACCCGTGTGTTTCAGAATTTTCTTAAGTTTTTGGATTAATTTAGTGTGATAGAATTTAAATGGTGAATGATTTTACTGAGTAGGCTGCAATCCTGTCTTCCACAGTCAGCTAGGATTAATTTACCATCCCGCTTAAGACTATTTATTTTAGCAAACTTAAAGACTGTGGTGGCGCCTAGAGACAATTTTTTTCCGGACTGAGCTTTGTGAGTTGTAAATTAATGGTAAGTGTAAGGTGTTTGAACTGCCTTTCAATCACTTTACTACTTATATCGATCACGCCCATTTTCACTGCAGCTGGCTTGGCAACCGGCTTATTTCGGTAAGCATACGCGACGCCTAGTGCGGTTTGGACTAACCTTAATTTATTTTTTAATAAATTCTGATATTATACCATTTTTATAAATTAGCAAATTAAATTATACAATTTTTCAAGAAAAATTTTGAAAACTATTAAACAGTTCAATTACATATCTCGATTTTCGTGCAAATTTGCTTTGAAATGATTCGGGCCATTTTTGGGAAATTGTAGGGAAAACGCTTGCTATAGAGTTTTCCCAAAGAAAAATAATATTTATAAGGGATATTTCAAATCATTTTTACATTAACTAGCCCGAAACTAAACGAAATAACTTGTTTAAAAGTCACGGGTAGAGCCCGAATCTTTAGCATATATTTTTTATTGTTTTTTTTTGTAGGTGTAGCGAAATTTGGCAATTTTTTGTAGGCCGCTTATTTATTTAGGTAAAGAATACAACATCCTATCATGTAGTATCTTTGACCTACACTTATTAATGGAAACAGTATTCTCGTGCGATCGACATTTTCCGAGCGTAGGTCTGGAAAAACTTTCCACGTAATTTGTTGGCAGACATGAAAATCGCCTTTCAACAAATTGTATCTAGTCGCAGGACAAACTTTAGGCGGTTACTAATCACTAATTTCAACCTGTTTCAACATGTTGCGAGTGGGGGGTAACCCCTTCAAACCATTGGTTTCGTATGCCACATAGTTTTTCGTGTGTATTATCATATGTCAGAATATACCTAAAGACTAATTCTTACTAATAACGTTTTTGCTATTGCATGCTCGAAGTGTTTACAGCTCCCGGAAAATTTACGCACCCTTTATCGAAAACTTACACAGAGAAACCGTTAGGCCCCTCGGTAAATCGAAGCTGCTCACGAAACTGCAGCTTGTTACTAATCACCTTTAAAAAATGGCCATTCTAGACTAAATGGCTACGGAATGTGTTATTGAAAAATAATGCATAATATATATTCATGTGGTAGGTTTTTGGTGGCCTATTCGGTGCAACAGTGGCTGATAATATAAAAAGCGTTTTAAAAATAATGTAGGATATTCTATATTTCTGAAAGTGACTAAAATTTTAGAAGGTAATCGCAAAGAGATAGTAACCCAAAATAATTGCGAACTATACATTTTCATTTATATCTTCCTGTGACGTAGAACCCTTTCTTTGTATAAAAACGTTTTTTAATATAAGTTTTTGAAATGAACGTTCATATCAAAAACTTATAATAATTTAATATTAGTCAAGTTGCTTTGGTATGTGTGAATCCTTGCGATATTGTAGGCTCACATTCCATTAATATAGGTAATTTGATTGTAATCTCATTATTTAGAAATTACATCAGTTCTATATACATAAAGACAAAATTTACATAGCTTGGGGCTTGAACCATGATAGCGCAGTTGGTTATCGCGGTACTCTAGCAAAGTACAGGTCGTAGGTTCAAATCCTACTCAAGGTAAACTTTTTATTTATGTATTTAATAAAATTAATAATAACTTATAATTGAAAAACTCTGATGATTTACCGTTAACAGATAATTGTAAAAGTCTTATTGAATGCACAGGTGTACACGCGCACACGCGCTCACTTGCGGATACACATGGACACGCACACGCACACGCACACGCACACGCACACGCACACGCACACGCACACGCACACGCACACGCACACGCACACGCACACGCACACGCACACCCGCACGCACACGCCACGCGCACGCACACGCGTACGCTCACGCGCGCGCACGCGCACGCACGCACGCACGCACACGCACACGCACACGCACACGCACACGCACACGCACACGCACATGCACACGCACACGCACACGCACACGCACACGCACACGCACACGCACACGTACACGCACACGCACACGCACACGCACACGCACACGTACACGAACACGCATACAAACACGCTCACGTACATGCACACCCACATAGACACACACACGGACACGCGCACGCACTCACGCACGCACATACGCACGCAAGTAAAATCTGGTCTAAATGTTTGTCAAAATTCTGAAATGCGTAGATTCGTTGAATACTAGAACATTTGTTCACGAACACAGTATTTCACCTATTGTGCTTGGCGCATAAAAAAGTAAACATATCAGTATTGTAAAAGTTCCATACTCCAATTATAAAAATTGATTAGAATTTAGTTAATTCATAAGAATTAATTTTTATGTGCTAATTAGATGTACATGTTTAAACTGTTTTACTCGTTTTTTTTAAATCAAATGCTGTAGTACACAGTCAAGTACAAGTGTTTTGAAAGTGACTTAGTAGTGGAACAAAGTTACAGATTTGCACATTTCCGTAGCTGTACACTGTCCACACGGTTTACGACCTCACGTTTATCATTTTTTATTTTTCTTTCATGCAATACACAATATTGAAAACAAAGTAACAGATGGTCTGGTTTTTCAACAGAATTGAAGTTATAGTTTGATTTTCTGTCATAGTATACGCGAAGACCTTGTAAAGTTTTACATTGGTATTTCTAGATTAACGCGTAACAGACTTGAAGCAAAAAATAGCATTTTGATAGCTTTAGCCGTTTAGTAGTAATTACAGAGACTATTATATACGTATGTCAGCCTAACCCCATGAACCAATGAAATAACACAAATTTCAAATTGTGAACCTATCACTTCATTTAACACTTATCGTTTTCGTTTTATCAAAAAAGCGCAGGTCACTACAACAAATAAATAAAAATAATCATTATTACTAAAATTTAATAAGGAGTTAAATATAATCCGTAATTGTGTTACTACATTTAACCGTCTCACAGTACCTACCTCTATTATCGGTGGCATCCACCCTCTGCGAGTAAGACCTTACATACCTCTACCTCTTAGATGCTTCCGATGTTTGAAGTTTGGTCATACTGCTAAAGTGTGCACACAAGCCCAGATGTGTGAATGTGGAGAGACACCACATGAAGGAGAGGAATGTAAAAAACCTACGTGCGTAAATTGCAAAGGTCCCCACTTATCTCGATCGATCGAATGCCCTACCTATAAGCAAGAATTGCTGGTACAGGAAATTAAAACTACCAAGAAACTCACATATTCCGAAGCAAAACAAAAAGCCAATCTCTCACCTGTAGTAGCAAGTAAAACCTTTGCTCAAGCTGGTGCTGGCTCTCCCAGTCTTTCCACTAAAAATCACGAAAACCTGTCGGATATAATACCACAAATTAAAAATATAGTAAAGGAAACGGTTAAAGAGGTACTGACTGAAATAGTAAAATCAAATGAATGTCTTCCCAAGTTAGCTGCGCTTACAGAAACCACACAGATCGGATTGACTGACAAGCCCCATTTTGATCCGATTGAAACAGCACACAATTCAAAAAGTACACCAAAAGGTCACAGTACAGCATCTTCGTCGAAAAAGAACCAACTAGAGTTACTAACTTTTGATGAAATGGACATAGATGCAACATCAAAGAAACGAAATCTTCCAAACTCTCCAACGTTATCAACCGAAGGAGAAGACTGTTTCGATCCAAACTTTATCGACCCTAAAGAAAGAGCGCAAACCAGAAAGAAAGGATGGCCTAAGGGAAAACCCCGAAAGCTATCAAATTAATGATAAATACTAACTGTGATATACCATAGTCATTAAACTATCTGTGATATATCTAGTCATAATGTCTGCCTTATACATTAGTTTTAGATTTTTTACATCTATTTATTTATTTTTATTTTTACCCATATCTTTTTTTTTTATTTTAGTCATATTTATTTATATTTATTTTATTAAAAACTATAATTAAAATTCGAACCTCAAAATAATGATAATGATAATGATAATAAATAAAATAATAAAAGACTCTAACCTACTAAAAGAAATCTAAAGAAACTAATAGGCATAATTATCAAATACTAATTTAAGCAAATACTACAAGAACGTTACATAATTATTAAGTCACCTTGAAGTACTGGTACCTTGGTGAGGAAAAAGTGCAAATGACCATTGTAGTCGACGCACTATAACTTAACAAAAAAAAAATAAAAAATAAAAAATAATAATAATTTTTAATAATTAGGTTACTTCACACACCTCCATGAATGAAAATGAATTATGCCATTTATCAAATACTAAAGGCAAATATTACTTTAATAAGTTTAAAGTATTTTAACAAAACGTGAAGAGAAATGAATGAAGTTTTGTTTATGATCGAATTTGAATTAGACATTTTATAAAACATTTTTAATGAAAAAGTTGTATAGAAAATTTAAAACTTTGTTTATTTATCAAAACAAATGGTGAAACTTCGTAGAAGAATTTAAAAACAGATGTGCCAAAGGAAATAAATGCTATAGAAATCTTTCAGTTCGTCGATATCTTATAAAGCTTTTTGCTTTTAAACTTTACTAGATGTCATCACAACCCGCAGAAAATTAAATGGGAATTCACGTTTCCAGTCTACTAGGTTTGATTATATGAGACGTTCCAAATTTAAGACTTTAATCAAAATGGTCTCCATTTTTTATTTTTGACATTAAAAAGCAACTGAATCTATTAGAAATAATTTTAGATTGTTAAAACTCAATTATACTCCGCTAATACACTTTAATTAGTTGGTATATTCTCCGCCTTTGTAACGTTATTATTACAGGTGCACATATTACAAAATACACATTTATCTATATAACCCACTGCACAATTCATTCATATTTGCCATTACATACCAGTCAACTGGAAACATTCGTTCGTGTTTCAGTGGTGTAATTTAAGTTACTAATGATTACGTAATAATAATAATAATAATAATTATTATTATTATTATTATTATTATTATTATTATTATTGAAAAATGAGGACGACCGAAACTTTGACAGGATCTGTAACAAATAAAATACACCCACGTGCTACACAAAATTAAAGCACCGAACGCTAAGCTATCATCATCAGCAGCGGACCGATGATGATGATAGCTTAGCTATTGAAACGCGTTCGGTATTTTAATTTTGTCTGGTACGTGGGTGTAGTTTGTTTGTTACTTTATTATCGTTACTAATTATTACGTTATTAGTCTGCACTAGGGCGATGGTAGCATAAGAAATAGGGTGCAGCACAAATGTTAAAAAACAATACAATTCGACAACTTTTTATGTCTAAATATTTATTTCTCTACGTGTTTTAATACAACGTGTATCATATTTTATATACATACTTTCTCTTGATAATGATACATGTTGTATTAAAACGCGTAGACAAATAATTATTTACATATACAACGTTAAGGAATTATATTGCTTTTGAAACATTTGTGCTATAAAATAATGGATTTCCACGAGTAACGTTGATAAAAATAAATGTAAACAGGGTGTTACCGTATCATTTTTAGAGTGTGTAACTGTTCGAAAATATCGTCGTCAAATACTAAAACAAGTGTAAGATATTGAGTACTTATATGAACTTGAATATAAGTGAGTTCTTTTAGTAGAATAATATTCTATCAATTTGAAATATCAACTCCGTTATCACTAACAACGGTGACCAATAAATAAAAGTTTAATACTCATTAATAATTCAAATTCAAATAATTATGAAGTACTTACGTTATAATTTTTATCTGCTACTCATTCGTAAACACTCATATAGCACAATATCCCACACATTTTACATATAACGGAAATAATCTCAATATTTTGAAAATGTGTAAAATACACATTTAAATTATTCTTAGCGGATAGTTTACTCATACTAATATGATACTTTTCTTGTACAGATGACACGGAAATCAAGAAAATCAAGAAAACCTTTTTAAACACTGGATCATGGAAGACGGAGTTGAGTCGTGCGAAATAAGTTGTTGGCAGAGAAAAAAATATTATTAACGTTCTTGGCTACTTTAATGCGTAGGTATCCTAAATATTCCATCTGAGGGGCTGTTGCAGAATTAGACGTGTCTCAATCAACCGTTCAAAGAATTTTAGTTACAAATAATATGCATCCCTACAAGTTTACGTCTGTGCAATACCTATTTCCAAAGGACTTTGAAAGGCGAATGAATTGTTGTGCATTCTTAGTAGTGGAAATTCAAGAAAATCGTGAGTTTTAAAAAATATCATCAGAACTGGGAATTGGATGGTGAGGGTCTATTTAATACACACAACCGAAATTTTTGGACAGATCGAAATGCTGCTATGTTCCATGAACGTGGATTTCAAAATAAATTTAGTTTAAGTGTTGTTTTTACTCAAAAACAATGAAGGGAGATTTATTATTTGTTTACAGTGAATTATTAATGAAGTTGTAATTGACTATGTAGACAAGTTACCATTAGCTGATTTAAGACAACTCATTGCACGCGTATTTTGCTGAAACATTAACAATTATATTCGAGGATCGATGGGTACGGTGCTTGGGACTTGGGACCTTGGGATTGGCCAGTTCGATGTCAGATGTCACCCTTTAGATTTCTTTCTTTGGGGTACAATAAAAGCTTAACTGCTTCGTTCTACTTAATTTACTTAGATGAAAAATTCTATGGTAGATAGCTATAAATACAAAGAGCTTAAAACTAAGATTAACCAAGGGTTTGCAAAGATTTGGCCACATCAAATTCAAAATGCCATATTATCAGTCTAAGATAGACATATTAAAGGTTTAGAGGTTAACGGGGGCGCAGTTTGAGAAATTATTATAATTTTTTTATATTTCACTTATTTATTATTTTGCTTGGTTTTTTGAAAATAAATTATATTTTGTTGTTTTGTTTCATTGTTCTTAAAATTCTGATACATAAAACACCTGTCAAAAATGTTGAAAAGAGATCTCAGTGTGTGTACCAACGTTAGGTCACTGGCGCGACTAACGAAAAATTTAGACTTTTCCCAAAAAGACGAGACATTTTTTAACTTAAAAATGCTGAGTTTACGATAGAGCCATGTTAACAAAAGCTACAGATTTTAAATTATGAAAACGATGCCGTTTGGGAAAATTATAACATTTTATTTGAAATAAGCAAGTTATGGACGTTTGAAATCGTGCAACTTCAAAAGGCATATTTTGGGGAATGTGAACGACCTTTTTAGAATTTAAATAAGCTTATTAGGGACCCTAAAAGTTCGATTCCGAAATTCGTAACCGCGAGGGCGCAGCACCGACTTACGTGAGAGCCTGCAGCTATTCAAAATTGTTTAATTTTTCGGAATAACTCGGAAAAGCTAAATTTTAAACATAGGACATTTTACATAAATTGGCCTTAAAATTAAACGCGGATAGCTACTTCCGGTATAAACGGAAGTGCTACAAAGTTGAAAATATTTTCAAAGGATAGATCAAATCGGTAAAGATTTACGTAATTTATTTAAGATTTTTATAGTCCATGCTTCTCCAGATACTACTTATGATTAGGTCTCCTTGAAACACGGTGTATATATTTAATTTTCTTATATCATTATTATACTTTTTTAATATTTAATATTATATTACAAAACATACTTTAAAGATGCTTTAAATTTGTATGAAAATTACTATATTTAACAGATTTTAAATACATGATTATAAAATAACGTCAAAGTGGATACTTAGAACGTTATTTTACAATTTATTTCCAGAATATCATCACTACCAGATATAACGTTATTTTTACACGCTCTGAAAACAAAAAACTCATAATTCACTTTTCAATAATATACACAATACTGAAGTTGTAATGTCTGATTATTTCTTTTCGTTAATTTATTATTTTAAAGGTAAAGCTTACGTAGGATTTTCGTAGAGAAAGAAGATGTGTCCAAAATTTAATACTGAAAATAAATCGGTGTTGTATTTGGGTATAACTTTGTTTATATTTTGATAGTTTTATTACGAGATTTACACCCTTTTTTCCCGTTATAGAAAAATAAGCTAATGAGTCGGTTTAGCGATAGTAAAAAAAAGGCGATTGCATACCCTTTTATACATATTTATAAGTAGATTAAGGTAAAAACAATTGACAAATCTTTGCAACTTACAAATTTGCTACTTGTCGCCCCTTAGCAAATTTTATGCGCATACTTTACTAAAAACTCGTTGCATAATTACGTAATTAAATTAATTTATATACATAATTATTACAATTTTTTTTGGCAAAAATTTTTGAATTATTTAACCATCCCGTTTTTTTGCAACTTCAGACATGTATTTTAAACACTATTTTATTTTACGTATTTCATATCCAAAATATTACTGTACGTTAATAACAAACGGCAACATTGTTAACACGACAAGAATCGTTTATGTCAGATTATGTAAAATTTAATTAGCATTAAAAAATATGTTTATGCATTTTCTTACAAAGTTGACCGTTATTCGGACATACCACATTAGGAATTTTGGTGCTGAATTACGTGTGCGTGTGCGTGTGCGTGTGCGTGTGCGTGTGCGTGTGCGTGTGCGTGTGCGTGTGCGTGTGCGTGTGCGTGTGCGTGTGCGTGTGCGTGTGCGTGTGCGTGTGCGTGTGCGTGTGCGTGTGTTGTATAAAATATACCTCAATTTAGGATCTTTCCTTCATTTAGTTCTAAATACAAGAAAATTTTAATTATTGAGATATGGTTATGAGGTAGGCAACTTAATTTTCATATCTTCATAGTGCATACTTTCGTAAAGATTTATATTCCTACTTTCAATTTTTATTCATTTCTTATCTTATAAGCAACGCGTCTGCGTTAAGTTATTCTGCTCATATCTTGTGCGCAGAGCCGCATCATCTACTTCGAAATCCTCCATTTTTTCACTTCCTGTTTAATGCCGAAGCAGGAAGCTGCTTCTTTTTGATTTTTACCTAAATTTATGTGAAAGTGCCATCAAATTGGTGGCGCTTTCTTTACGTATTTTTTTACCATTTTTTACTTTAATTATACTTTTATCATTACTTCAATTTACAACGTGATTACATCTTATGTACGCATTTGATTTTATTGATGCGTACATTTTTCGTTTTAAGATTGCAATCTTTTTGAATGGAAAACTTCCAAATAATGCAATAAGAAGTGGATTTAAAAATTTTAAGAAGAAATTTATACGGATTTTATAGAGATAATTTCAATTTGGGGTGCGGCTGATAACATTGTCAAGATTGCACAATGATGACGTAAGAATGATTTCATGCAGGTTAACCGCTTCGTAATAATATTTAGATACCAGAGGTTGTCAAAAAGAAAAGTTTGTGTACAAAAATTTCTAAGGTATTTATGTAGTGATTTATTTAGTACTTTAAGCATAATTTTAAGACCTTCATTATTTCATCATTACATTTGATATTCAATAAACATAGTCTGTATATTGTTATTTTTTTACATTTTTATAAACTCGACTTAATTGTTCCGATATTATAAAAAACAATTTGGCGCCCGAGATAATTTCATTAGTTTTACATTTTTTATTGTTGATGGTAAGTGAAAATAATCGAGTAGATCTAGTGGTAATTAAGCAAATCATTTTATTTGAACCCACCCTATTAATCAACCGACTGAGTCAAAGGCACAACTATAAGTGGTGTAAGGTTTGTATATACATTATTAATAAGATTTGTAGTTTTAAGGAGAACTTTAATTTATTTCATTATCTTATAACTTACTTTTTATTATTTAAAATTTTGTATACGTTACGACACACTTTTATTACATCTCTGGTGTGTGATCTAATACTATCCAAACAATAACTTTACTGTGCACATAGTCTTTCTAAAAATAACCGTCACGATGGATCAAATGGCCGGCGATAAATAGGTCCAACGATGGATCGGCCACGATGAACAAGCCACTATGAACTGGCTACGATCAAACGTACCTTTCCAGAAAAAATGAATCTGAACAATATCGGATTTATGTCAGATACCTCCGCGTGTCAAATGCAATTTGCGCGTTCTCAACCTTATTTAATTTATTACCTCTATCACCAATAGTGATACACAAACAGATTATTTAAAAAAATAAATCTACACATTTTGATGTTAAGTATACCGTTATTCGGATATTGAACCAATACCTTTATTCCGCTATAGGAATCTTTCTACCAAATGACACGTCACAAAAAAATTAGGGAATAGCTAAATAATTTCTCATTTCAAATACTATATGATGATATTTTATATCAACAGTTCGAGGAGAAATGAAAACAAATTTAAAGACAAAGTTTCGAGTACGTACGTCTTCTCACTTTAAAGATATAGTAGTCACTAACATACATCGAGACACACACACACACAACACTCACGTGCGTACGCACGCGCACGCACACACACACACACACACACACACATGTCTGTGAAATCAATTTTTGCCTAAAGTATAGAGGTCGCTTGCAGCAACCTATATGTTACATTCTCGTTGTCATATTTTTTGGTTGGTATGTGAAATGTGTAACTTTTTAACCATTCCATAATAATAGTTTTATAAAAGGCATAATTGCCGCAAGTCGGTAAACTGCATCATTTCCAAGAAAAATGTATTTAAAATTAGTACTACAGAATTTCTATAAAGAATGTTTTCGTATTAATTAACTTCTGGATCCTCCCAAAACATTATGTACACGAATGTACATACAATAAAAAAAAGTAACCAAATTTAAAACAGAATATAGTGGTTAACAGACTAACAAAAAAATTGAACCAAAATAAACAACAAAAACCGTTAAATCGAAACATTACACTAAAGTTTATTTTCAAAATGTTGACCGTTAACTTCAATACATTTCTGGCATCCTTCGAGGAAGTTTCTCCTTACTATATGAAATGATAGATGTTGGTTTTTAATAATATTTGCAGCTTCCTTAATTTGTTGCCATAGTTCAGCTCTTGTATTAACCGCGGTGGAATAGACAAGAGCTTTTATGTGTCCTCAAAGATAAAAATCCATTATATTTAAATCAGTACTTCTAAGAGACCACGGATGTCCACTTCCCCGTCCAATCCAAGGATGGGGAAATATATTATTTAAATACTCTTGTACAACCACAGTGTAATGAGCAGGGACACCATTTTGTAAATACAACATACTATGACGAATATTCACGGCCACATCTTCCAATAAATCAATCAAGTTATCTCTAAGAAAGTTTAAATAATTATCGCCAGTTAGATTTGTTGTGAGTTCAAAAGGACCAACAAGGTTGTTATTAATTATTCCGCACCAGATGTTAATTTTAAATTCATGCTGGAAATGTCGGTCCAAAGTGGCATGTGGATTTTCGTCAGCCCATATATGCCTATTATTTTAAAGCTCCACTCCTAATACACGTTGCACTGTAAATAAAATTCTACTTACAAATGCTGGACTTTGTATGGTCTTACTGTATAAATTC
The DNA here is from genome assembly GCA_036346205.1 of Vesta saturnalis. Taxonomy (NCBI): domain Eukaryota; kingdom Metazoa; phylum Arthropoda; class Insecta; order Coleoptera; family Lampyridae; genus Vesta; species Vesta saturnalis. Next base: position 373,531 of record JARFJB010002218.1, read on the forward strand.
ACAAAAATTTGTTCTGGTCAAAAAATCACAAGGCAGTAAATTTTGACTATTCTGTAATAAAAGGGATAAAGTTTCTACATATGCAAAACATTGGGTGTTACAGTACGGAGTAATCCAACATTCAATGACAATCGGCGAATACTTATTTATATGTCATCCTCAACAGTAATAATTGTTGTTCTTGTTGAACAACAGTATGCTTAATAGGATGATAGCTACCCGTTTCACGCAATCTTGCAAATGATCTTGAAAATATTTTTCGGTCAGGTTGTCTACAATTTGGATAAGTTTCGGCATAGATTCTTGCTGCAGCGCGTTCACTAAAATATTGTTGAGCATAAATTGCCTCCATATCGGTCATTTCACTAGTAGAAAGTAAGTTATGTCCAGGCAATGTAAAATAAAAGTTTAGCTGTGAGATAAATTCAGCAAACTACAGAAATTACAGTTAAAGTGATATTGATTTACAGCAGCCTACTAAATGGATTTTAATATAGTTTGTCTGCCATCAAAACAAATTCGAGCAAAAAATTAAACTCTTTTTTACAAAGGAAATAGAATTTAAATAATTTACAGGAGTAATTATAAATATATCTTTTACTGAATTTTCGTTAAGTTAAAATAACTGTGACAAACAAATCTTGTACATACGGGTACGTGGATCACACATATTAGAAGTTCGTAGAAATGAATATTAGGTATGATAAAGATGCACTATCCAACTAGTCTAATGTAATACAAGAAATATAGCCAAAATACCTTCAAGAAAAAGAAAAGAACAGTGTCGGTAACAAACAATTTAATATAATTATATTCATGTCGCTTCATAAATTTATTTGTTGGTGTACGTCATTGGCACTCATTTTTTGCTTGTAAATACTGATGTCGAATACAGTATATTGAATCTTCGCGAGAGTAGTAGAATCTGTAGTACTAATTTTAAATACTTTTTATATAGCTATTATTATGAAATTTTTAAAAAGTTACTCATTATGTCAAATTTTTCACATACCAAAAAATAGTGCAACAAGAATGTAACATGTAGGTTGCTGCAAGCACGCTCGATACTTTACACAAAAACTGATTTTACAGACATGTGCATATAACGCAAAAACCTATAAAACTCAATTTCAAATAAATAACTCAAAAAATAAATGAGTTAACGTAAAAAAAAATAGCAAACAAAATAAATCTTTAAAGGCTCGTACGTATGTATATGTATATATATATATATATATATATATATATATATATATATATATATATATATAGGCGGTAGTGTTGGCCATGAGAGCATATCGGACGTTGCAAAGCAAAAATTCACACCAGGGAAGTAAAATAATACAGAAAATCAATACGCATTCTCATGATTCTTCAGCAGTGAATGTTGAAGTAGTTGTTGTGTTTGTTACTAATATTAAACGTCGTACAGAAAAGAGCGTGGAAAAAATCGGTCAGGTAATAAATTGGTGCACAGCATAATCCGTTGTAAACGAAACGAAATGAATGCCGCTGCTGTGGATCCTAATGCTTCTGAAGGGTTAGAGGTTCCACCTGCATCAACCAGGAATCGAAGACAACTTCGTGCTATATGACAGTGGACAAAATGACAGCAACAGAATATTAATCTTTAGGTGTACAAGCTGGTTTCAGCACTTACAGATATCGCAAATTTGGTATACTGATGGAACATTTTTCATTTCGCCGAAATTGTTTTCGCAAGTTTATATAGTTACAACGGTGAAATTCATCCTATCCGTTAAGTACCTTTAGTTAATAGGCACCGTAGGACTTATGTGTGGATGTTTGAAGCCATGAAATTGCAATTACCAAATAAGTCAATTGTGACTTCGAGCAAGCAACTATTTCTGCAATAACTGAATGAATCAGAGGGTGGTAATTTCATTTAGCGCAGAATATGAAGAAACGTCTGGCGGAAATGCGATTTACACCCAGATATAACACTGAATTGAAATAAAAAAATTATTGCCTAAAATCACCGATTTCAGGTGTGCTCTGGGTTTCAATTATGCTAATTTAACCTTTTCTTGTATTGTTAATTACAGAAATAGAAGACTAGTTACGGTTAGCAGACATCTAAGAGGGAGCAAATAAGTTTACCTGTTAAACCCCTCATCATGGACTAATTTTATATCGTTAGAAAGGTAAAAAAATTACGCATTTGATGGAAAAATGGCCGTTCCATTTGAAAAAATCAAGTTACCATTGATTCAAATTTTCCAAATTGACTAAGTAATTTCTCTAAACACAAAAAGAATTCGAATTTGACCAATCGGTTTATGCTAGTATATTTCATGTCTAGTAACATCGCAGAGTCATGGTCTTCTAAGTTATATGATCACAGCGATATTTAGTTTTTCCAGTCATCTACTTTTTGTTAGAACGACGAATTGCGACTAAACGACTCATTTTAGGTACTATGTGTGATACATAAAGTCGCACTAGAACTGACCAAGAATTCAAATATGCAATAATATACAGGGAGTTCAATTTAAAAAAACGCAACTTTGATATAAATCCCTACATAAACTTTGCGATTCAAGTGAAAATATTTTAGGTTTGTAGCCTTAAGGATACCCCACCACATCCCATCAACAAAATTTAGAAATATTCCTAAATAAACTCACAACCTTACATCCACGCACCATTAGGCCACCCTGTGTATCAAATGCCGATAAGGCGAGACCAAGTATTCCAAACGAAACTCCTATGAAGAAAGCCAGAGAAAACACATTCAATCAGCTGATACCACTAAGATTTGTGCGGAACTTAGGCAGCCTATTTCAAAACTTGGACGATTCGAATTAGTCCACATTTTTTCGCTGATTGCGTTTTTAATTTATAGAAGTGACCCGATTTTGAGCAATTTTATTGGAGTTTAATTGATCGGTTTTTGAATATCAATTTTTCTAATAATTAGAAACACAAGAAAATAGGTCAGTGCCCTCTGAGTAAAGTGCGACTTTGAAACAGCTGGAAAATTTAAGTGTAACTTAGTATCTGGATTATTCCGATCCTGTATAAAATACTTTTGGATGGTAGTTAAATAGGATACTAGACATACGAAAATATTTAGGTACAGTATCTAGATGTCACATCATTACTTTTGATTTGAAGACGCCTATTTTTATTATGAACGTGTTACAAAACAAGTTGCATAGCCAATTATTCTAAAAAAAATTTAGTGGTACATGTCTTATAATTTTTGTCTTGTAGGTTTATAAGATCGTGAGTTCAAGTCATTATTTTCAAAACCATTATAAATACACCAACAATTATACTATATGATCACATATAACCGTGGAGCATAGAAATAGTACATTAAAAGATAGAGGAAAATGTGTTTTGTTCATACATTTTCAGTACATGAATAACCATTAGATTGTATACTTGAAAATACTTTATTATCAAAAATGCCATCCTTCAGAGTTTTGCAAATAACTAAGCAGACTATTGTATATATTTTTTTATAACTAGAAATTAAATAATTTAATAATTTAAAGAAATGGTTAAAAGTACTTATACTATCCTATCTTATAAACGTATATCATTTCGACTAGAAACTATTTCCTTCAAACGAAAATTTATATTCATACGATCAGTATGATGTAATATTGGCTGCAAACTGAGTTTTATGTCTTATGGTTATTTTATGTGGTCGTGAATTTTCTAAGTACGACACCAAATGGTTCTTTAAGTATATTGCCAATTCTTGCAACGGCTTCTATATTTGGTTTTATCACAGTATTACCAATCCATGATTTGTTTAAAATCAGAGCCGTTCGATTATTTTTCATTTAGTTTAATCCAAATTTATATTTTATTATTTTAAAAATAAATCGTGGTATTATATTTCTATTCATGAACTTTTTTTTGTGCTTTCATAAAAAGTTGATGCATCTATATGAAAAAAGGATCGTCATGGGATACATACGAATCATTTTAACATTTCAGCAAAGGCCTATTTCAAAATCTACTTCACATTCGCTGTACCATTTTGTTCTCTAACCCAGATTTAAGTTGTTATAATTTAATTACCAATCATTCTAAAAATTTAAAAGAACTAATTTAAACTTGAGCTCTCAAAGTTTCTTTTATCGTGTACACTTGAAACTTTAAATGCGAGTTTTTGTAAGAACTTTAAAGCTTACCTTTCTGTTATTTGGCATAATATAACTATAAATGAAACTTTTGTAATGTAGATTAATGAATTTAGTAAAACTTTCTACTAATAAAATTGTTTAGCATTTTGTGTTTGTTGTCCCATTTAATGGTTTTATGTATTCATGTATTATTTTAATTATCGCCTAAAAGCTCAATATTTTAGAGCTTTAAAACTCAATATATATTTACGGTTTACTGTTCTATAACTTATTCAGTGCATTTGTATTTTTATGTGCAATAACTTACTTCAACTATGTGTCTATTTGTACGTGTCTGCTTATAGTATTACGTAGTACAGGAATCAATCCAATGGTATTGTTGGGAAAACTAAATTAGCGTAGTATAAGTAATTATCATTAAATTAAAAATATCCAGCAAATTTTCGTAAATTGAAAGTCAAATTGCAAAGGTCAGAAGAGGATTCTTCGCCGTACTCACTGCCTCCTCGTTGATTACTGTAGTATTTATCTTTATTTGCTTATTTTACACAAATATTGCAAATTAATTGCTTTATACATTTATGCTATTTGCAGTCCCCCTTTCCTTACTTAACGTACAACCTCCTTCCCCTTCTTACCTCTGGCCTCCTCCCCCACAAACTGTCTTCTTCCATCCAATCCGCTTCCCTTCCTTTTTCCTCTAGTATCTCTTCTGCCGCCCTCTCCTCTTCCCTTAACTCCCTGCATTATTTAAGCATATATTCAATCGTCTCTATCTCTTCCCGGCACAGTCTACATTTTCTATCTTCGTTCCTTCTCCAATATTTGTTTCCCCTATCATCGTTTCCACATCTAAATCTCGCTATCGTTTTCTTTCTTTCTCTCCTCCCTTCCCCATTCAAATATCTGGGTATTATATTTTCTTGCTTTCACCTTAGTCCATTTTTCCTGCTTTTGCACATCGCTGTCCCTTCTAGTTATGTCCTCTCTCACGCTCACAGCTACCCTTCTTAGTCTCTCCACTTCTTCTTTCGCATACCCGTTTGTTTCATAATATTCTTTTCTGGTTTCTTGTCCATATTTTATTCTTCCTTCTTTTCTTTCTTTCCAGCATTCTTGTAATACTTTGCAGTCCATTCTTCTACTCATTTCCCCCTCGTACTTTACTTACTTTATTTACTCAATTTATCTCGCCTCCGCCCTTATTTTTTCTTGTTGCACATCCTCTCTAATAATGTATCCCGGCGTTTCTCTTTCCACACCCTGTACCCACTTCCAGTAATTTTCCTACAGTACCTCTATCTCTTTATACTCTTTTCACCCCCATACTTCCGCCCCGTACAGCATCACACTTTTTATTAGTTTCTAAAATAATAGTTTCCGTTTCCTTGTGTCCATTCCGAACAGTCTTTCCCCTACATTCCACACTTGCTCTATTAATCTGTTTCCTTTTCTCATACGTTCTTTCATGTGTTCCCCATCTTTTTTGTACCCCAAGTATGGGAATTCCTTTACCTGCTTTATCTCTTCTTCCCTCCATTTCAACTCCACTTTTTTCCTTTTTCCTTCCACTTTTCTCAATAACATTACCTTAGTTTTGTTCCCATTTACTTCCAGATCTTTTCTTTTCAAATAACTGTCCATTGTTTGTAACATGCCCTTCATTTCTTTTTCTTCCCTTTCTACTAGTACTATGTCGTCTGCGTATGCCAGCGACCACACTTCCCTGTTCCCCACCACCAGGCCCCCTTTTTGTTGCCCCCTTAATGTCTCCTGTGTATACAGCGAACAGGCTTGGGTTCAGTAGGCATCCTTGCCTCAATCCCTTCCTTGCTACAAATACTTCACTTAGCTCCCGATTCACCCTCACCTTCTTTCTCGCGTCTTCGTACATTTCTTCCACCCTTTCTATTAGCCTTTCGTTTATCTTTTTTTTCTCAGGTATTGTTCCCCCTATCAAAACCGCTACTAAGTCTGCGAATACCGCTACTATTTTCCACCTTTTCTTTTCTAGTTCCTTGTTTGCCATATGTTTCGGAATATACACATTATCTATCGTTCTTCTTCCTTTCCTGAATCCTATCGCCTGGTAATAAATTATTTTCTTCTGTTTCCTTCTTTAACCATTCCTCCAGTAGGGTCGCATATATTTTGTAATCTGTGTTTAGCAATGTGATTCCTCAATAATTTGTCACTTGCTTTTTGTCTCCATTTTTGTGCACTGAGTATATATGTCCTTCTCTCCACCTCTCCGGGAATCCTTCCCCTCTCCATATTAAGTTTATTATCTCCGTCATGCTTTTTGCTACCTTTTCTCTCCCATATATTCACTCTTCACCTTGTGTCCCATCTTCTCCTGCTGCTTTACCTCTTTTCACCTTCTGTAATGCCTTTATTGCTTCCCCTCATTGATTTCTTCTCCTTCTCCTTGTATTTCCAATATTTTCTTATTTTGTCTTCCTTCTTTTTCCTGTTGATTACTGTAGAAAGTGTATATTTTGCTAACCTCATAATTTCTGAGTAGAATATGATGGTCTGTCGTTTTTATAAAAGTTTTGTTTATTTACATTGTTGCCTAGGAATTTTTGTACAATGCTCCTGATTTATCACCCCTCTCTGTTCCTTTTGTTATATTCCTTTGCTGTTTAGTCATTTGACAATAAAACACATTGAGTGGAAATTCCTGGTTTATATCAAAATTGACTAAGTATTTTCTATTGCATACACCAGTAAAAGATCACACAAGTTGCTGTATGAACTATAGCAACTTGTAAAGTGTATGTTTTTGCTTTTATAGAAGGTTTACACACAACCTTATGATATTCTAAAGAAAAGGATGATAATTCAATGTGAAATACGTTTCCGCTTACTTTCTGTGCACAACATGGTGGATCACAGTAGTGTAAAAGCCAAAGACGAGCTAAGAAGCATTTTATCAGAGTAACCAGAAAATACAAAAAAATTAAAACACATTTCAGAGAACAAATTGGGTGCTTAACAAAAACTTAGATCTGCTACTAATATGTTTTCTAAAGAATAGGCTTCAAAACTAGATACCAGCAAATTTAAGTACCTAATATATTTCATAAGAATTCACTACTTACACCTAATTTGGAAACGGCAACCATGAGCCTTCGCCGTTGCATAATTATATCTACATTTTCGAAAACTGACTTTACAGTGATACACACACGCTAATATATTATAAGGCATATCCTAGTTTTAAACCAAATACGTTAAGTGCAATACTAAAGGTATAGTTTATGAGTCCGTATAAGAAATTTCATTGATTCTGATAACTAATTATTTTCGTTTATTTTGATTCCTTTAGAGAAAATTCGAACATTAATTTGTATATTTAATTAATTAAAACTTATTAACTGCGTCATTCTCTAGCGGCTTAGAGGCAAATGTGCTCGACCGGAAGTTGATATTTGTAATGTTTGTCAAATTATTAAGAGTAGTTAGTTGTTTTCAAATTGAAAATTGTACCTTTAATTTTCGTAAACTACCAGAATCTTGGAAAACATGCTAACAGTCGTGTAAGTTTGTCTGAAAAGCATGCTGGTAGTTAGAGGATTATCATTGGAAAGGCCAACGACGAATATTACTTAATTAATAACAAAATATATATTAAGAACTGGATAATATACTTGGGAATTTTCATAGTTAATGTCGGATAACACCCGGGAGCGGAACCTGCTACAGATAAGTGTTTCTCCATTCACTGTGCTTAGTTTTGAGTTATCATTTTACATACTTTCCACTTTAAAATTACAAGTAATATTTAAGTTCAACTTGTTATTTATAAATTTATAATAAACTAACGATCTTTACCATTTAATCTGTCATAAAAAAAAAAGAAAGCCGGTGAAAAAATGTGAGATTATACGATCGTATATTCATTCTTTTTTGTGCACCCTTAATTGTAAAATTACCAAAATTATTTAGATAGTGTTACAGTAGTTAACAAATTTCGGTAAATAAATGTAAACTGATACAAATTTTAATTTACTGCTTTTCCATTATTAAAATTGAGATACACTCCCGATAGGCTTATTGGCACGAACCCAGCATAAGTTACCCGTTTACATCTCATATTATTATTCATTACTATTATAACCAACACTACTGGTTATACAGTTTATTATTCAGATATATGACTTTCTCTAGGACATTTTGAGCTAGTACAAGTGTAAAAGGTCCTTTCCACTTCTCTATCATTACACCTGCGTGGACGTGGTGCAAGTAATTGAGCGTACGTGCAGTGTGGTGCCCATCGGAGATGTTCCTGTAGCGAAGTATCCGATGGTTGCCATCGGTTAATTTGAACTCCACACATGAAGCATTCAACCGATTCGTCTGAAGATGTGGAAATGTACCCTGCTGCTGCAAGCGATGAAGATGAGTGAACTCCAGACTATGTTCGTAACTAAACGTTTATCGAAAAAAATGTAATACTGAGAATAACAAAAGGTTGCTGGCACGTCGCACATCTTCTCACCGTAGAACACAGTAAGATACTAACAGGAAGTAATTTATTATATACAATATATACATTATAAAAAATTATTTGTCCAAATAGAACACTTCACCGCAGAGTACGCATGAATCATCTTGACACACCTGGTGTAGCATAGCTAGGGGTGCTCTACACGATGAGCACCAGTATTCTTGGTGTGACATGTGGTAAATTGCGACCCATCTATCCATGTGTGTATGGTGGTCAATAACTCGGTAGTCACTAGGTTGCAATGCTTTGTAGCAGTTATAGCATAAATGCATATGAACAGCAAGATGATAACGAGTATGAAGGGCAAATGTGTATGAAAAATATCCCAAATTTCCCATGAAGGCATGATGGTGGAAGTAGCGAATTCGTTTATCCAGGTTGGCAAACCATTTAGTATTCCACTGCACATCTTCATAGGTATTCTTTAGCGCTTCTAATGTTGTAGAAGGCAGTAATTACCCATGCAGGCATGATGGTGAAAGTAGCGAATTCGTTTATCCAGGTTGGCAAACCATTCAGTATTCCACTGCACATCTTTATAGGTATTCTTTAGCGCTTCTAATGTCGTAGAAGGCAGTATTCCATTTTTTTCACATTGCACCCAGTTTAGTATTAGTTCATATGCTCGCCGTACACTTAGATTAAAAAGTGATACTGGTTGGTAGCGCTCCCTAGCATCTCAATCATTTTGTACTGAGCTATCGGACATACTGACACACTGTTGGAAATAACACGATGCTATATGTGTAGTTATCCCTACTGTTAAAGGAAGAAATCACCATCAGAAACATATGTCTAGGTAACCCAGTAAAATAACACGGATGATCTTGGTATTGAGTAACCTTGGAAATGAGGGAAACGTGAAAAGGGGGAGACATTGTAATTGTGGAAACCTCGAGGTTGTGGGAACCTTGAAAATGTGGGGCTCGGAAGGTCAAAGAGACAACCCTCACAGTTATTGGTGAGATCCCGCCAACCTTGAAGAAAAGACGTGAAAGAAAGCCTTGAAACGGTAGAGTTACTGAAATATCGAGCAGTGCGATGGCCGGGGTCACGTAGGTACCTTCATGGTTAAAATAGTGGAGAAGGTAGGATATAAATGCAGAGGGAGTACATATGAAACCAGTATCGTATGTAATGGAGAACATATTGCGTCAAGCGGTAGAAAAGGCGAAGGTTGTGAGTGTTATGAATTCAAGTGGATCTCGTGATATTTTAATTAACAATCTGCAGTATTGTTTAAAGAAAAGTAAATCGAAGTATGTTAGTGTCTGTCTGTCACCCCAATTAAATTTTGAACCAGTCGTAAATCTAAGGGTAATGGAGTGATGGTTGATAAACAGGAATTGCACATACTTATAGATAACCAAGGGATAATTACAAATTATTTCTACACACCTGAAGGGATATGGCTACCTACAAAGGTGGGCTCGAAAACTACATCGTGTGTTTAGGATGGGAGTCTATAGAACAGTTATGGAGACCTCTTAAGGTAGTCGGTTACCGATTGGATCTAGTACCTACTATGGAAATTCCTGCATTTTATAATGAAACAATATATTCGGCAGTTGTTGACATACACAGATTAATAGCTCCATTACAAGATATATTTGATCTCAATGTAGCATGTCTTATGGAAATTGTAGTATTTGCCACGGAGGAAATGGATCTTGACATAAAAGTTGCGAAAGCTGTCATGTAATAAGTGGGGTAACCCACGTATATATAAAACGGATAATAAATGTTTTAGTCAATATTTAGGTGTGGCCTAAAGCTGTAGATTGTATTAGTGCAGTGCAAAGACTAATACGTCAATTTCAATCATTAGAATTTGTTGCTGAACATGAAAAAGTCTACCGACGGGGCACATTTAGTGATGACTATTTAGATAATCTAGTTTATAAGCATGGTAGTGGAATACATGTGTGTGAGGAATACTTTCAATTGCATGAAGATGGTGTAGAGTGCGTTTTTTGTATTAAGCGATTAGTAGAAGACCTTAGAGAAATATTTTTGGAACAATTTGTAAATGAAATAGAATGTCATTTACCGAATTATATTTCAACAGATGACAACACGACAAGTGAAGGAGGTCCGCATTAATGAGCTCAATAGCGTAGTTTACGATGTAGTGGAATGGGAGCGAAAATGGGAATGGGAACAGTTAGCTAGAGACTGCATGCTTTATGAAAGGATAGAAGAGTGTAGTAAAATAATTTCAGCAATCCTGGAAAAGCAACATCGTAATTACGTGTTTGTGAAACGCTTTAGTAGTGTATAGAACTAAATGTATTAACATAAATAAAAATTTTAAATAAAAAAGGAGTTATTGCATAATAATATTACTATATATATATATATATATATATATATATATATATATATATAATTAATCGTACATAACGTCTTTGTTAGAAATCCATGAATTGTGAGAATTATCAAAACCCAACCATTGAAGGTCCTTCTAGATAGCTTGATGAAATATAAATCGATCGCAGCGCTACCTAGTGTACCGGAGTAAAAGTTTTTCAAAGTTTTACCTAAATACTTATCTGCCACAGGCAAGATGAGAAATAAAATCAATATTCAGAGTAATTTATGCAAATCCCTTTATTATTTTTTCACTAATTTACAGAAGACGTGCACACACGTAATGTGTCGGTGATTGGGCTTGAACGTTTAACTTTAATATTCGAAAGACATCGTAACTCCAATTAGGTTTACAACCCTTAAAGAATATGGTTCTGTATTTGCTAATACGTACATAAATTTAGGGGTTTTACGGTTAAGAACTTTATGACATTTTAAATGTTTCAAAACAGATTCCTAATTCATTTCCGTTACATCTATAGGTTTGTATCGGGTGGTAATATTGATATCCATTTATAGGAACCTTGCATGCTGAATGTTTTCCACATTATTGCTTTAAGAGTGAGGTTTACACGTTTAATTATGCTTCTCTTCAAGTTGGAATAACTACTGTAATGATTAATTTTAAATTTTTTTATTGCTTTTTTAAATTCTGCATTATAAAACTCTGTTCCCATGTCAGTTCGTGTATGTGTAGGTATCCTTTGCAAACCAGACAAAAGTTTATTCATTACATCTGTAACTAGTTTACCATTCTTGCGTTTGATGGGATAAGCCCAGACATATCTAGAAAATACATTTATCACTACTAAAATGTATCGAAATCCTTTATTTACTCTAGCATAAGGTATAGTTTCTACTAAATCAGCTTGAAACAGATCATTTAAACCTTCAAGTAGCACACAACGTCGCGGAAAATTTCTTTTTGCTGGTTTATGAAGTTCTTCAACATCAGCTTTATTCATTTTATCGCTTTGGATCTTACTACGATCTCTACGTGGAACATCGTAGCACTTGCAAACTTTATAAACTCTGGTATAGTCACTTTAATTGCGGCATTCCTAGTAGTATGGTTACCAATCACGTCGCTTGCAAGCGGAAACATTTTATCATCTATGTTAAGATCGAGATCTGGATGACTCCACTTGAAATACACTACGCTGCTCTCGTTACAGGGAAAGGTATAGGTGTCAACTGTACCAGTACGAATACTAGTTCTCTTTTTAATGGCTATTCCAGAGACAGAAATGAAAGCTTCATAATGAAGATCACCAGAGTGATGAACTATATGTTTACCAAATTTATCTATTGTCATTTGATTATGTCTGGTGTAAGGGGTTCACCTTTGACGAGAGAACCATCTGTTTAGTAATCAATTGTTTCAATGGCTGTGTTATAGGTTTAAAGTGTGCCTCCCTTGCACTCTCTGCAGGTGCAGTTTTTTTTAAACTACCGTATTTTTGTTGCACACTCTTGCGAGCTCGTAGAATGTCTTGTACTAAGCACTCCTCCATTACTACTGCATGTTTACATGACTAGTGCAGTATTTATAATGCAATGTAACAGTCAAATCCCTTACGGAAACGACCTGAATTAACATCATTCTCTTTATCAATCACAAGAAATCCAAATTTGTTACGCCAGCAACAGAAACACAAGTTCTTCTATCTATCAGATACCATATCTACATTAACGTAATCATCATACACATGCTTAAGATTAGTGGTATCTTGTTGAAACAGAACTAGTAAATTCGCATTATCACGTATAAGCTGTTTTGGAATAGAAAAATACGTTTGGCACAGATAGAAACAATCATTGTTTTGGTGTTTGCCAAAACAGAAATGATCTCTTATTTCATTTTGTTTATGGCATGAGATCATCAAAAATCATTATTGAGCTTTTACGTTAATCACTAGTGTTATCACTGTACCCGAAATACCCGATATTTTTTATAGGTGCAAGTAAATTTCGTAGGTACTGGTACTGGTATAAAGATTTGCAGTATATATAAACATTTTCAAAACGCAAACCATTTGGATGTTCTAATAAGGCAATCATAACATTTGTTTTTCCGCAACCTGATGGATCGACCATTATACCTCGTTTACAACCTGCTTTTAGTAGACCACTATAGTATGAGTATTCATTCTTGTTAAAAGTGACGTCATTATTCTATATAGGTAATTCTATATCTTGTGGAATGAAACGGATGTGACCCATTGTAGTATTGAACCATAACTTGTATGATATATATATATATATATATATATATATATATATATATATATATATATATATATATATATATATATATATATATATATATATATATATATATATGTCATACGCATTCAATAGTTTAGCAGTGAATTGTCAGTCAGTCTGGTATGAAGTATAGTTCCCGGTGTAATAGGAAGAAAAAAGGTTCTGGATTACTTAACACCTTAATAAGTAAATTACCCGTGGAGTTACATATACCTAGGTACAGATATTGTGGACCGAGTACCCGTTTACGAGAACGATGAACTCGCGGTGGCAAAGGTACTAACGACTTGGACGAAGCGTGTAAAGAGCACGATATTGCATACTCCCAGTCAAACTATCTAAGGCATCGCCACACAGCTGATAAGACTTATCAACAAAACAGATTTCGTTCCTCAAACGCCACCTTTGGAGAAAGAGCAGCTGCATTAACCATAGCCGGTATAATGAGAGAAAAAGGATAATGGGAATAGGAAGCAAATCACGACGTAGGAAGCGGTCTCACAAAAACAGACCAATTTGATTTAACACAGTAGTCCTTCTAGCGCGACGTCTTGTTGGTGGTAAACTTCGATCATCTTTAAAATCTACGATATAACAAGCATTAAACGTTCTAAAACACAAAAAATCTTGCACCGAAGAGAAAAATATTACCAATATCGATATATTCGTACCTCTTATTCCCCTATTTACAGCATTAGGTTCTTTGAGTGGAGGTGCAGCCGCAGTTGCAAAAGCGGTTACCGACGCAAAAACCGCATCAAAAACGTTAGAAGAAACGAAATGACAAAATCAAGCAATAGAAGCAGCTACCTTAGGAAAAGGCTTATATATAAAACCATATAGGCGAGGTTTAGGCCTATGTCTACAGCCCTATTCAAAAAACTCCCACTGAAGCTACCACGTCACGCCTTGAACAACGTTGAACTATCAAAATTTGTTGAGAAATTAAAAATCCCCAACTTTAGAGGGATATATATGCGAGATAAGTTACCTACACGAATCCATACGAATGAATGTGATATCGTGAATCGAATGATCAAAGTAACGGAAGAACACACTGGACGAGTAACATCAAGCATAATTGACATATTACACACTGATAGAATAGGACATATTAAACCACCCTTAGAATTAATTCACTATTTTAAAAGTGATGGTAGCAGAAACACGATTGACTATAGCCTTTACCAAAGTTAAAAACTTCAATGCATACAATTGCGGTCATTTAGTCTTACGATTTCTATATGATAGCTTGTTTTGATTCTCAGTAGTCGTTGCTTGATCGTAATGTCGTACACATTTACATTTACCGGCACAAGCCGTATCTTACAAGACACATTTAACACACCGATTTATCTGGACAATGAGTCGGAATATGTAATGGGTTTGACTAGTTTTGAATCTTTCAATACTATACAAAATGTTACTTCAAAGAACAACCTACTCGAATTTGGAAAAACTACAATTACAATACCAATCGCGGATGTCAGTAAACATATTAATGATACAGTGAAGAAGCCGAGAGGATATATTAAATTACGAGCTAATAATAATACTATGAAAGCAATTATGAAAGCAACACATGATATTAACTTCAAAGTGGAAACTTCGACAGGAGCTGTGCTGGGATTTAAAAAAACATTTACAAATAATTGCATACCTCTGAAAACCCTACTAACATTATCAAAGTTAATTCATTACAATATAACAAGTGGAAGGTTTAAAAATGAAGAGTCATCACATATTATTCATCAATTCTTTCCCAGTGTACCAGCGGGATACAAAATAATTGAGTCCCTCTACATGTCATCTATTTACCTATAAACACATTCACTATTTGAACTATAACACTTAAATAGTAGACCAAGACGGAGCTCTCATCAATTTTAACGGTGAAGTCATAACGATAAGGCTGCATTTAAAGAATATGATGACGACGCGGTATAACACATGTGCATGTAACCATAGCAAGGCAAAGTATAAAAGATCGAAATGTGAGAGTCAGTAAGCGTTCAGCGCTCAAAGTATTGACAGTGCAGAATAGAGCATACTTGCAAAGCCTTGGTTTTACAGTAATATAATGAGTACATTAAACGTAAACGAAAAAGTTGTTATAAATCCTGAACTACACATCCATCAGCCATATACTACGAGACTTGGAAACAATGATGAAATTAGAATACCCATTCAGGAAGACATGTGCACTTTTCCATCAGAAAGTTATGCCTACATAGACGGAAGATTGTTGAGGGAGGATGGTACTGTTTCTAACACTGCGCGGTTTGTTAATAATAGCGTTGAATTTTTATTCAGTGAAATTAGATACGAAATGAATCGAATAGTGGTAGATTCCGTAACGAAGATTGGATTAACTTCTACAATGAAAGGATTGGTATCATTGACACCCAACGACCTCGCTCGTCATGAAAATGCGGGTTGGTTTCCCACCTCAAATAGCACACTAACAAATGCGTTAGGGTATTTTAATGTTTGTGTACCTTTGCGAATGCTACTCGGCTTTGCGGTAGATTGTAATAAGGTGATAGTGAACATCAGATAAGAATTGGTTTTAATTCGCAGTAACATTGATACCGACGCAGTAATTTCAACTGTTGCAGATGAAGAAATAAAAGTTAACATAGATAAAATATATTTGGAAGGTTCCGCACATCATTCCAGCATTAGTGGAGGAATTGGCGTTAAAGAAGTACATTGATAAAAATGTAAATACTCCAGTAGCATTTAGAAGTTGGGAAACACTAATAAATCCAGCCGTTTCAACAACAGATAAATAAATATACATGGGCAATAAAAACATCCCCTAGTAGAGAAACACCTAGATACATTTTTATCGGATTTCAAACGGGGCGAGAAAATACTGTTTCTGAAGGTATGAGCGGATTCGATAAATGTGCACTAAAGAATATTAGGGTATTCCTTAACACGGACCGTTATCCCTATGACAATTTAAACGTTGATTATGATAACAATTGATTTGCTACATTGTATGAAATGTTTGCTAAATTCCAAATGTCATATTATCAAAGAGATGGTCAACTATTGCTCACACCTAATCAACTTACGGCAGTCGAACGATTGATAGTGGTAGACTGTTTGAATCAAAAAGAGACATTGCACTCAAAAGCGGTAATACTTTGTACTACCGCTTTTGAGTGCAATGTCTCTTTTGTGTAGAATTCGAAACAGCAGTTAACATACCCGCAAATACGACATCATGCTATGTTATACCCCATGATCACTTAGTTACGTATAACGCGTTAAACAAAGCAGTAAGACAGTTGTAATACGATTCTAGTCATAGTTGACGTACAAGGCTTTAAAATTTATAAAGTTTTTATACCGAAAGAACTCGCAATTTTTAATGGAACACAAGTCGCCCACTACATCTTTAAATCACCGTATCCATGGCATACGTTAGATGCGGAGAGTCGCCATTACTCTACTTTCTTAATGCATAATCAATATTGTATAAAATGGGAAGAGGGGAATACACCACCACACCAATTTCGAAGAATTCTTAGTCGCTTGCTTCAAACACCAGATACTACTACTTCAAGGGTAGAGAGAAAGCGGATTACACCAGAAAATTTTAGGTATAACCCGTTATTGAACTTGATGAACATCATACTCTTCCTGCTTTGCAACCAGTGTGTTACCCTCATTGTCAATCATTATGTCACTGCGCTCTGTCTAATGTTTACCATCTGCACGATACTTATGTAATGCAGTAAAGATTGTATACTTTTTTTTTATAAAAAAATGTAAATATATGTTACGTTTATTTATTATATATAACACATTATGATTACATTCTGTATATATTCTCTCGATAATGGGTTCTTACGTAATATTATTATGCTGTATCGTTATGTTACATACTATCATATATGAATATATATTCTGTTTAAGCTTTGTGTAATTTTTATTATGGAGGTAATGAATACATATGACTAAGACTAGCAATTATCAGTACCCAAACTTTAGTTACTCTCTGGATCATACAAATTCATTTGCCCAGCAACCTCCAGTAGACCGCTCAGAGTATCAACGTTCTCCAATTTCGGAAATCGCCAATGTCACTACACTAATGCAGAACACGTATCACGTAATCGATACCGTTTGTCATCCTGGGACCTAAAGGCTGTTTTGTTTAACATATATATCATGTTAAGTTGATCTAAACACGAACATTTTACACATTACTGTTTTATCAGAGACCTCTGCAACAGCTTTGTAGTCTACCTCCGTCAGTACTTTTTCAATAACGACTTTCTTAAATACTTTTCGCTTTCTTAACCGCTTGATCATCGGCAAGCTTTAGACAATACGATTTTGATCCTGCACCATAAAAATATTGAATAGCTTTGCCTGCATACTCATCTTTCATTCAGATCGTTTTGATAGTTGAATGTGTCATATTCATCAACATTATTCCGCATATGTGCATACACATCATCCGTTGTTATCTCGACAATTAAAGAGTCTGTGTCTGTGTAGAGCAACGTTACATTATTACCATAATGACTGCACAAGATATCGTAAAAAATCTATACATTATAATTTTGTCGTAAGTAAAGACCTGTTTCGACAATTTCACTGCAAATAATTTTTCAGTGAATTGAATAACATTTTTAAATTGCGGTTTTGCGACGTACCGTGTTAGACCCAAACGACGATCCTTATTTTTCCAATGCGTTAATAACTTGATTACACTTCTCTTGTCAACATTCTCCATTGTTTTACCAAGTTAGGAATTAATTTTTCCTCCCTGCAATGTGGTGCGCAGATCATTTCGGGACAAAAAGGATAATCATTGTGCTCATCATGCAGGTGACGCGGATATTGTATATCAACCTCTAGTAGAAACCCAAAATCGTCAGCATCATTAACCTTTAATACATCAAATTGGTTAATTTCCTTTTCAGTTAACCACGTAAACCCATCATGTGGGAGATATTGCCGCATACTCCATCCATATAAGTTCCTAGCATCCAAATACTGTAAATACACTTTAAGACGATTAGGGTCATAATTTGTAATAAACTCGTTGTTAGCAATGCTTCTCCGCTTAACAAACGTACTCACTCTACCACGAATACCTTTCTTAAAAAAGTGGTACATATCCATATCAGTTAACAATTCTAACTGTACTTTAGTACATTTCAACATGGTATCCCATGCCAATCCTGATATGGTAACATACTGCGCAGGTTCTAAACCATACACGTCTAGACAGAGTCGCCTCAAGTTTTTCGAACACGTCAGCCAACAGCAACACGTCTGATTTTAAATATATATCAGCATAATCACCAAGTATATTACACTTAAAGTGATTCCACACCAGTAGGACGCGACAGTATTCTTTATCGGATACATTTTCATCGAGCATTTTATCGTAGAATTTGTCATAGGAAGGTACAGTGCCATCGTCTAATGTACTAAAATTGTCTACGTACACATAGAGGAAATTACCTTTCTTTCTGAGTTAAAGTCATTATCATCACCAAAATATTTCCTAACCTCTCTACATTGATCGTCTGAAAAATCTGAGATAAAGTATCTAAAGATGCAGCCATGAACCTGCAACTATCAACGAATCGCAAAATTTATGTACTTCTTTTCCTTAAGACCACGACCGTTTATGAATTCGTGTATATAAATATGCTTACCGAACGCTATGTAATTTTCACTATTAATAGGAGTACGGTAATTTTTTCAGTTCCACTCGCTAACTGTTTGATGAACAGGTGAACAACATAACCATTGAGATTATGGAAAAACTGGGATAAATGTAGGTAATTGATAGTTTAAATTTCAATTTGAATGTGCCACACCACGATATATACCAGTGACGTGACAGTGACCTCCTACTTTGGAATTTGTAAGATCATCCGTAAAAAAGCTTGTCGCATACATAGCAATTTAGACCTTGTTCGTGTATCAGCCTTCGTTCAACAATTAGTGGTAACATTGAAACAACAGTTTTGAAATGTTCATTATAACCGTTTCATCACTTTCTACTCGTGTAACAAAAACCTCCGCGACATTAACTCCCCTATGAAGTTCTAATTTGGACCAAGCATCGTTTACACCACACTTAATATAATAACTGAATGCGTATGGTTCATGTTTACACGTTTTTATCGTGAACGGTTGTTCGGGATCGGGTTTAGACGTGACCGGTAATAGTAGCGCTCCAAAATCTGCATATATTATGAATGGTAGAAACATCATCCGTTTTTGATAGTTCCGAAACTCAAGTATATTTTCCGCACAGAACTCCCCGGTTCTGTCTTTTCTTTGCATCAAGTCAGGAAATTTAGTGTATGAAATTACAGTCATTGGACACGTGTCGAGTTAATTGCTCCTGCGTTCTAAAGTAATACATGAATCACAAAAATATTTTTCCCCATTACGTCGGCTTATTTGGTTGCTAAGTAAACGAAAAAATTTTTTATCCATACATAATGCTGATTATCCGTTTGGTTACTGACTAATAGTAATAAATTAAAATGAATAGGTTGTTTAGCTCTGGTACAGTAGAGAGTACCAACTACCCCTGTAATACGCTGACCGTCACGATACGTATCATTCAATCCATAAACATTGATGGAGATGTTATTGTTGGACTGAAAAGTTGAGATGTTAGTCAGCTTAACAGGAAATGCTACACCAGTACATTCCAGTTGAATAGCGTCCTGAAATCAGAGTAAGAAGTTGTCCGTTGTGGTAACCCTTTCGGTGTCACTAATGCTGATACAATAGTACACGCAAAGTCATAATTATCACTATTCTTCACATTTACTATGGCGTGTTTATGCGCAATTTCGGCCGGACAAACATATAGGATGAACCTGTAGTGGAGAATATTTTAACATGTTTACCTCTAAATATACGAAATGCACCACCGGCCACCCTACAAAACAACATATATTATTAATACGTTACACTAATACTCATGACTCACACTTACCAGAATCTTTATACTGAAGTTCTGATTACATAGCATCCACGATTTCCACTACTCGTTGAAAATACTCTTCCAACGCCATCCCGACGCTCAATATATCATATTCCGTTTGAAAGGACTTCAATTCAGTACTTTCTCTACCGTTCAGAAAGTACAAACCAACCAACTCAACATTACATTTGGAGGAGAAGTGTTTCTGCAACTGAATTTGAATTAGTTTCAAAACCTTCACTTTAACGTCACCCATAAACGTCAACACATCAGTATGGGAATTGCATTGCATCTATATGAAACAATACGTTGTTTAAAAGCATCACGAATCACTTCAACCCCAAAGCAACGAGTAGACACACATTTGATTTGTGTCTATTGCTTCTAATGTGTCCTTGATGAGTATATCGTTGAAAATCAATTGAACAATCATTGCAGTGAACAATTTCAACACTTTTAATACTTTTCTTTTGTACTGGTTCGTGGAATTGGTCCGACTCACCCTTCCTTGAGTTGTTCAACCCTGATGGTCCAGGTTGTGCAAAGGAAGCAACAGCGCGCCTGTTCTGTATTGCTCCTTGAGTTGGTTAACCCTGATGGCCTAGGTTGTGCGATGTACTCCGCCACATGACTATGTTCCGCTCTGTTGGTGTCGGGAGTACTTGGTTGCGCCACATTGCTATGTGTAATGTGGTTTTGCGGTACAGCCGGCTGCATCATTGAAGGTGGGGTAGTTGGTATCCTTATCCAACACCCCGTTCTTTGATGTCGAAGTAGAGCTTTTTTAGAAAATGTCTTCAGGCATTCGCATTGAAACATTTTATGGTGATCTGTAATAGAGGTAACGTATAAACAATATATAAACGAAATGGTAGAGTTACGTGCTTTGTTATGCTTCCCTTTTAACTCTTTATTAAAAAATGAATCATATCCAGCGATGCGAACGAGGACGCAAAGTAACACATCGCCAGGAATAGGATAATATGTATGACGCATATGTCAGGTTGAGGGGTAGAGTAGTGTTCGAGTTGGGAAACAATACCATGGATAGTCAAGGTAGACTATTGCTCGTCACACATATTCTACCCAGGCATTGTATATCACCCTGCTATTTGCTTTGGGTTGGAAACAAGGTATTAAACCCAACTATTTTCCAGAAACTCCGCGGCACATGTAGGGCTCAAAACACTCTGGAGAGAAGACACTGCGTTTTCCACTATATCCCTCACCGGTGATTGTGCAGGTAAGTATTGTATTGGTGATGCAGGTGTCCTTGATAATGCTAAGCCATTCACAGACCATTCATTATCTATAAAATCCGCAGCACACACAGGACAGAAGATGCTCTCCGATGAATCCTCCGTTTTCTCGACTTGTATCGAACAGTTCACAGTACTCAACTGTTCAGCGAACCCTTCGATACAAGTAGGGCTCAAGACAATATCAGAAACTTGCTCCCTGATCTCCTCTTCTGCCGTAGAACTACTGCACGACCACTGCTCCATGAATTCTACGGTAGAAGCAGGGCTCAGCAAACCTTCAAATGGATTCATTACTAATCTGCCCTCTGCGTGTTGCAGATGTGGACTACTGATCATCTACAGCATATGCAGGTGTCAGAGTAGTCTGAGATTCATCTCTCCCTAGCACCGACAGCGCTACAGAGCTTAACGATGAACGCTCTTCCGCAATTGGAGTCTATTCATCCCCAAATTCTGCAATGCAGACAGGACATGGTACAATACCACCTGATCTTCTCTCACAGGTGACTGTCTACTCTCATTCGGCTCACGTACAGGTTGTAGGGTAAGCACGTCCGCCTGCTCGTAATTGCGTGATAATATCAGGTCCAAATCGACCGCTGGATGTGATGTATATAAAAACCACAACGCTACCGCACAATCATCCTGGACGAAATACTGCTCGCTCTCCACCAGGCCACCTTCAGCACCACCTTCATGGAGTATCTCTATCACATCCTGCCCCTGGTCCGCATGAGGCCGGTTTCGCAGCAACCTCCTCAGTATGGGAGTGTCATCCCGCAGTAGTATCACAACCTGACTTATGATGTTCAATCGTCCACCCGCCGCTACGGGACGATCATAAGCCACGCATAATCGTAACGTACCTAAAAATCTCAAGAACTTAAATTACTCATTTGGTGCAGTAATAGCTGAAAGCGCCTTCTTATCTCTGCTTACAGCTGACACAGTATTGTCCACTACAACGGCTGCTACAATTGGGTTTACTGAATCTAAAAGCGATTACTATTATTAGTGTACAAAAGATAAAGTAACAAACATGAAGTAATGGAAAAACATTTGCATTGCTCAAATCATACAACAAAATACATGCATTGCATTCTAAAACCTAGCAGGGTATTATAAGTGAGACGCAAGTCCAAAACATTTGGAGTTATTCTATGTTAAAAAAGAATTTCTAGTACAAATACTAAGTCATACTTTTATGGTAAAATATAAGTCCACTAAATGACCTTTCTGAAATTATTATAAGTGTTAAAAGAATACAAATATTCTAAATGCAAAAAGAAAATTTTTAAAATATACTAAGGCCACAAACATAACTATGAAAATTATTCCAAGTACAAAACTAACTTTTTGAAATTCATTCAAGTCAAACAGTTTTTTAAAACTATTCAAAGCTCTTAAAAGAATGTTAAAAATGTCCACAAAAATTACTGTTTGAGATTATTACAAGTCCTGAAAGATTTTATTGAAAAAACTTAGTACAATAAATATGACAAATATAAAAAATTATTCTAAGTATCAAAAAATTATTCAATAATAGGACGAGCACTTACCATTACTCGAAGACATGACGTAACACCATCTTATAACACTTGTAACTTTTTCACTTATCGTATAACGACGGAATGACTCTCTAGTGGAACAAGCTGCTTTTATACACAACATTTTGGGTGGTGGGGAAAGTGGGGAAACTTAAATAGGGGAAAAAGTGGTAAATTATTATCTATTCTAAAATACAAAAACATTATTGTATAAAGTCCACACAGATCCGAATGTCAGGTCGTTTTGATGTAAAGGTGTAAATAACCAGCATACTTTACGAATTTTTTTAAATTAAGTATTTGCTAACCACCCTGTATTAAAACAAATTGCAAAAGATTGCGATATTGCACTACTAATAATCATTTTATCCCCTCTGACGTAGATTTCAGAAAACCAGTAAATGCTTTTACGTCAGAGTAATTTCCGCCAATCGAAGAACGAAATCCCCCCTAAACAGAAGCTGCATCCGCCTACCGCGAATCTCCTATAAAACCAGAGACGCGCTGCTCTTAAGGACGACTATTATTGCAATAATAATTATCGTGATTAGTCAAGTTATCTTCCGTCTACCTGGTGAACGCCGCGTCGAGTTGCAGATCCGTAGCGTATAGTCTGGCGTCACCGATTACAAACGCTACCTACATACACCAATCGGACGTTGTTACGCAAGGTTGTACGATCCAGCGTCAATCTCCACTTACCCAGGTGGAAATAAGGGCCATCGACTCAGTTCTAGCACACTCCGGAAGGGCCCTTTGGTACAGGTCCGTCCCAGAATCTTGCAAAGGGCCCTTCGAAATATTAATTACACCAACACACTCACACGCCTACCATATAGGCTAAGTAAATAGATAAGGACGAAAAGTGCGCGTTACCCGAAGAGGGAGCGTTATCATCCGCCGTCCTCTAGACGAATACGTCGTGAGTCCGTGTCCGAGAGTTTGCATTCAACCACGCTCACTCGTCGTAAACGCTCCAGTCGCCGTGGTGGACCTACTGTAGACCCGCGTAAACTTAATTGTGTTTAATCAGACCTCTTCTTGATAACCTGGAAGTTATCCCGTCCGTATAAAAGGAAAACGATAGGTAACCAGTATACGTGATTCTGTAAAATAAAATCGCTGTTGAACGCCTTCTAGACATTCAAATAGCCTAACGCGAAGGTGATACTATTGGATTCGTATCTGACTTAATTTCAGTACTTCCGCATTAAAATAAACACTGTAAGTAACACTAAATTTATCTTATTTTAGATAACTCATACAGGTCGTGTGCGAAAACTCAATCCTTTAGTGACAAATCATACGCGTAATCGCTTCCATGGTTATTCCTAAATAAACAAGAGTAAATAAATACGTAGTAAAGTCCGTATTACATGCATTTCATAATTACAGAACGTTTTGTATACAGGGTGTCTCAGAAACATGTTGCCAAACTTTAGGGGGTTATAAAGGCCGATGAATTAAGTACTTTTGCCTTATAAACGTATGTCCGGAAATGAGTCGTTAAGGCACTAGACGAAGAAGTGTTAAAAAATTGCAGAATGTTCGCATTTACGACTTTTGTATTTTTAATATTTATTAAATAAGAAAACAATAAAACATTATATTAGTTGTTCAAAATTGCGGCCATCGACTTGCTGACATGCGGTCGTACGTCGAACCATTGATTGGCGAACTCGATAAAGGATGTGCGGATCTTCCTGAACAACTTGACTCGCAGCCATTACCCTTCCAATCAATTCTTCTTCTGTAGTTACAGGTGTTTCATACACTAATGATTTGAGGTAACTCCAGAAGAAAAAATCGACAGGTGTCAGATCTGGGCTTCGGGCTGGCCAGTTAACAGGTCCACCTCGTCCAATCCACCTCTCAGGAAATTGTAAAGTTAGGTGGTCCCGCACGTTGCGAGTAAAATGCGCCGGAGCTCCGTCGTGCTGATACCACATTCTACGACGAATGTCCAATGGAACATTTTCAAGCAACTCAGGAGAACTTCTTGTAGGAATGTTAGGTAGATTTGACCATTTAAACGTGGAGGTAGTAGGTACGGTCCAATAATATGATCTCCTACTATGCCAGCCCACACGTTAATAGAGAACTGATACTGGTTAGACTTCTGAAATGTTCCATGAGGATTTTGGTCGCTCCAAATGTGACTATTACGGCTATTGAAGTAACCTTCTCTAGTAAAGCAAGCTTCATCGCTAAATAGAATAACTGAGCTAAAATCGAACTGTCGAGCGCATTTTTCCAAATACCAGCGACAAAAGTTTACTCTTGGACCGTAATCCCGTTGGGTCAAACTGTGTACTTTTTGAAGATGATAAGGGTATAGCAATTGTTCATGAAGTACACGCCATACTGATGCCCTTGTATTTCCAGTTTGATTTGCTATTGCTCGCACACTAGTGGAGGGTTTTTCTTCCACTCGTCGCAATACTTCTTCTTCCATCTCCACCGAACGAGCCGTTCTTTGCTGACCCGTACCTCCATTTCGTTTAAAATTTCCTTTTCTCTTAAACGAAGGTGTAATGAAACGAATAATCTGCGAGATGGATGGCGACGATTGAGAAACCGACCAGCGTAGATCCGTGCAGCTTCCCTGCTATTGCATCTTGCTTCTCCATAAATCAGATGCATATCAGCCATTTCCTCAAAACTAAAATGTTCCATAGTAAAAGAATTCTTCTTTACTTAAATTATCACTTTAAAATAACAACTATTTGAAATTTACAAAATCAAAGTGACATTCAAAACGTCATTCAAAATTTGAACAATTTTGATAATTGAAGAAAAAGTTCTTTTGCTATGAAACATTTCAGTTTTGAGGAAATGGAAAAAGGACATTTTAAACCAAATGTAGGTACAAGTCAGCAAAGAACGACTCGATCAGTGGAGATGGAAGAAAAAACAAAATTTAAAAAAGCTTATCAATGAAGCTTGTTTTACTAGAGACAGTTACTTCAAAGTACTCATATTTGGAGCAACCAAAATCGTGTCGATGGCCGCAATTTTGAACAACTAATATAATGTTTTATAGTTTTTCTTATTTAATAAATATTAAAAAATACAAAAAGTCGTAAATGCGAACATTCTGCAATTTTTTAACACTTCTTCGTCTAGTGCCTTAACGACTCATTTCCGGACATACGTTTATAAGGCAAAAGTACTTAATTCATCGGCCTTTATAACCCCCTAAAGTTTGGCAACATGTTTCGCAGACACCCGTATATGAAAGTTGCACGCGTTTGCATTGAAAACCGGTTCATAGAATAAAATCTTTCTTTTAACCAAAGGAAATAATTAAAGTACTTAATACCAATACGTTAGTAATTAGTTAAATCCATACAATTGCGATAATTCATCAGTATAAATAATAAATGTCGCAAGGACAAATTACTTCCAAAAGCGCGTGTATAATAAACTCTTCCCTTACGAACCACTTTGAGTAATGCGGTTCTTAAGACCGAAAATCGCCTAACCTTCGGAACGTGCCTTGCGCACTAACGCGACATTATAATAGAGATTTTCCATAACTGACTTGTGCTTTACCTCGGAAGAGAGAGTGCTGGCCTACATAATATCCCGTTATAAATATTTTAAAAGTTACTACCGTTTACAGGGACGGCGCTAGCCTTTTCATAACAAATTTCACTAACCTTTATCTCTATTTCCTGTTAAAGCGCTTAGGCATGTATATTAAGCTACCATTAATCTATCTTCCCAGAAATGAATCAGGATCCAATAAGCCAGAGAAGATTTTAGTTTGTTTTGTACATAATTACATCTATATATTTTTAGTAATAAGTTATTTAGTATTATAACCTATAGGACAATATACGTTTAAAACATTTTATTGTAATTATTCAAGGTCGACAGTGATAAGCACCAAAATACCGAGGCAAATTAAAATCAATTATCGTAAGCCAGTGGCTTACAAAAACCATCTAGAATCCTTCTCAAGGAAACGTAAATGGTAACCTAGAGGGGGTCAGTCAAAGTAGTCAAAACACTCCCCGTTACCATTCTCGTCAATGCAAATAACAGTCCAATGCTGGTCTGGTTTGTTTGTTGGATCCGTGTTCACAATAATTGTACAGGTCTAGGTGTGTGCCTCGGTAGCTGATTAGAAGCACATACAAATTGAAACATATTCTTGGGGCTGGAGATTGATTTCAAATATCGCAACACTTGTACCGCATACATCTTTGAAGTTGGTATGCGTCCAGTCTTGTAATAATAATGCGTTTTACAGAGCGCACATACGCTCCTCGATGTTATGGGTTAAAAACTATACGCACTGGCTTCCTTTTCAAATTTTTAATCGATAGGCAACCAATCTCGTCCAGGTTTACTATTGGTATCTTAAAAACCGTATATTTTTCACTGCCCTTAACGTGAATGTTTAAACGGCAGCAGCATTTTTATCAACTCCGCTTAGAAATCGTTGTAAGGCACATACCGTGACCGTCATTTCAGGCAGTGATATTTATCCTCTAAACACCTTATCTGTTTTGACATGGGTTTTGATTTAAAATAATCTCGAGGTGACCTATCAGCATCAGCAGTAACGAATCATGATCTCTAATCACGGAAATTTCTTTCGGTATGAATTCATTGTTAACACCTCTAATCCTTGTACGTCCAAGTATGCACCCATTATCTTCCATCTGCTACTGTACACTGAAACTTGAGATCTAGAGTTCTCTCTTTTAACAGGCGAGATCCAAAACGACATTCCGAGGTTTGTCGATCTCGATCACGTTATCGAATTCGGCGTATACCAAACAGTTAACGGTTTCAACGAGCGCTTCTTCAAAGCCGACTTCTAGGCGAAGGGAGCCGTTTTCAACCAAAATGCAGTGCGCATTAGCGTTTGCAGGCAATTCAGGGGTTAGGTCGAAGGCCATTAAACAGTAGCCGTTGGGGTAATCGCTTCTCGATATATCGTTGTTCTCATTCAAAAAATGAATACCCGTACCGGAGAATAAGGTGTGATATGCCCTTACATATAAACCATTAGCTGTATAGTCTGGTTGTAGGGCCTTCGAAGGAATATGTTGGCCGGCAGTATATAACGACATATAGTTAATATTGCTGTGATGGAAATTAAATGGATATCAGGAGTAATCGCCGTTAAAGGCTTTATTTGCAACAAAACCTACTACGCATCGTTTAGGTAATTGACCCAGAAAGAATCTATCCTTTAACTTAACACCGCTTATGAGAAACTTTTGTTAATTAAACAAATCCGAGTGCATGTGACCAATCATCGCAATGTGTTTACTGGTCGCTGCAAGTACTTGGGGTTTTGAAAAACCGTTATTTTCGGGCTCCAGTACCCGGCTGTATCATTGTGCCATAAGGTACAACCTAGATGTGAACTCTTGGCTTCCCTTCCATAATTTAGCAACTTTTCGATATATGAGCAGTACGCGTAGGTGTTGTTTGGTTGTGACGCAATCTTCTGATTTAAGTAAACCTCCACTTGTAAGAAATGCGAATGCATCCTATTGTTTACCGGCGCTACAACATCCGCGTCAGTAAGTGCTGTATCGTCTTGCTTTAGAACTTTAGCCGTAATGTACAACATGCTCTGACTTAAATCTATGTAATCGTTTCCATTTACCGGCACTACAAACTCTATTGAGGTGTCATCACTAAGAGCTGATAAGAGATTGTAAAATATCCATTCTTCACCCTCGATACCTGCCTGCCTCGCAAACTGTCGCCAACCGTGTGGGTTTGTAGTTTTTTGTTGTCTTCACGTTTCGTGAACCAGATCAATAATGTTGGAATGAGGGACGATCTCGTCTTTTATTGCAACGGTACCCATTTTATCCCAAAATACATCACCGCCCGTATTCAGTATACGCAAGAAAGCCTCACCTCTCTTCCTATACGAAGACGACAGTGGTGGTGCTGTTTCGTCGTCTGTCAGGCCTTTGCGGTTCGGTAAATCTCTAATATCACCATCAGCGCCGCTGACTTTGTGGTAGTAGGTTGACGTAACTGATTGGAAAAGTGTAGATATTTTTAAATAACTTGATTGTACTGTTGCCATTTGTCTTGGTCGCTCATTTTGGTTTTAAAACTTTATCCATGTCGTTTAAAATGCTGTTTTGTGTGATATCTGGTGCCTGCAGACGATGTATAAAATCCAACGGTAGAACAAATTACCCAGAATTCCACCAAGTAATGGTCCAAACAAGAGTGGTAGAAATGCACCGCCCTTCCGTACGAGAAACTGTCTCTCTGTGCTAGCCGTCTTAAAGTATGCTCATGTTGAAAGAGTCGCCGCTTCTGATCAGCTGACAGAGGTACGCGTCCTTTTAAAATGTTATGTGCATACTCGCAGATACATTCCACCTGATTACAATCCAGACATTTCAATAAAGCGTCACGTTGACTTTTACTTAATCTAGGTAATGCGCGCAAGGTATCAGTGTTTTCGATTAAGGCGTCAATCATCATATATGATGGAATCTTTATGACTGTGAGGTTTAAATCCTTTTTTCGCTATATATAGTTGTAAAATACCTTGAGGGCCGAATATGTTTGATCTATATCGTAGCATATCCGGTGTATTCTGTTTTAAATCGAACAATAGATATCCGTGCGAGTTTCAAGTGGCATCCTGCTAGGCAACTTAGGACGAGTCTTGTTTATAAATCTAGAGTCGTTTATATGAGAGGTTACTTCCGTTAAGACAGTGCTTGCGAGTAAACTAATATAGTGGGCTGTCCCTCAGTTTGATTATATTTGTTTGTTTGTTTGTTATTGTACAGGCATTTTTGACTAGTTTAAATGTAAGACATATTTTTATTATTGTATGCAAAACGAGACAATAATGTTACACGCTAATCTGATGTCGTTTTTTGTAGACTGCATGCTGTAAGTTAAATCAGACTGTTATTTTTTTTTAATTGAGAACTGTTTTTTTTGCATGATGCAAGTTAAATTAATCAATTTTGTATTTTTGAGTTGTGATTGGTTTTAGCAAGCTGTAAGTTAGTCCGATCGGTATTTTTGAACTGTAAACTGGCTTTTGCAGGCTTTAGGTTATGATTGGATTGACTGAGATTGACTTGGTTGATTGATTGCGATTGATCTGATTGTTTGATTTGATTTGTCGAACGTGATCTGTTTGACATTGATCTGCTTAATTGGTTTGATTAATTGATTTGCTTGTTTGTTTGAGAAAGAGAGAAAGAGGGACGAACACGATCAACCTCTATTACAGAAAACATTCATTAGCCTGTACACCACTATATGGTGTCATAAATTCAAATTTTGCAACAGGAGAGCCACGACAGGAGGGCGCAAACCCTAACACAAGTTCTTATACGATCTTACAAGTTAGCATTAGGGCTGCCTTATTCAAATTTCAAATTTCCCACTGAACAGATTGTGGTTCTGACCTTGGCTAGCCCAAGGCCAACTCCAATGTCAGGTTCCAAGACCAAACTCAAAGTCAAGACATACCCACTACGTGGACGTCATGGTCAACCCCAAGGCTAGGCCCTAGGTCAACCCTCAAGGTCAAATTACGTCATCCACGTAGGTGTCAAGGTCAAAAGTGAAAGGCGAGGTGCCGGTGTTCTTCTGAAACATTAACTATCCCATTCCAGGAATTCTATTCAAAAGATAGCTGACAAACTATTTAGTGACCACGGATTTATATTTTCTTTAGAGAACGAAATTAATAATAATTATTATTAATTTTATTAAATAGATAAAATAAATTTTATCAACAATTTAATTATGTTCAGGATTACTGAATATTTACTTCTTAGAAAATAGAGTTCAATCACCATCGTGACTGAACCCCATTTTAAGTTAAAGCAAGACCTTATTGTTACTTGTTACTTTAGATTAATTAATGAAGTCGGAAAGAAGCTGCACATTTAATAATAAGCTAGTACCGCTATATACGTCAGTTTGGTAACTACTCATTAGTATTAAGTGTTAGTAAAAGTAATTTTCTTGTAGTTCTGTTTTGTGGAACAAGAATTAATAATAAATATTATATTTCAAGATTTAATTAGCCACAAAAAGTGGTGTTGCTCTGCATAAAATATACTATTTTTCCTCTAATCGCCCTAAATACAATAAATGTAATTTAAAAAGTTGATGTGGTCAGCGTATGACTTTCTTATGCGTATGTTAAGCAGTTGCGATACCGAAATTCTTAATTTAACCATATTTCCTCCACATTAAATGTAAAAAGTACGTGTAGTCAATTAAACATACGGGGTGCCCTAAAATTAATTCTCAAGCCGACGGGGTTATACTATATAACCAAAAATAAGTCGAAAGTCACTTATGTCAAAATTTCGAAAATTTCCTCCTTACCAAATTATGGCCATATTAAAAGTTGCAATCATGTTTTCAAATATTCAAGTAAAAATAGTTTATTAATTTAAACTAAGTGACATATACACATAATAAAATTAAAATGCTTAAATTTATAAAGGCAAACGTTACGAAATGTTCGACATTTTCTTCTATGAATGCATCCAATCGAAAAAAATGGTTTTCAACACGACCTATTATTTCGTTTTTAATTTGGGTTAAAGCTCCATAACTACAAACAATAATGTCAACTTCACTATTCGGTAGGACTTTGTATACCGCATTTTTCAAGTAACCCCAAAGCCAAACGTCTATTGAGATGAGATCCGGGGACATAGGTGACCAAGAAGTAGGTCCTCCGCTACGGATCCATTTATCGAGAAATCGCCGATTCAATATCTCTCAAACATTTCGAGAATGATGAGCAGACGCCCCTTCATGTTGATACACAATACTTTGACGTTGCAATAAAGGAATATCTTACAAAAAGGAAGAATATTTGCATAATATTCTGCGTTTAATATACTAGGCAGAAAATGTGGTCCTATTATGTCACTGCCCAACAGACCAACCCACACTCGTACACTCCAGCGCACTTGCTTATGTGATTCTCTTATCTAATGTGGACTTTCGTAATTTCACCTATGCAAGTTGGTTAAACATTCCTTGTTGATTAAATCATAACTCCACAATAATTGCTCAAAAAGGTTTTCATTTGTGTCTAAGCAATTTAAGAACCATCTGCAGAATGATAAGCGCAACTCGCTATTCCGAGGATGCAATTTTTTAACCGGCTGTAAGTGACAAGGAAACATATTTTCTCTTTACATGAATCTGTGAATGGTACTACGACGATGGTGACGATTGGTTTGTTTCCAAGAGTTTGGTACTTACAGGACGGATGTTCTTCAATGGCGTAGTATAAATGCACTCCTGTTGCCATTATACCTGTCTAGGATGGCCAGCATGAATCATGTTAGGAGCCAACCATCTAGTTTCAATTAGACGAACTTCAACAGCACTTACTGTTTTATGATCAGGGTTTCGCCTAGTAGGAAAACGTTGGCGGTACAGACGCTTTTCGGCACGAGCATTATTATTACAAATATCACATTCTGTCTTCGTCAAGAGTGGCTTAATTATAAATACTACCTAGATATCTATTTCAAAAATTCATTGGAAAAAATTGCTTGATTGCGATCTTTAAGATGGCCATAATTTTTGAAATTCTGACAAGTGATTTTCGACTTTTTTTTGGTCATAGAATGTAACCATGGCGGCTGGGGAATTAATTTTTAGACACACTGTATACATATCCACGCATGAACATTCTTGTGTTGTGCAATATGTGGTGTGCAATAACAGAGAACCTTTCATCCTACATAGTTCAAATTAAAAGAAATAAAATAATACATTTTGTTAGAATATATCTAGACTGGCAAATAATGACTCTATTTTATAAACCATTGACATATTTCTGCCGTTGCGAAAGTAATGTTCTGGGTGGGAAGGCCGTAAAATAAGATAAGATTTACGGCTCACTTTTGGGTAAAACTCGCCCATTTAACAATTTAAAATTGTTAATAAATTAGAGATTTTAAGCCATTAAATTCCTATCGGTTCTAAATAGTGAAATTTACATGTAAAACTGCAAAAAAAAGCGTTAAAATAATTAACAAACTTCTATTAATCATTTTATGCAATTAGATACCAGAAAAATTATGGGTAGGTAATTTACGCATGCGCGATAAGTTTTTAATAATTATTTAAACTGTACTCAAAAGTTAAACCAAAAAATAAGTGATACATTTCTGCAACTTAGTAGCTATTAAAGATGGAACCAAGCTGGTAGCGTAGTGGTGACACGACTTGCTTAGAATTAGGGAGGTAATGGGTTCGATTCCCGTACCGTCTACCTTGTATGAGGTTTTTTCAGGGGGTTTTCCTCATACACATGTAGCGGCATGGTCACTGCGTATATGCACATGTGCGAATTCTGGGGTCGTATTTTACCCCACAAAACCCTAACTCCGTTTCCCCGGATCCTATCCTGATCACACCAATCCTTAATCCCACCATGCATATATACGTAAGGTAATCCATGATTGTGGCTGAAGGAGCTCGGAAAGCTCGAGCAGCCCGCCCTCCCCTTGGGTAGGGAATGAAATACATGGCCTTTTCCCCTTCTTCTTACTAAAGATGGCCAGGGGAATATGGTAAGTAATGTGAAAGTTATTTGTAATACATTTAATAATTATTTCGCGAACATTGCGGAGAATCTGCCAAATGCTTTATCAAATAAATATTCAAAGTTTAAAGACAATGTTACAAAAAACATCCTTCTCTATTTTCTAAGGCAATAACTGTGTTTACTAAAAAAGCTTAATTTAATTTTTTGTAAAATTGGGTCAACACTGAGGACACCGTATGCACTTCAGCTTAATGTTAATTAATGACGCCGGTCGGACAATTAAAAGGTACGCGTCGGTTCCGAAAATTTTTACTATCTTTTTGCGATTTGCAAAACGAATCCCGCTCCCTCCTTCCTTGCGTTCCCCTCCGCTTTTGCCAGATAATTCCGTTGACACCAATAGGCACGCGTAACGAAAAGACGCGGAAAGTACGAATTCCCATTTGCTTCAGTGTGCATGAATTACTAAATTATAACTTAATCGTAGACAACGAAAATTAACTATTAAGAACGAAATAAACAGACAGTGAGATAATAGAACCGAGACGCGTGTATTACTCCTGAGTGAGTACACGAGTCGCGTTCTCCACTCCTCTCTTCCGACTTTAAATCCACAAACACCACACACACTCCCATACCATACCTAATTCAAACGTACAACGGCTCCAACAATAGGAATGGTTAACGCAAGGGGCGTCTGACCGAAGTGCCACTTACTAAAGAAATTACTACCAAACGATAGTATCCAAATACTTGCCAGAACGGATACATAACTACACACACGATGCACACTAAATATCTCCCAATACCACACATTCTGTAACAATAATAAAACTGAAGGAACCCAAAGTACAGTTCTCCTAGTTCACACCAGATCTCCCTCAACTAGTTATACCTTACCACAGCACTTGCAACACCTAGGGTGCGTTGCAGCCACGGTGCACTTGCCAGCTACCTCAATAATTGTCTTCTGCTATATCACCTCACCCGGAATTGACGCCCTTTCTGAAAAATTACTAGAATACATTTCCGACCTCCCCGATAATTACATCCGTTTCTAAATCATTTATACCAGTGATATGATCTAAGATAAGAACATCTCTCATCTGTCACAACAATGCTGATAAAGTGATAACGTATAGAACTGTCTAAAATGTGAGATCATATTGTTGTATAAAAGAATATGTTTCATAAGTGTTCTGAATAAGAAAGTAAATGTGAAATTTGGCAAATGATTTATTAACAAATTGTAATTATCAGTGATGTTCTATAAGTACAATAGATGACTAGAACTAATGATAAATATACATATAATTAGATGTGAGAACATGAGCAGTAGCAGGACACTTGGCCGCCATCTTGGATTTTGACGTCACAAGGGTGTCCCACGCGGGAGACCATATTTTCCACCCCTATGGTTTCTTTTCGGAGGACTTTTTCAACCCCTAATTTTTTTTACACACCCACGTGTGAGACCGTATTTTCCACCCCTATGGTTTCATTTCGGAGGCCCTCTTCATCCCTAATTATTTTTTATACGCCCACGTGTGAGACTGTACTTTCCACCCCTATGGTTTCTTTTCGGAGGCCCTTTTCGCCCCTGATTATTTTTGGTAGTATTAAGAGCCTTTTTGACAGCAATTCTTTGTACTTGCTCACGTGAGGGGCAGATGTAGTGGTTGGTCTTGGAGCTGGGGCTAGGCCTTGGACTTGGGGTTGGTCTTAGGGTTATTTTTGTATGGTCATCTAATTAAGGTCCTTTTGGTTATATTAAGAGCAGTACCCCTGGAGGTTAGGCAAACGCACACACATACAATGTTGGAAAATGCATAATTACCCTAATAAGATATTATTATTAAAATTATGGATCCTATTCTTTTAAAATGGCCATTTGCTATTGGGTACGTTCGGATGATCTGTTACCTATACGAGAAATTTATTTATACGTTATATTTCTAATAAGTAGGTTCTTGTAAGACACGTGTAGAGCTTCGCAACTTGTTCTCGGGCCTTCGCCCCCTGGCTGGAGATGGTATGGGAACCCCAACCTTATAATACAAGTATAGAGCTTAGCCCCTATCGTGGCCCCCTTGGTGCAATTGTATGTAGGTTCTAACTTAATCTTACATCTGTAGGGCTTCGCCCCGTCATACAAAATTGTATTCTAATATGGAGGCCCTAGCCTTGTAAGACAGGACTTGTATCAGGGTCTGATTCCTGGACCCTTTAAGTTAAAATTGATTTTAGTGCCATCTAGTGGCGTATAGACTAATGAACATTTTCTATAATAGAAGTTGATAATGCACGCCTCTCTCTTGCTCTATCTTGTTCCTCTATCTCCCTCTCTCTCTTTAGGCTCTTTCACACACACACGCACACGCACACGCATACCCCTCAAGTCCCCACGCCCCCACGTCCCCACGCCCCACGCCCCACTCCCCCACACCCCCACACCCGCACACACGCACACCCGCACACACCCACACACGCACACACGCACACAGCACACACGCACACACGCACACACGCACACGCACACAGCACACGCACACACGCACACACGCACACACACACACAAACGCACACTGACGCACACTAACGCACACGCACGCACACACGCACGCACGCATGCACGCACGCAATCACGCACACGCACACGCACACGCACACGCACACGCACACGCACACGCACACGCACACGCACACCACACCCACACCACACACACACACACACACACACACACACACACACACACACACACACACACACACACACACACACACACACAGACAAATCAATTAATTAATTAATCAATCAATCTCAAACAAATCATGCTCGATCACCAGATCAATCTCAATCAATCAACCGAAATTATGTCTTACAGTTTGCGGAAACCAGATTACAATTCAAAACTGAATACATTAAAGTCTATATTAAATATGACGTGAAATAATAAATAATTTCTACCCTAATGCAACGCTACTTTTTGTATAGGCAGATTCTCTCTTTCTAAACAGGCACCATCTATACATTCGGAAAATTATGTCTGATTTGTTTGCATGTTCAATTACATACATACACACATAAAATTGTTTCATAGTAACGTGTTCGTTAACTGTTATTAAAACTCCATTAAGAAGACTGGAAAGTAATAACATATACATAACATAGAGTTAAATTAAATTAACATGTTTTTAAGAATATCAAACTGATGTAATGGAAATAAAAGGCAAAATGTTTTAATGGTTTTATTATTATACGCGAATTAACAATAACTACAAGTTTAAAATCTATGAATACTATTGTAGAGCTGACCTTATGACGTAATTCTATAAGAGTAACAATACATTTTAAAAATCTTTATCGACATTTTTGTTAGCAATATCAGGTAAAAAACATATATATATATATATATATATATATATATATATATATATATATATATATATATGTTTCTATTTAGATTTCCACAAGTATTCATGTTTAAATAAGACATTTTTTCTATAAAACTTGTGTAATTAAACGTAAAAATTAATTCAACGTTTCGGGAACGTCCTTTGTTCCCTTTGTCAAGAATTTATTTGACAATTACAGAAATTGAAATAAGGTAACTATTTTTAACAAGTATAAAATATGAAACAAGGTAACTAATTTAAATGTGATCTGGACGAGTGTGTTTGACTTCGGGTAGTTGGTCTAGTATGTGATGTAGCAGGTGCAGAAGTGGGGACGCCAGGAATAGTTGCAGCATAAGTGTTTGACATTTCTGGAAGATTTAGAGTTGGTTGAAATGTAGAATCAACTTGTTTAATGATATTCTTCCAAATTTGTGACATTCTAGAAGTGTCATCTCGTTTATTGAGGGCGTTTGGTCTTCTTTCAATTTCAACTGCTTCTCTAATAATTCTTTCTTGTAAGGTATATAGAGGTGCAATTAAACGGATATTGTTGGCATTAATTTGGTGTCCTGTATCTAAATGATGTGTAGCTAAAGACGATAAAGGATTGTGCTGCTTAATTGCTAGTTGGTGTTCATCGGCTCTCGCATTTAATATTCTGTTAGTTTTTCCTATATAAGTTCTTCGACAGTTGTTGCACGGTATCTCATACACTCCTTGGCTTTCATTAGGAATTTTGTCTTTGGGGTTTCTTAAAAGTTGGGACAAAGTTGAATGTGGTTTGAATACCGGTCTGAAGTCGTTTTTGGGAAATTTCTTTGCTATTCTGTCTGTAATTCCCTTTATACAAGGTAGAATAACAGGAATCTTTCGTTCATTGTTTGACAAGTTATTATTTCTTGGTCTTCTTATTTCGTTGGTAATTTTCAATATTTCTTGATCTTTGTATCCATTTTGAACTAGTATTTTATTAATAGTCTTCATCTCTTCTGTTCTAGAATTTTGGTCAGATAAGTGGTAAGAGCGATATATCAAGGATTTCATAACGCTACGTAATTGACCAGGATGGTGATGCGAGAGAGAGTTCAAGTATATATTCGTATGTGTTGGTTTTCGATAAACTTTGTGTGTAAATTTACCATTAGGAAGTCTTGTTATTAGGGTGTCCAAAAAAGGGAGTGAATTATTTTCTTCAACTTCCATAGTAAATTTGATGTTGTCGTGAATGTTGTTAATATGTCCTAGAAAATGGTTCAAGTTTCTTTTTCCATGGGGCCAAACTACAAATGTGTCGTCAACATAACGAAACCAACATTTAGGTTTTAAATCTGCAGAATTTAAAGCAATGGTTTCAAAATGTTCCATATATACATTCGCAAAAGCTGGAGAGAGAGGCGAGCCCATAGGTGTTCCTTGAATTTGCTTGTAGAATTGTCCTTTGTATGTAAAATAGGTTTAGTGCATGTAGTGGTTTACCAATTTGAGTATGTCTTGGTTTATTGAGTGCTGTTCTTCTAGAATTTTCATCGTGTCTTCAATAGGTATTTTGGTGAAAAGTGACGTTATGTCGAAGCTAACTAAAATGTCATTAGGAGCCAAGGGTACAATTTTGAGTTTGTGTAGAAAATCATAAGAGTTTATATATATATATATATATATATATATATATATATATATATATATATATATATATATATACATTAAAAATAATACGCTTACCTTTTGGAGGTGTGTTTCATTCAGTTGTCCTAATAATGATAACACATGTTGAACTGAAATATTTTTTATACGTGTGCACATGTGATCTCACTAAACACGATTTGTGAATGGTTGGATATAAACTGGCTATTACATTCCGATCATTAACTAATTTAGAAAGTAATACACAAAACCTGATTACTGCTGCTCGTATTTAGCAATTATGCTGTACATATAAAATTGACTTTCAAAACACTAATATTTTAAAAATTTTGCTAACACACACACGCACGCACGCACGCACGCACGCACGCACGCACGCACGCACGCACGCACGCACGCACGCACGCACGCACGCACGCACGCTCCTCACTCACTCACTCACTCACTCACTCACTCACTCACTCACCACTCACCACCACTCACTCACTCACTCACTCACCACCACCACCACTCACTCACCACCACCACCACCACCACCACCCCACCACTCACTCACTCACCACCACCACCACCACCACCACCACCACCACTCACCACCACTCACCACTCACCACCACCACCACCACCACCACCACTCACTCACCACCACCACTCACTCACTCACCACCACTCACCACCACCACCACCACCACCACCACCACCACCACTCACCACTCACTCACTCACTCACCACCACTCACCACTCACCACCACTCACCACCACTCACCACCACTCACTCACCACCACCACCACTCACCACCACTCACCACTCACTCACTCACTCACTCACCACTCACTCACCACTCACCACCACTCACCACCTCACTCACCACCACCACCACCACCACCACCACCACCACTCACTCACCACCACCACCACCACCACCACCACTCACCACTCACTCACTCACCACTCACCACCACTCACCACCACTCACTCACTCACCACTCACTCACCACTCACCACCACTCACACCACACACACACACACACACACACACACACACACACACACACACACACACATGTACTTCTCGTTATATGGATTTTTATCAGTTGATATTAATAGCAATGTTAACTAAACGATTTAAAATTTCTAATCTGAAATAATAGTGACGTAATCTAATCTAATTTATTTAAAATTTCATAGAGAGCATCACCATCATTGAGATTTTGAGATACATTCACCTCATCGTCTTCACCTTGAACGATTATATTCTAACAACTCATAAAGCACCTAATAACCCTAACAGTTTTATCAGACACTATTGTTACATGGACATGAGGTTAACCCTAAATTAACTGCTTTCAGCATGGCTCTGGAAATGCTGCACACTATTCAAATCATTTCCTTCAATTTTATCTACATTCTGTTTCTAGACTGTAGTACGTTTTCTAATACATAAACAGAATCTTCAATACTGAGTGTAGATGCGTGTAGCAGCAAAACACGTTAGCTAGCTAGTTACCTCTATATTATTTTACATGCAAGCCTAACATTATCATAAATACATCTGTCAAAAAGCTAATTAAACATAACTCCACGGACTGGGCATAGCAAGCAGCATATCCAATTATGGCTTTAAGTCAACACAATATTGCCTACAACTACATACAATCGACTATAATTGCTTTAACACGAGGAGCAAACGAAAACACGCACGCACGCATGTGCGCACGCACGCACGTACGTACGCACTCTCGCACGCACGCACGTAGGCACGCTCGCTCGCACGCACGCACACACGCACACACACGCACGCACACACACGCACGCACGCACGCACGCGCACACACACGCGCACACACACACACACACACGAACGCGCGAAAACACGCAAACGCAAAACCACACCAACACAAAAACACAAAAACACACACACACACACACACACACACACGAGCGCGCGAAAACACGCAAACGCAAAAACACACCAACACAAAAAACACGAAAACACGCTAACGCGAAAACACACTAACACGAAAACACGCTAACGCGAAAACACACTAACACGAAAACACGCTAACACAAAAACACAAACGAAAAAAACGCTATCACGAAAACACGCTAACACGAAAGTATGCAAACGCGAAGACATACAAATGCGAAAACACGTAAAACGAAAACACGCAAATACGAAAACACACAAACGAAAACACGCCAGCGAAAAACACGCTAACGCGAAATCTCGTAAAGCTGCAAACATGAATCAAGACGGGGAGCACCGTTAGGAAAAACAAGTTTATTGACAAAATTGAAGGAAAGCTTAGCGTTTGAAAATATATTATTATTATTATAAATAATAATACTTCTGTGAATCATTACTATCACCTTGGATGTGAGATACATTCAGCTCATCCACGTCATCGTTTCCATCATTATCTTGAACGGTTATGTTGTGATAGTTTATTAACAAGTCAGTAAAATCTCTAATGTCCGCTGATGTTGGCTCATAAGCTGGAGAATACATCATAATAATGCTCACTCGATGACAGTTACACTTTAAAGAGCGAAACACACGAGGAACGAGAACGCTGCTAGCCTAGGGCCTTGTGCGCTGGCGCACTGGTCAATGTTCGGGTAGAATCGGTTACCTTCGAGGGAAGTTTGAAGTATTGACCTAACCACACCCTAATATCTTCCCTAGGGGCATGTTTATAAATCTAAACTCCTTTTTTATGGCTGAGGTATTTTCTCCTAAAACAGCAGAGGTGAATATATCTCAAAATCTCGATGATGGTGATGCTCTCTATGAAATTTCAAATAAACTAGATTAGATTACGTCAGTCTTATTTCAGATTAGAAATTTTAAATCGTTTAGTTAACATTGCTATTAATCTCAACTGATAAAAATCCATATAATGTGAAGTACATATGTGAGTGTGAGTGTGTGTGTGTGTGTGTGTGTGTGTGTGTGTGTGTGTGTGTGTGTGTGTGTGTGTGTGTGTGTGTGTTAGTAAAATTTTTAAAATATTTGTAAGTGTTTTGAAAGTAAATTTTATAAGTACAGCATAATTGCTAAATACGATTAGCAGTAATCAGGTTTTGTGAATTACTTTCTAAATTAGTTAATGATCGAAATGTAATAGGCAGTTTATATCCAACCATTCACAAATCGTGTTTAGTGAGATTACATGTGGACACGTTGTATAAAAAATATTTCAGTTCAACATATGTTATCATTATTAGAACAATTGCATGAAAAACACTTCTAAAAGGTAAGCGTATTATTTTTAGTATATATATATATATATATATATATATATATATATATTGAGATGTTCAGAAAGAGGTAATAGAAGTATCGGACAGTTTAAATGACATTTGGGTCATAAAAAGGGATGATTTCTAGCTCGATACATGTGCAAGACACTGTTTTATATAAATCTGGTTCGCGATGTGATTAAAATAGATTTTTTTGGTATAAATTAGTCTGAATATTATTTACTTAGTTTGGTTTTATCATAAAAAGCATTTTGCTGCTAACAAAATTGTCAAGAATGTTAAATATAACCAGTTTCGTAAAGTCATTTTAGTATTTCAATTATTGCAATAAAAGTCAATTTTACAAGGGTAATTTGGCAAGTGAACACTTTACAGGTGTTTAAAAATAAACTGTATAGTTAGGATTATGTTAGGGATAGTGTATAATTAGTTTTTGAAAGCAGGAAATATAAAAATTTTATAAAAGGGTTACAATATGGACAGTTTAGACATTTTTCGCACATATCTCTGTTAGCGACTTAGTGACAAAAATTCTGATATAAGTTTAACAATAAGAAGAACACATAGAACATTTTGGCACACAGACATTTATATTGGTGTACATTTTTATAATGAAATGATTCATAAGAGTGTTAGACGAAGAGACTTTTTTAGTGCAACACTATATGACATTATGCATTACTAAAATATACTGAAAATAATAAAGACAAGAATTACAAACCTGTAACATAACATTTCAAGTGTTAAAAACATTTTTAAATATGAACTATCTCCAATTTTAGACTTAAGTTTGGTTAGGTTATAATTTCTAGGTTTTTTACATAATTTTATACTTTTTTCACATTTTTAGGCTTAAATTTTGCTCTTAAAGCAATTAGTAGAAGTTCTTTCATAATATAGCACAGTTTTTAAAAGGATACATGGCTTTTCACCGCAAAATTGTGTTAAATTTGAGGTGAATTTAGGATAAAATTGCAAAAGCTTAAAATTTCTTTAAATTAAACATTTTTAACACAAAAAGTATGTGTACTTGTGTAAAATTTTCTCAAAATTCCATTTCTGTAATTAGATTAAGTATAGCTTGTAAGTTAAGATAGTTATAAGCTTATTTAAGTTAGATTAAGTCGTTTCGTATATTAATTGTAGGAACCATAGCTTGTTAGGTGTCTTTTTATCCGAAATTTTGTGTAGTTTTTATTTCTGTTATTAATTTTTAATTTCGCTTATGTATAAGAAAGTTACGGCCAAATTTCCATTTGAGTCCAATTTGTAATATAGGTCAACCAATCAGAGCCTTGGATACGTAGGCAAAATGGCTGGAAAAAAAATGAATTTTTGGTAACAACCAGAATTCAACTGGCAATTCAACTCTCTCTCTAGAATTTGTTCAAAGTGTAAAAAGTTAAAACAGTGTTGTGCAATTGTGCAAAAGTAAGTTTCATAGCCTAATTTAAATTTTCGTAAAGAAAGTTATATTTTACGAAGAATACTTCAGAGAGCATTTGTTTTTATATCGACGGTTAACATAAATAGTTCGGTCTCCGATACCTGTCGTTTTTCGGAAAATATTTTTGTACGTGTTAATTTGTGTCACGATTTTGTAAAGTTTTCTTTTTGTGTTATCAAACTTGAGTTGATTTCGTTTATACCAAATTAAAACCCATTTTTATTTGGTTAATGTTGTTTTATTTCTCCGGACAATTTCTTTTAAATAAAATTTGAATCGGCATCTAAAATAAAAGTGCTTGTCAACAAAATTTTGGATAATATGTAAATATTTCTTTTAAAACGATACCAGTCATTAAGCTTTAACTTTAATTAAATAAAAAGTTACCAAAATAAAATAAGTGGTTGGAGTTTGCTGATTTTGAAGAAAACATCTTAAGTTTTGGAAGTTGGTGTCTTCGACAACCTGTGAATCGAGTTAGCGGTATATGGGTGATGGTAACAACGACAATCGAGTGGACATTGCCTGCATCTAGTTGGAGTTATCCGAAGACATCAATCTACAGTGAGGACAGTATATGTGAGTCACAAAATTTATATAA
This sequence comes from Vesta saturnalis, assembly GCA_036346205.1. NCBI lineage: Eukaryota > Metazoa > Arthropoda > Insecta > Coleoptera > Lampyridae > Vesta > Vesta saturnalis. Next base: position 417,500 of record JARFJB010002218.1, read on the forward strand.
CCATTTTGATTATAGACATTCATTTAGTAAACTTCCTGCAAATTAATTTTTATTACATACATGTTTTGGTTTAGAATTTTAAATATTTACTTGTGTAAACACCTGTAAAGGTAGTAAATTATTTTCTTTTTCTAAATTTTCATTTTGGATCTAAACAGTATATTTCTAAATTATTTATTTGACATCTTTGACAGCTTTGATTTTACTTAAATACATTACAACGCATGCGTTGGGAGCAAATTGTATTCAGGATAAATCTTATACTTTCATTATAATTCTAAAAAGTGTATTTCTTATACACATTTTCAAATTTAAATTTTACTTCAAACTAAATTACTTTGAACTCTATCCCCAAATTGAGATTGAGCTAGTCCGGTGCATATAAAATTAAAATAAAAAATTTCCTTCAATCATATTATTTACATTTAGAATTCATTTAATCTCCAAACTAAAAATAATTTTACCCCTCTTTAAATAAAGTAAGTCGCAATCATTACAAATTTATATCCCCTTATTCGATAATTTAGTCCAATAATTTAATCAATTTTAATACATTAAATATATTATTATATATATATATATATATATATATATATATATATATATATATATATATTATTTTACCTGATATTGCTAACAAACATGTCGATAAAGATTTTTAAAATGTATTATTACTCTTATAGGATGACGTCATAAGATCAGTTGGTACGTTTCGTAGATTTTAAACTTGTAGTTATTGTTAATTCGCGTATAATGATAAAACCATTAAAACCTTTTGCCTTTTATTTCCATTATATCAGTTTGATATTCTTGATATTCTTAAAAACATGTTAATTTAATTTAACTCTATGTTATACATATATAAGTAATTATTACTTTCCAGTCTTTTTAATGGAGTTTTTATAACAGTTAACGAACACGTTACTACGAAACAATTTTGTGTGTGTGTGTGTGTGTGTGTGTGTGTGTGTGTGTGTATGTAATTAAACAAGCAAATAAATCAGACATAATTTTCCGAATGTATAGGTGGTGCCTGTTTAGAAAGAGAGAATCTGCCTATACAAAAAGTAGCATTGCATTAGGGTAGAAATTATTTATTATTTCACGTCATATTTAATATAGACTTTAATGTATTCAGTTTTGAACTGTAATCTGGTTTCCGCAAACTGTAAGACATAATTTCGGTTGATTGATTGAGATTGATCTGGTGATCGAGCATGATTTGTTTGAGATTGATTGATTAATTAATTAATTGATTTGTCTGTGTGTCTGTGTCTGTGTGTGTGTGTGTGTGTGTGTGTGTGTGTGTGTGTGTGTGTGTGTGTGTGTGTGAGAGAGAGAGAGAGAGAGAGAGAGAGAGAGAAAGAGCCTAAAGGGAAAGAGGGAGGATAGAAACAAGATAGAGCAAGAGAGAGGCGTGCATTATCCACTTCTATTATAGAAAATGTTCATTAGTCTATACGCCACTACATGCCACCAAAATTTTAACTCGAAGGGGCCAAGGCTCAGACCCTTACACAAGGCCTGTCTTACAAGGCTAGGGCCTCCTAATTAGAGCACAATTTTGTATGACGGGGCGAAGGCCTACAGATGTAAAATTAAGTTAGAACCTACATACAATTGCACCAAGGGGGCCACGATAGGGGCTAATCTCTACACTTGTCTTATAAGGTTAGGGTTCCCATACCATCTCCAGCCAGGGGGCAAGGGCCCGAGAACAAGTTGCGAAGCTCTACACGTGTCTTACAAGAACCTCCTTATTAGAAATACAACGTATAAATAAATTTCTCGTATAGGTAAAAGATCATCCGAACGTACCCAATAGCAAATGACCATTTTAAAACAATAGGATCGATAATTTTAATAATAATATCTTATTAGGGTAATTATGCAATTTCCAACATTGTATGCGTGTGCGTTTGCCTAACCTCCAGGGGTACTGCTCTTAATACAACCAAAAGGACCTTAATTAGATAACCATAAAAAAAATAACCCTAAAACCAACCCCAAGTCCAAGACCTAGCCCCAGCTCCAAGACCAACCCCTACATCTGCCCCTCACGTGAGCAAGTACAAAGAATTGCTGTCAGAAAGGCTATTAATACAACCAAAAATAATCAGGGGTAAAAAGGGCCTTCGAAAAGAAACCATAGGGGTGGAAAATATGGTCTGACACGTGGGTGTGTAAAAAAAATTAGGGGTTGAAAAAGGCCTCTGAAAAGAAATCATAGGGGTGGAAAATATGGTCTCCCACGTGGGACATCCTTGTGACGTCAAAATCCAAGATGGCGGCCAAGGTGTCCTACTACTACTAACAGGGTTTAAAGCAAATTAATTATTATATTAAATAATAAATTTAATAATATCTATTTGTACAATACTGTTCAAGGGGTATTACACATCATTATTCAATAACTATTGACCTGCGACACGTAATATCCAAAAGAAAATAACGAAATTAAAATAAAGTACAGTTCTTCATTGATTGAAAACGTCACTTCTCTAGATCCCTCTTGAAGTAACCCATAATTAAAGATTAATTTAGAAGAGCGTATATTGAAGTTGCTAGGCCTTTCTCAAAAGGCACTCTATTATTTCAAAACTAAATGCTTTAATAAAAAGTTTATCGATTACTTTAACAAATCTTGATAATAGTAAATCTTATTACATGCTTTAAATGGTGTTGACGTAAAATACTTCTTTACATTGTTAGTACATCAACACATCTGAATGTCAGAAAACAAATTTGTAAGATGAATTAAATTTATAATGCTATTTTCATTTTTAATGAAATTCCCCTAGCGGAGTTTTAAAAGGCCTTGTAAGCAGTTTTATATAAAACTCGTACGTCCTCTATTTTAAAACTGCTATAATTAATTTTCCTTTTAGAATTATTTATAAGAAACCAAAAAACATATTTACTGCCATAAATATTACTTCACGTCCGTTACACAAGGGCTAAGTATTAATTTTACCTTTAACTTGCTTCTTACAAAATCACTGCAGTAAATTAATTTTGTTTCATGATATTAATATCGTATACCAATTTGTTACAGAAGAAAAACGTTATTCAAGAGATTGTTATTTCTCTTACACTCGTTGAAAAGAGGCGAAAGGGTTACTGTAAATGGCTTTATGGAAAATTATTTAAAAACGCATTGAAGACGAAATTTTAAAGCTTTTAAGTACCACAGTGTATCCGATTAAATTGATTGAAATGAGTGGATTCATAGCATAAAATAAATATATTCTAGTTTTAATAAAATTAGGTTAAATAGCCACTTTGCATTACGACATATGTATATAAAGAGCTAAGTGTAAGTTTTATGATCAAAGTTAAAAAAAAAACTTTATATAAAGTTTTTATATAATAAAAACAAAGAATTTTTACAAAAGATATACTGAAGTCGCTAAAATATGCATCGATTGGTCATTGTACAGAAACCATATCCACAAATAAGTGTAGAAACATATATTTACAACGTAGATAAAGAAATCAATTCAATAAATTATGAAACATTGAACAAAGTGTAACAAAGTGGAACAGCTGCTGTATGTATATTGTATAATATTAATATAAAAAGCAGATATCTTTTTCTCTTTGTGTATGAAATACAACCAAAATGTGAATATTTTGTCGTCATTTGATGTATTATCAGAATATTAAAACGTAGATTGTCGCGTTCCCGTATAGTTCACTTGCAAAATTGAATTTTCGTGTGTTAACCTAATGTAAAAAGATCGTTCAGAGAATGACTGAAATATATCTCTAAAAACTATTAAAAATGTAATTATCAGGTTGATTACTACTTACAACTTTGGTTTTCCCGTTGTTACAAAAACATGCGCTTTAAAACATGTAGAAATAATATTAAAGTACAAACTGTATTTTTGTCATACTAATTATTGTAACTTCATAGGGTTAATTTCCATAACTGCTTTTAATTGGTTTGTTACTATAATATTGCGGAATGTAATATAGAATACGTAATATGATTGTATAGTTGTAAGAAAATTAAAATAAATGTAATTAAGAAAATAAATGAAAAATTGAAACTTAAAGCTTAGTGAAAAATTGTTTTGTTTCGATTGTAATGTTCGTTAATAAAACAGTGAGACGTATAAATGTTCCTTACTTATTGTGAAATATATCCTTATTTTCGTTTAACTTTTCTTCCAGATTTGACATTGAGAAATTAATATCCCGAACAAAGGATATGTATGATTTGGGAACATGCACGTAAAACGAGGTTATTCAAACAAATCTGGATCTAAAAAAATGTGACTACTAAAATTTATTAATTCTTCTCGATTCTATTACGTAAAAGACATATTTAGTTATAACATAATTATTCTTATTAATATTGTACATCACATAGTGCACAGTGGCATTTCGGTTAGAATGTAAGTGTGCATTCAATGTTTCTGGACGCGGGCAATGAGCTAAAAACAAGAATAGGGCAAGGCATGATTGTGCGACATGGAAAACATCCACTTAAATCGTAAGGTAATGACACTTTAAATATTTTACTTATTTTTACGTGCAAACAGAATTGCATATGCATCATTAAAAGGAAAACGTTAATTTATGCAAACTTATGCGCGATGGTAGTTAAAAGAGAAAGGCTTTAATGTGATTTCAACCATGTATATAAAGGTAGGTGATTAATAATTGCAATTATAGACGCTTATGGACGTCTTTATGTATCGTAATTTGTCTTCTATTATGTACAAGTGCATAAATGAAATTTCCTGCACCGCTAGAGAAAGTAATTAGAGTAATTACGAAATTAATTTGTAAACAAATTGTGTGCACTTGTATTTTGGAAAGACCACTAGTGATTCTCCCTTTGTTTATAATAAATTGGTAATTTGTTAATTATGGTACAATATCTTATCTAACTGAAGATGTAGAAACTAAGTATAATAAAATTAGTAGATATATTTAGATCCAAATAAATGCCAGAGGAATTGAATTCTGATTTAGTGACGGAAACCCTAATAACAATATCAGAAAGCCTAAGTATTTTATTTTTTCTATTTAAACAAAGTAAGTAGGCACAAATATTTACAAAAAAGAATAACTAACGTTAATATAAGTATTTATTAAATAAAAAATAAGATAATAAAGACAAACAAATTAATTTTATATTATAGGTGTTTTGTAACAATGGTTTCATATTAGTTGAGTTGATCGGCCTATTTCCACAGTTTTTGCTTTTTGAGCCCCACTTTTGGGAAGCGTACTCTACTTCCGTCATCAGGTTTAGTCCTGAGAAGGACTGTTTTCGCACTTGTGTTGAATTCATATGTTTATGATCCTTTCTCAAGCACTAGAATACTATCAGATTCGAACGTGGTATCTTTCACTTACTAGTCTCACACTTTTACCGCTGAGCCACTGAGTAATCCAATATATATCTTTTAGAACATATATATATATATATATATATATATATATATATATAAGATAAGTTTATTGGGGAATGCAGTCAATTATGAAGGCCAAAAGTAAAAACCCTTTGTTAATGTGCCAAGCTTTCGGAATGCTTTATTCCTTTATCAAGACAAGCTACTATAAATATAATTAAATTATTTATAAATTAAATAACAATAAGAAACATACCTAACGTATGTTATTATGCCTTCATAATTGACTGCATTCCCCAATAAACTTATCTTATATTCATTATCAGTCAAGATTACCCACTTACTTATATATATATATATATATATATATATATATATATATATATATATATATATAATTTTTCGTGATTGCGCAGATGTATTGCGCTTAAGCTCGTCGCGTATTATCGGAATTCATATGGGTTTCATTTTCACACTAGCTTGGCTTATTGTATTTTCTGCTATTGCGATGAATGTGGCTTCTTTGAGTTTCCGACGAGTTGTGTTCTCGTCCTTTGCCAATATCTGTATGTTATCCCATTGGATGCGATCATCTTCGTTCCAGATATGATCGGTGATTCTAGATTCTTCTGTTTCGCCCTTGCGGACGTTGTTCTTATGTTCCTGTGTTCTCACGTAGGTTGTACACATAATTCTTGGAATTCTGATCTTCATTGGTTGGTTTGATTTTGGTTAGTATTACCCTGAGTGTTCTAGTCGATTTAAAGGCAGTGCGTATCTTGTAGTTGCCAAATTTTATAATTAGTTATAAATTAGAAGGATGATGTTAGATAAATAGATTTCCAGCGCCAACGAGAAGCAAAATCCAGAAGGAGCCGATATCAAACAAATTTCCGACCTGACGCAGACCGTAAGTGCCTTATGGTTTTGTCTCAACCATATCATTTTCAGGTTTCAATATAAAAATTTTTTTTTTTTTTAGTTACAATCTTTTAATAGGCAAGAACCGTTAATATAGAGTAATACGTATATATATATATATATATATATATATATATATATATATATATATATATCAGTGTGGGTGAGTTAGCATTACACACGTAAGTTTCTAAATATCAAGATATTTAAATCTTTCAAAAAGTATTTTTAAATAATTTTTTCCGCTCTTTTCAATGCTCCCATGAAAAAAAACAAAAGAGCAGCAAAAACTAAAATGATTTTTTTAAATGGAACACCCTGTTATTTTTTATTATCTGAAATTCTATTAAATTCTACATATGACACCATTTTTATTTTTTATTAAAATCAATAAATAAGTTAGTTAGGAACAACAAAAGAAATGTCCGGTAGTTGGGCATCCTTGGGGCCATAAATGGGGTCCCCTGTTTCCAAACTACTTATTACCAAATTCTCCATTTAAAAAATTTGTCACTGGTTGTGCATTATGTGGTATTATTATTATGCATTATTATCCTTAAATTATGTGGATTTTGCCAAAAAAATTGTCGCAACATTTGCGGTAGTTATGGAAATAACTTAAATGTCACTTTGTTGTCAAAATTGCCAGAAATTAGTTTAATAAATTAATAAGTAAATTTGTTCCGTTAGTCGTACGTGTTTTTGTGAGTTGCAAAAAAAGATATGGCATTTACAAACGTAGAAAAAACAGATTTGTTGCGCTGTTTCTACTTATCAAATGAAAACTTCCGCCAAGCATCATATTTCTATAATAATCAATATCCTGATAGAAGATAACCTCATAACAGAACTTTTTTAAATTTGCACGTCTCATTAACAAGATTTGGGAGTTTTGAAAACCATGTAATTTAAGGATTAAAAATGTAGATAGAAATGAGGACGAGGAAATAGACATTTTAGCTTATTTTAGAGCTTTTTCGACCTCATCTACTCGGGATGCAACTCGTGAGCTACAAATTTCAAGAAATAAAATACGGAAAACTTTAAAAGCATATGGTATGAAGCCCTTTAAAGTACAACTTGTACAAAATCTACAGCCACGTGATTCTCAAAATCGAATAAATTTTTGCAATTGGGTATTAAATCGGAATGGTGTTTTTAATAAACACAATATTCATTTTTGGGATGATGTAAACCCTCATAAAGTTCGCGAAGCAAGGAATCAAGTTCATTTTTCTACGAATGTATGGATAGGTGTAGTTGGTGATCATTTATTAGGGCCATATTTTTATAACGGAACACTTAATCAACTTAAACTTTCTTCAAAATGAACTTCAAGATTACTTAGATAATCTCCCTTTAAATCTTCTGTCTCAAATATGGTTTCAACATGATGGTGCACCGCCGCATAATGCACAACCAGTGACAAATTTTTTAAATGGAGAATTCGGTGATTGGTGGTTTGGAAACAGGGGACCCCATTTATGGCCGCCCAGATCACCTGATTTAACTGTACTCGATTTTTCTGTTTAGGGATCCTTAAAGAATAAAGCGTACAGTACCAATTCTCAAACTTTGGAAGAGCTGAAAAATAAAATAAGAATGGCAGCCCAGCAAATAACACCCGAAATGTTACGCAAATGTCAACAGAATTTATTCAGAAGAGCACCGCTATGCCTTAATAACAATGGTGGACATTTTGAACAATTAACGCATTAATATTTTTCTTCGTCTTTGTTATTCATTTTAGTTTTTTTAAATAAATTAATGTTTTCACAACAAACCGACATTTGAATATTTGTATGACTACCGCAAGCATGGCCAACTACCGGAAATTTCTTTTTTTAACTTATTTATCGATTTTAAGAAAAAACAAAAATGGTGTCATATGTAGAATTTAGTAGAATTTCAGATAATAAAAAATAACAGGGTGTTCCATTTAAAAAAATCACTTTATTTTTTGCTGCTCTTTTGTTTTTTCATGGGAGCATTTTAAGTAAGAGCATTGAAAAGAGCGGAAAAAATTATTTAGAAATACTTCTTGAAAGATTTAAATATCTTGATATTTAGAAACTTAGGTGTGTAATGCAAACTCACACTGTATATATATATATATATATATATATATATATATATATATATATATATATATATATATATATATATATATATATATATATACAGTGTGATCCAAAGTAGAGGGACCATTCAATAACTTCTTTATTTTACGATATATAAAAAAAAGTTAAATTATTTTTTGTTTACGGCCATGTGCCACATTTAATAGGGCTATCAAATGTTTTTTTTTTCATTTTCGGTTAAACCGGAAACGAACACAACTATTGTTTTTTAAATGACACCCTGTATATTTTTTTAGACTATCTGATTCCTCATTATTTTTTCTTTCTGTAAATATAAAATTTTATGGGTATTATACCAGAAAATTTTGTTGTAAATCGCAAAAAAACTGTTTGAAGGAGTACAAGATCACTATTTAAAAAACAAAATAGTTATTGCCATGGAAAACGGAAACAACTGCTTTGTGAAGTTGTTTCAGATTGTTTCACATCTTTCAAAATTAGTTTTTGTATGTAATTACTTAAGGTGTAGCGGAATTTATAATTACAACGTTATTGTATGAAATTATTAGGCAACCACATAATGAATAATAGTGAAAAGGTCGATTTAATGTTAATATTTGACGAGTGTAATCGCAACGCACGAATATCAATCGCACTCTATGTAGAAAGATTTCCCGACAGGTATCACCCTCGACATACTTACTTACACAAAATTGAAAATTCATTAAGGCAACATGGAGCATTTCCTGGAGTAAAAATCCAAAATAGAGAACCCCAGAGAAATAACCCCATAAACGAAGAACGAGAATTTCAGAGTTTAGCGTATGTTCGACTACATCCACGTTCGTCCATTAGGCATGTAGCTCAGGAAGTAGGAACATCATTTGGATATGTTCAATGGACATTAAAAAAACACAAGCGTACCCCTATAAACCAAATTTGGTGCAACACCTATGCCGATTAACATTTATTGCGTGGTTAGTGGAACAACTGGAAGATGACCGAGGCATTTTAGACAGAATTTTGTGGACCGACGTAGCAAAATTCACCAATAATGGTGTTATCAACAAACAAAATAATCGTTTCAGGTTGGACAAAAACCTACATTGGACATTAAATACTAACCATCAAACCCTTTGGGGTACTAACGTTTAGTGCGGTTTAATAGGAGACAGATTATTGGGACCTTTTTTTTATGACGCAACTCTCACTGCAAGAAGATTTCTTCATTTTTTAAATACTGACCTTTGACCATGTTAGAAGATTTTCCACTAGCATTGCGACGAAGTATATACTCTCAGTTGGACGGAGCGCCAGCTCATACTAGTAACATTGTTAGTGAATATCTGAACGAAAACTTTAATGGGCGTTTAATTGCCACCCATGGAGCAGTGGAAATGCCGCCAAAATCGCCTGATATTACACCTCTGGATTATTTCTTATGGGGCAATCTTAAGACACTAGACTATGCAGATCCGCTACAAAATGTAGAGGATTTAAAAAACAAAATCCGGTTGGCTTGTATGCAGTTAACACCCGATGTGAACTTCTAAAGCGGCTAGAGGCATGTGTTGCACAAAATGGTAATTTTGAACAATTTATAAAATAATTTTCCTGCATACCATCTTTGTAGTTAAAAAATACGTGCTTATTACTTGTTGAATTTTGTATTTTGTTTATGTATCCGTTTCCAGATTTCTTAGTATTCTAATAAATACTAATAATAAAAGCAGTTGTTTCCGTTTTCCATGGCAATAGCTATTTTGTTTTTTAAATAGTGGTCTTGTACGCCTTCAAACAGTTTTTGCGATTTACAACAAAATTTTCTGATATAATACCCATAAACTTTTATATTTACCGAAAAGAAAAATAATAAGGAATCAGATAGTCTAAAAAAATATACAGGGTGTCATTTAAAAAACAATAGTTGTGTTCTTTTCCGGTTTAACCGGAAATGAAAAAAAATGTTTGATAGCCCTATTAAATGTAGCACATGGCCGTAAACAAAAAATAATTTAACTTTTTTTATATATCGTAAAATAAAGAAATTATTGAATGGCTCCTCTACTTTGGATCACACTGTATATATATATATATATATATATATATATATATATATATATATATATATATATAGTTTTATTAGAAAGAATTTCAGTTTCAATTATTTTGTAGAATTAAGATCATCTTTTAAATGGAACTAATTCAGCTTCTCTTTACTACTTTTTTTAAAGTAAGCGGGGAGTGTGAAGATCAGTTTTTCCCTTTTTTTACTCCTCTAATAACAAACCGTAATTAAGTCCGTCAAGCAATTAATTATGTACCGTTACATATCGATAAGAATTAAATTAAGTACTATAAATAATTATACCACGATTCATGATGAACGTCAAATAAATATAATGTTAAAGTTTAGTTATTCAGAATAAAACCATTTATGATAAACAAAAAATCAAAAAGATCTGAGAGTTTGTCGTTAATTATAAATATAAATTTACTTTATTGTTCCGAAATTAAAACCTGATAAATAACAATTTAGTTTATGGTACATTTTAAATGGAAAATTACACTTAAAACTTGTTATATTAATATCAGGTAGAGATAAGTAAACCGAACCATTCAAAAATAGAATTTAAAATCCGATCAATATAATTAAGAGAGATCTGAATTAATAAAACAAGTTATTATTAACACCGTCCTAAAATTGGTTAATTTATTTCTTAGGAAATTGCATTGTTAAATAACAGTTTCGATATAAATAATTAAAGTTAAACCTGCAATAATTTCTATCATATGAATTCCAACAACAATGGAATATTGTAATCCGTTCCATTGTGTAAAGAAACTATTTTTATGAATGCATTACAGCCGTTAACATATGTACAAGAAGCAACCGACTTCTGTAAATTCCGAGCTATAACTAGACAAAAGTGATCGTAATTATTAATTAAGACATTCTGTAAAATAAATATTTTTTAGTAGAGAATGGTCAAAATTGTATATCAACCGATCAGCTATTTAATGGCCAATTCCTGGGTAATGTTAGAATAAGTACTAGATTATTAATTGATTTAAAATTAATTAAAACAAGTGTCGCCTCAGCATAAAAACCTAAAATTTCCAGCTCCCCTCTTTTAATATTTCATACTCTATATAGGAGGTGCCATAGCGAAATTATTATCTTTTCGTCCTCACTGCTTTAAGTACACAGACGATAGCTGTATTAATATATACTCGCTCTGTAATTATGTTTGAAAACTAGTTAATTTATTTGGACACAAGTAGTAAAAAGTTGCTTGGCCACCGTCTCCGTAAACCGTAATCATTGCAATTGAAATAAATTAATAGAGTTCATATTTATTCATTTTTATCCATCATTGGTGAAGGCATTTTGTTTGTCAAGGGGACCTGTGACCTTTGTCAACTACCGTATCTGCCTTCCGTCTATAATTTTGTTTTAGGTACATCTTCTACCGTATGATAAGACCCTTAGTATTATCCTACACTGCGAGACCTGGAGCAGCCATTTGGGAACCACATACGTTCAGTATTGGACCCAAAAACCACCTGGACATTGTCTAATCTTTGGGTAGCGCTCGAATCCGTTTTCAAATAAGAATTTCAAACAAAATTTTTGTACTGATGCTCCTTGAGGGCAAGCTTCACTTGCCACCGCCGAAACACCCGTTACAATAAATCATAACGAAGTCACCGGTACAAAAGCTTGAGTGGTTGCGTTAGAAAATACAGCATTCCTCTCTCTGTTTACATTCATCTATACAAAACAATAAGAACAGTGAAAATGGAATTTGAGGAGTTTTTATGGTCATGTGGACCCGTGCCTGTACACCCCGACCTTGTATATGACAATTTAACCGGGACCTATCCTGCCGTGTTTGTCCACTCTAACTCTCTCTACACAAATATTAATAAACAGTCAACAATGCCAAGTCATACTTACAATGAGGAGGGGCACGATACCGTCTAAAACGGACTCCTTTATTTTAACAGATTTCCTTAATAAGCCTGCATGCCTAATTAGATACTTCTTTCAAGGCAATGATTGATTTTTAATGGGTTACATAGGCTTGTTGAATTTTTTGCTGCGAGCTTTAATTACATAAAAATACATACTTACACTGGAATATAATCCTTAGTTAAACACTATCACCAACACGACGAGTTAAGATACGTGGTTTAGACTCGACGCGATGCCGATTATTTATAGATTAATTTTAAATCGATCCGGCTGAATTAAAGCTCCAACTGTAACTGCCGTTTTTACTCTCCAAATTCACCCCCGTTTTTAAAAGTTATAAAAAACACGAAATATTACGTGGGAATATTTTCAATATTTATTAGTACAAAAAGTATTAACTTTTATAATATGCATTCGTCCGTAACAAACCTTAGGTATCGGTCTCAACCTTCCTAGTTCCAAACAAAGATGATTTGCGGTATGTTCCAACCTAATTAATTATTAAACTAGTGACGTTTTACATCAAGAATGTACGTGTAAGAATATTCAAGGATTCGTTACACTCATTGAGTAAAGGCAGTTCGAGCGGAGAACTGTTTGTACCCTAACATGTTTTCTTTTTCTTTTCAACCCTTACAACATACATTCAAATATTTCTTATATAAAATACATAAAATAAAATATCACAGAAAATATGATCACTTCAGTGTGTCTATATATATATATATATATATATATATATATATATATATATATATATATAGGGGCCACTCCTGTAACTTTTGAATGAATCGTTAGATTTTGTTCAAGTTTTGATGGTTTATATTAGAGGCAGTTTGGGATTCTTTTACATAAAAAACGATACGACCGACTTCCGGTTTCACCGGAAATGACACAAAAGCTGAAAATTTAAGTGGAAGGACCTGTATATTTTTACATGTTTGGATTCTACGGCTTCAAATACATACAGTTCATCTGCCAAATGTCAACTAAAACGCCATTTTACTTTCACAGAGTCGGCTTCAGGAGCATGTTGTGTTAATCAAAATTAGAAAACAAAATTACAGCTTTATTTAGGAACTGAGGAAATTACTAGGCATATCGTTTTACTAGTACTTGAAAGAGCTATTTAATATACAGTGTGGCCCATGTATGTTTCTATTGGGAACAGTAAGTTTTAGCTAAAAAACCGTAATATTTAAATTTGGTCGTTAACGAACTCACAATAATTCATTATTGGGAGAAATAATATTGTCGGGGTAATTGTAGCTCAATTATTTATAATTCAGATGACGTCACAATGACCTAAAATTGAAAAAATATTTAAAAAAACAAAATTAAAATGGCGCGCGAGCTGACATTTGACAGATGAACTGTATGTAGCCCTAGAATCCAAATATGTAAAAACATATAGTGTTCCAATTTCAGCTTTTTCGTCATTTCCGGTGAGACCGCAAGTCGGCCATATTGTTTTTTTATATAAAAAATGTGTGTGTGTGCGTGTGTGTGTGTGTGTGTGTGTGTGTGTGCGCGTGCGTGCGTGCGTGCGTGCGTGCGTGCGTGTGCGTGCGTGCGTGCGTGGGTGTGTGTGTGTGTGTGTGCTATTACACATATCAAGGAAGAATTACATAAAGTACAAGATGCTCTAATCAAAAATGGATTGATGACATTTAAAGGATTCTCAACCGATGATCGAAGAGAACGCGAGAAACAAAGCAACCGCCGCTGTGTAACGACTCCTGTCGTATATCAAGGGAACGACGGATAAAATCTTCAGAATTCTAGAAAAACACCAGATGAAAACTATATTCAAACCGCACCAAAAAATAGAAAACATTCTGCAGAACCCTAAGGACCACCTTGATTTGGAGAACCAAAGAGTATACGAAATTCGAGATTGCGACATGCCCTACTCCGGACGGACAAATAGAAAAATAAATGCACAAAAAGAGAAATATGTGAACGCGGTTAGGAAAAATCAATGAATATCATGGCTGGCGCAGCATGTAACGAGCACTGGTTGCAATATACACCTCAACAACACCAGGCCTTTGGCCATAATCGGACACCCAGCAGTCAGAATAACAAGATAGGCCATAGAAATCGAGACAAATCCTAAGAGCTTGGGCCATCATCGAACACGCAACAGTACGAATAACAAGAGAAGCCATAGAAATCGAGAAGGATCCAAAGAGCATGAATACAAGGGACGGCGCATTGCGGCTACCATCACATTGATTTGGAGAACCAAGGAGTATACGAAATTCGTTGTACAGATTACGATATGCCTTACTCCGGACAGACAAGGAGAAAAATAAGTGCAAAAAAAGAGAAAGAATTTTGTACATAGGGTGGCCCAAAAATAAGTTACGACCACCAACTTGATTTTGTCACGTGGAAAAACCTGTTTTTTTATTTCATTTTGTGAATTTGCTTTGAATTCTGAGTAAATCTCATGTGCCATGCCCTATGTATAAGGTCAACGGGTCTCGCAGAATTTACAATTGAACGTATCAACAATTAAGACCGTATCAAGGAAGGCGGCCTTTGTCTTCTATGAAAAGGGACAATTTATTTAAAAAACACAACAACAAATCAAACCAAATGTTCAGTTTCTGTTTGTGTACGTGTTCTATCACCAAATCCAATCATTCAGAGAATTTCGATTTTTTCTCGTTTCATTAACTTCATCATTTCGGAAAGGACAAATGTTGAAATTCGACGTCAGAAAACAACGAAATGAAAACGCGTACCTATTGTTTACGGATAACCTCGGATAGGATTATTTTGTTCTTGATAGTTTTATAAAGACAATATCTATTTTTTTTTATAAATATCTGTTGACTATAGGTATAGGACATGGTATATGAGATTTACTCAGAATTCAAAGCAGATTCAGAAAATGAAACAAAAAACAGGTGTTTCCATTCGACAAAATCAGGTTGGTGGTTGTAACTAATTTTTAGGCCAACGTATATACGAAATTTTACATTATACATATCTAAATCAAATTCATTATTATTTTTGTGGCAGACTTTTTACACCAATTGGCAACATATTTTCGCTATTAGGTGTTACTTTTCCCAAATTTGGTTTGTGATCCGGCCTATTATACAGTCTGATGTTATAAAACATTGAACCGCAGCGCAACTAAAAGCTTGGGTAGACGGGAAGTTAAGAAGAGGGAAAGCCAGTTCACTAAAAATGTCAAATGTAAGTTATATATATTTATTCTGATTAGAATCTTACCAGTGTAAATTACAGGTAAAACAAGATGGACAACAGAAGAAAAAATAATTAATTGTTAATTAATATTAATTAATTAATTATTATATGTACGAAGTGGTAAGTTTGGGGACAGTATATATAAGTTTAAGCTGGTTTAAACTTATATATACTGTCGCCAAACTTACCACTTCGTATTGGTAGATGTAATGTTAAAGTTCCGGAAGGTTGAGGCCGCAAGATAAATCCTAATAAATGGTCAATTTGAGGACACGTTTTTTTATAAAATGTTTCAGTATATTTGTATTAAAAATAAATATTTGTATACTTGTTATAAATCCTATTAAAAAACAGAAGCAGATAGTGTTTCTAAACAAAGAATTTTAAATACGAAAACGTAAACTTTCATCATTATTACACATATTAAATACTTATCTTTTTTGGGTTACTTAATGGTGTATTTGTATATTAAAGTTATACAATCTAAACGTTTTGATAACACTTACAGTAGTAATATTATCTATTAACATTGTTAAAGATGTTGAAACAATTTTGAGTAATTTGAGAAATTGAAAACATAGTTTTCCATAGTTTATCAAACTGTTATATTTCAACATTTTTAACAATTTTAATAGATGGACGAAGATAACTTAAAGTGTTAGATTGTATAAGTTTAATATACAAAGTATCATTAAAAAACCAAAAAAGGTCATAAGTGTTTTAACAAATTTTAACTTACATTTGAGATTTTTTAGTGACCTGGCTTTCCTTCTTCTTAATTCCCCGTCTACCCAAGCTTTCACTTGCGCTGCGGTTCAATGTTTTATAACATCAGACTGTATAATGGACTAATTGAAAATTATTATTAATTTTATTACATACATAAATAAAAAGTTTACCTCAAGTAGTATTTGAACCTAAGACCTGTACTTTACTAGAGTACCGCGCTAACCAACTGCGCCATCAAGGTTCAAGCCCCAATCGATGTAAACTTTGTCTTTATGTATGCACAACTGATGTAAATTCTAAAAGTAATGAGATTACAATCAAATTACTTATATTAGTGGAATGTGAGCCTGCAATTTCGCAAGGATTCACACATACCAAAGCAACTTGACTAACATTAAATTATTACAAGTTTTTGTTATGAACGAATAAGTTCAATGCTAAATACGTAATTAAAAATTATTATTAATTTTATTAAATACATAAATAAAAATATGAAAATGTAAACTTTCACCATTAACACTCATAATAAAATACTTATCTTTTTTGGGTTTTTTAATGGTGTATTTAAATTATACAATCTAAACGTTTCGATAACACTTACAGTGATCTTCGTCAGTAGTAATATTTGTAAAAATTGTTAAAGATGTAAAAATTTTTTTCAAAGTTGAAAAATTAAAACTTTTTTAATTTTTCAACTTTGAGAAAATTGTTTACATCTTAAAGTAATTAAATTTATCGGACTTGTAAATAAATGCTAATGTTTTAATTATTTCCCGGAAAGTCAAAGTAAGGCAGACAATTAATTTGAGTAATAGTGACATTATTGTCAGTCAAGTCAAGATAAATCACTTAGCGATTGCTCTGTTCTTGAATTTTCATTATTGCAAATAAGTTCAAATTACTCTTTTCAAGACAGGGGGACGTTACAATATCAAAGAGTATTTTGTACTGAATACGTTTTTATTGTTAAAAGCAGTCTAGGGTAATAAATATGTAAGTAATTTCTTAAAAACGAGTTTTGAGACAAATACAATGTACAATGTGTAATCTTAGATTCTTTTATGCATTTTAGACAAAATTCTTGTTCAAAATCTAATACTTGCCACAAGTCTTTGCTTAAATGTAAATTCAAATCCTATTCGAGGTAAACGTTTTATTTATGTATTTAATAAAATTAATGAAAAAAAACAAATGTCAACATTTTCGATTATTTTTTCTCATTAATAAATCAAAGTCCACATCAATTATATTATTGTGATTGTATTAACTACTGTGTAATAAAATATTTATCTTTTTTTGGGTTTTTTTATGGTGTATTTTAAATTATACAATCTAAACGTTTCGATAACACTTACAGTTATCTTCGTCAGTAGTAATATTTGTAAAAATTGTTAAAGATGTTGTAAACAATTTTGTCAAAGTTGAAAAATTAAAACATAAACATCAGCCTGCTATTAATATAATAGTTTGAGAAACGTATAAAGCCAACTATAAAATTAAATTTTAGTAAGAGGTCATCAAAAATTAAATATTGTTAAACTGCCTTAAAGGTGACAAATCAGAACACTCTCTACGGCGAAAGCTAACAATGAAATATCTCAGTCAAAAAACACATTTAACAAAATTTAATCAAGTTATGATGTAAGTGTAAAGTTGTGAAAAACTTCAATTTCGAAACTATCAAAAGTTTAAAAAATATAAAATTGAAATAGTAGGCTTTGAGAAGGCATGGATTAATAAATGAAAAATTTATACAATTAGATTCATAATTATTGTAATTTCTAATAACTAAAATAAAAACAAAACCGATAATAATATCATAAAACATGCTCGATATGTCCCCCTCTACACTCCACACATTTTCTACATTTTCATATCATGTAATACATTGTAGCAGAGGTGTTAAAATCCACTATTCGATAATGTAAAAATCCAAAGAGCGTCCACAATCAAAAGTTAGAAATGTATTAAATTTTGTAAGTAAAAACAGATAAATTAGCAAGGGTTTAAATTTTTGATAGTTGGAAGTAAATTCTCGTATCATGTGATACATCGCTGAAAAGTTGATAAAACATACTATTCGATAATGTAAAAATCCAAGATGGCGTCCATATGAAAAACAATAGTTAATGTATGTATTTCAAAAACAAATGACTGTAGATAAATTTTGGTACTTTTTTTTAAATTGTCTTTTAAAAGTGTCATAATAATGTACAAATCAAAATGTTGTCAGACTTCAAATAAAAGAACTACAGGGAGTAGTAGAAAATGCACAATTTTTGTTTTCTTCAATTATTTCAAAAAAAAAAAAAAGTTACTTCAAATCTGACTTTACCGTGATGATAGCCATAAAATTCTCTAAAACTTTCCCCATTTAACCGACATTCTATCTTCAATTTTAACGAATATAGCAATACATGTATGCTGAATCTCGGACACACTGTATATATATATATATATATATATATATATATATATATATATATATATATATATATATATATATACTGGGTTCCCATAATCCACTACCCATTTTATTTTATTAATAAATTCCCTACGAGATAACTAAATAAGTTGTTCTCTGTGGGATTATCTTCTGTAGTCTTTGGGATTTAAGCTAATTATTAAACAGGTAGGCGCCTGTCACAAGAAGTTTGTTGGTTTTCATCAATAATTATTTAATTTTTTTGCTTTGAGACATTATTTCAACATCCGTTTGCACTTTCATGGATTACTCAGACCAACAACGTGTGTTTTGTGCAGAAACTTACACAAGAAGCAATTCGATAGAAGAAGTTAGGCGTGCATTTCGGCGTCAGTTTAATAACAGCAATAGGGGTCACGCGCCAAATCGTAAAACTGTCAAGTTATGGGTTTGTCATTGGCGTGAAAATGGTTCTGTACAAAATTTGAAGAATCCTGGACGTCGAAGAACAGTTTGTACGGACCTGCATGTCCCTTGTTTACTAAATGTATGGAACTACGTGGTGTTTACTATTAATGAATAATTCTCACTTTGCCCTTTTAGCTCAGTCGGAATTTTGTACTTGCAAAATAAGGATCGGGGTTCGTTATTCAAGGCTCTCAACACGTTGAACAAATAGATTACAAAGGTTCATATATATTTATATTACACGTCTAAAATATGGTTATTTAAATTATTTATCTAAGATATAGATACATATAAATGTACGGAACTGGTTTTCTCCCTGCAAGATCGTTAGGTATACATCCTCCGTCCTGGTGGGTCCCGGAAGTAATGGTTAGGTGGTCCTCTGGAGTTTCTGTAATGTAACATTAATAGAAGGGTTGGGGTTTTGACTTTTAGTTTACGTCCTTTGACTGTTTCGATTTATACTGGTTAATTGCCGAAATAAATAAATAATTTTACCTGAATGCGTCCCTGTATAAAATACAGAAGCCGGTAGCAAGATAACGCTGTATAAACACGTGCGCGATAAGACACTGAGTTCAATACTCTGCCTTTAAAGAAATAATCGATATTTTAAAGCGGTCGGTTATAAGTGTATAAAAGTAATCCCATTTTATACCTGCTTTTCTTATGAAAATAAACTCCTTCACGTATACATTCAATTTTTGCCCTTTTTAAATAAATGAAAGCTTTTCGTTTATTTAGGTAGCTGGTGTACGGTAGCGGCGTATTATTTGTTTCCTTTACGATATTAATTATTTTAATGTACCGGTTTTATTTAAATAAAATAAAAGCTTTTTGTGATGTTGATTTTAAAATATAAAACCTTCGTTTTCTATTTTAAAGTGAATTTTTCGCGTCTAACAATAATGATTTGAATTATTTAACACGAGATATTATCTGATAGTTTCTGGCGTACAGGTAACAATCTTATTACTTGCCAATGGTGCAACTTACGTTTTTTTCTTGGTGGTGGTGGTGGTTTCTTTTACTTTACAGGCGATAATTTAATACTGACGGACACGCCTAGTTTTTACGGTTATGTTTTCTAGACTTCTGGACTTTGCGGTGTTTACTAGGTGTTCGGCTTACTCTTGCGACGAGGTTTTAATTACAGGTATTTTGCGGTTGCTGGTACGTTTGTCGAGGTGTGGTTTTTGTGTTGTAGTGTTCGTGTAAATTTGTATAGGTGGATCTTCTTTGTTAGTAATCTGGGCAACCACCCGTTAAACTACGTAAAAGGATCTCCTTTGTCAATGGAATATCGGGCAACTACCCTTCAAACTCCACAGTGTAAATGTGTGTGTGTGGGTCTCCTTTGTTAGTAATCTGGGCAACCACCCGTTAAACTACGTAAAAGGATCTCCTTCTGTCAATGGAATGTCGGGCAACTACCCTTCAAACTCCACAGTGTAAATGTGTGTCTAGTAATAAAAGAGTATGTCGGGCTTACAACCCTGCATATCCCTATCACCAGGTATCTCAACTTACGTACTTTTAACGTTAGATCTCTGCAACTCTAACTTTTTGATCGCGATTTTACTCGGACGGCGGTTACAGGCGGACGGTTTACAACAGGTAGCAATCGGCGCGAACGCGACGATATTAATCGATCTTAATTGATATTAAACTATATTCAACGATATTAAAGCAATCTTAATTAATTCCAAATCCTCTTCAGCAGCGTGTGTCGCGTTTTTATAAAGAATTCGCGAGGGTGGTTACGAAACTCTGGTGGTGAGATTCCGTAAACCCGTATTGGTGGAAGATGCTCTGACGTATACAAACTATTAATCGTTTTTGGGATTTACGTCTGGAGGGAGGATGCATGATTAATTATTGTGCAATTTTATACAACGTTATGAAATATGTTTAACGTTTACTAGAACTTCTACGAATTTTTATAATTGCTTGCACCTGTGTATTTAGCGAGTCACCTTATCTTAATAAATTCCGTGAATATTATCTGTACTGGTATTTCACTTATCAAATAATTAATCATGACAGGAAAATTTTGAATAAAGGACGGCGTCTTGCTAATAAACTTTAGGAACTAATTAAAAATAATAAAAATTTGGGATATCTGACGGCGTCCCTATACAAGTTCGTACACCAGAAAATATTGAAAGAGTTAGAATTGCGTTTACGAGAAGTCCTAAAAGGTCTGCTAATCGATAAACCCTTATTCTAGGAATATCAAAGGGAAGCTTAGATCGAATTCTTCAAAGGGACTTAAAATTTCATCCCTATAAATACCAAATGGCACAGCACCTTAGCAATCAAGATAAAGAAGCAAGGTTAGTATTTTGTCAAGAATTTTTGGATTTACATCAAGGAGCAATTCACAGTCTCCTAATGAGCGACGAAGCAAATGTTTATTTGAACGGCATGGTTAATAAACAGAATTTTAGATACTGGTCAAATGAAAATCCTCGTGAAATCTTTACATAGAACCTCCATAATCCAAAAGCTGTTGTGTGGGGTGCAGTAGGATCTTTTGGTATTATTGGTCCATATTTTTTTGAGGATGAAAATAACCGCGCTGTAACAATAACATCCGAGCGCTACGTAAACATGCTAGAGACATTCCTCATGCCAGAATTAAATAGACGAGGATCAGTAAACAATGCCTTACTATTCCAATAAGCAACAGCTCATACCGCCAGAAACTCAATGAGTGTTCTGCGAGAAATGTTTAATGGCCGACTCATTTCTCGATTCGGAGATTTGCCTTGGCCTTCGAGGTCCCCCGACTTACCGGCACCCGATTTTTTCCTGTGGGGATATTTAAAAGCCAAAGTGTTTGCGAGTCGTCCAGGTACAATCGAGGAACTCAAAGTCAAAATTCGTGAAGAAGTTGAAGGAATAGACGAAGGTTTGCTACGCCGTGTAATGAACCACTTTTTATCTAATATTGAAAAATGTGTTGAAGTTGGTGGAGGTCATTTAGAAAACGTGATTTTGAAAAGTTAGAATTAAATTAGCCAAATATTTATAAGTTATCATAAATCCCAAAGAGTTAGCTGTAATTTAGTATAATAAATAGTTTGTTT
The DNA here is from genome assembly GCA_036346205.1 of Vesta saturnalis. Lineage (NCBI taxonomy): Eukaryota > Metazoa > Arthropoda > Insecta > Coleoptera > Lampyridae > Vesta > Vesta saturnalis. The sequence goes on from JARFJB010002218.1 coordinate 439,789, forward strand.
TGTTAATTAAAAATTTTAATGCAAATATTAAAATGGGTAGCCTATTATGGAACCCTGTATATATATATATATATATATATATATATATATATATATATATATATATATATATATATATATATATGTAACGGTATAAACGGGTGGTAGAACGGGATTACAGATAAAATTGGCCTTATTGCCCCGACTAGCCAGCGTATGGGTGTAGGTCAGATGTTGAAAAATTTTGCGCATCCAGAAGAGTAAAACGTATGTAAGTCACAATAGGGGATGAAGACAAAATCAATTCGGTTAAGGGCGCCAGAATGTTTAGTAGTCAAAATAAGGGTCGTCGTGCCAAAATTACGAGTACATAGCGTGTCTAAACATACAAAAAACATACGCTTACCTATCCGCAATCAATCCCAGGTGTGCTGGACAGCAACGCAGCAAACCACCTGAAATAGGGCTTCAAAAACACTACACGCTTGTCAAATAAAAGCGTGGTAAACACTCAATAACGTTACGTTAATACACCTCAGTGTAATAATAAGGCATTAAATAATAATCAAAACAAAACAAAAAAAAAATCTATAGAATGAACTCTAAATGAATTAATACTCAACTAAAAATCAAATAAAATACTAAATATTAAGAACGCTATTACTCAATAAAACAAAAAAAAACTAACCTTGTTACGTTAAAAACTAAATTACCGGTAACTTGCAATTTGCAAAAAAAAACTCTTATGTAACACAAAAGGGTTTTCACATAATTAAAACACATTTATAAAACCTAACAAACTATAATAAAATAATAAAAAAATAAGGATAAATATAAAAAAAATACAAACATACGATAATGCGTATCAACAAAAAAAACAAATGCTTAAAAGGCGACAGGATGTCTGATCAGAAATCTGCTTTTACGCCAGTCTAAATGGCTTAACCTATAAATATATAATTCGTGGATAATATACCCACACTACAATAGGGTCAATTGCCCCTTAATACTAAAATAAATAACAAAGGGTGAAGGCGGAGCGTCAGAACTACAATTAGTTACACTAAATAAATTTAAAACAACTTAATTTACCAAAAAAATAAAAAAAATACGACCCCGCTCTCAAACCTTCGTCAACACAAAAAAATAATTCGAAACACACGAAAAATCTTGAAATATCCAATAAAAAAACAATATTATGTTACCTTAAGGTCTAAAATTACACCTCTCCTGTGTTACAACAATGAAAGCGACCCAGGTGATCAGTTACTGCTATAACGGAAATGAAATCTTCCTGGTCTGGCAAAATGATGAATAAAATTGTTGACTATTGTTCTATGATACACAAACGATTTCTTGATTGAATCGCGTTAAAATGTTACTGCATAAATTCAAAACTTCTTTTAAAATAATAATAATTTGAGCGTTCAAAATTGCTTGATAACTTTTAGCTTTTAATTGGTTTTGTTTCCACTAATAATCCAAAATGTTAATAATTTGTTTTAAATAACTATAAATTTTAATATATTGCGAAAGTTTCTTTATCTGTAAATAAGCTGCACTCAAGAACGTTGACTTTAAATAAATCCGCAAAAGCGAGAAAAACCAAAGAGGTCACTGAAGCACTAATACAACACGACGATGTCCTCTAGGTAACTTTACCTAGAATCGAAATCGGCACTAGGTATAATCCTCTGGCGAATGAACAATTTTAATAAAATCCCTTTTACAGGTCTTCTTCAGAAGTAGCTTAACTACCCTTACTACACAAAAAGTACGTTCGTTAAACACCACAAGGTCCAAAATATCAACGTTCTAAACCACTCCTTAAAGCGTAACCAGCGGCACCGTAATACTACTCGAGAGCGCGATCAGTTTCAGAATCCCAAAAATTATTCACAAAAATCCATCTTTGATTTTGCATCCCACTACTCACAAAAAATCTTATCTACTTTAATTCCACCAATTAAAAAAACGGAAGGGGAAGATTTAGTACCCCCCATACATAAATTTCGTTTTCGTCCGTAAGGACTCGGTAGTTTTCAAAATCTCAAACGTCGGCAGACTTAACGTGAAAATATCTCTATGTTTTTATTCAAGTACAAACAATAAGGCCCACATGCAATCTCTATCACTCAAAACCAGCATATTCACTATTACACTGAACAACTATACTTAAGCGTCTCTATATCGCTAACATGACATCATACACATATAAACCTGCACTATTTATTTAAATTACTTAATTTTCTATTATATTTTACGGAAATCAAACGAAATGAACGTTATTTACACTTAATACAACTATTTACAAACAAACGTTAATCAAACTTCTATAAACGAGGAATAATAAGGAAAAACAACATAAATTACGGAATAATAATTTCACAAACAAAGAAAACTAAAGCTCGCCATACACCTACCATCCCTAAAGGTCGTTACACACGTTAAACAAATTCATCTATAAAACTAAATTTGACAACAAAAAAAAATATGTATATACGGAATCTAACTAAGTGCATAAAACTACAAACAAAATTACCCAATACGTATACAGGGTGTTCAAAATACCCTGACAATATATATATATATATATATATATATATATATATGTGTGTATATTTACCATCTTATTTTTATTTAAAAAATTGTGCCTATAAGCATGGTTTTAATGGACAAAGAATAAATTAAAATAATTTTTATATATAACCTTAATCTCCAGCTTCAATTTTTATTACACAAAGTTCTTTCATAATTGTTTTTTTTTTTATTTTCGTTTAAGTAAAACGCGTTGGAATTTTACCTGTTCAAACTTCGAAGACCATTAAAAAACACCATTTGCTAACCAGAAAATGCATAATTGGTGCGCTGTAATTATTAACAGATACGTACGCAAGCACATACGCACGCACGCACGCACGCACGCACGCATGCTCGCACGCACGCACTCTCGCACGCACCCACGCATGCACGCACGCACGTACGCACCCACCAAACCATATTTACCAGAGGATTTTACTTTAAAATCGAGAGAGAAAAGTAGTCTATTTAGAATAAGTTTGCAATCGAATTTCAACCTTACAGTCAATTAAAAATTAACGATTTTTTCACATTTTTGATACTAAATCATAATTCCACAAATTTCTCAAATTTTAAAATCCAAATACACAGCTAAATCTATGCCTCTATATTGAAATTTTCGTGATATCGTTATTCATTATTATACAACATGAACATTTATAACTCCACAAACAATATTAATATCAAACTAAATTCTTTAAAATTTAAAACAAACCGCAAAAATGTTAACATTGTTGTGTTGCGAACTTTCTCTTTAGATACCCTTTAAGGTTACACTTTAAAGCACAATTTAAAACAGGTCTTTTATTTTGAAAAATAATATTCTACGTCTGTCACATAATATCAAATTATAAAAATTGTATGTGCGATCGACTTTTGTACGTAATTAACAATAAAAAGGAAACCTGGTCTAAACTCCAATTCAAAAACTGAATATTCAATTACAATAGATTAACGGGTGTCTCGTTTAATTTCTGTTGCAGATGAATAAGTAAATCTCAAATCAGAAAACAAATTTCAAAACATATTTTCTTTCCAATCCAGTCAAATTGAAAAACCATAAAACTAAGTAAACAATAACAATTAATCTCACATTAGTCCAATATCGCAAGATATTGTGTGTACAAATCAATTAAACAAAATTTTTCAGAGGTAATATTAAGATTCAAAGAATCTTTCAAAACCCCATGCAAGAAGTCATTGTCGCACTTAAAGCAAACAATGTAAATCCAACATAAATGACTGCTGACTACAGAATCAATATGAAATCTTTCATAACTAATTAAATCTTTCCAAAGTTCACTTGCAACTATATACATTCAATAAAGTGCAGATTATAGGTTCAAATGTTAGTCGAGGTAAACTTTTTATTTATGTATTTTATGAAACTAATAATAATTTTTAATGAGATATTTACTTTTGAACTTATTTGCTAAAAACTTCGTTTCTAGTTTCAATTTCTAGATAGTGGGGTAATTTTCCCACGGTAACTAACTTCTGAAATGGCATCTGTGTAATCTGATAATTACTGAACACCCATAACCGTGAAATGGTAAGTGGAATAGAAATACGTCCACGAATCAACAAAATTAAGTGTAAACCTGAATGTTTACATTGAAAGTAAGTGTTTATGAGTGAGTCAAGGTGAAGTATAACACCGAGTTAAGATATAGGATTTTTGTACTTGTTCAACATTAAGGTTATAAATTCGAATATTGTGTTGCGTTTAGAATTCATGTTAGTTTATATTATACATATCCGATTGTAGCTTCAAAAAATGTGTGAACAGCACAGCTACGTTTGCCACACTAATGCAGATTATTTGTTTTATTGGTTACTTTAAAATACTTACATTTGTTTGCAGTTTTACTAAAATACGTTCTTCACTTACCTGAAAAAAATACAAGAACATTAAAAAAAGTTAAAAATTATTATTAATTCTATTAAATACATAAATAAAGGTTTACCTCGAGTAGGATTTGAACCTATGACATGTACTTTGCTGGAGTACCGCGCCAATCGATGTAAATTTTGTATGCAGAACTGATGTAAAATCTTATAATAATTAAAAATAGTTGTTTTGGTTTGATTATTTACTATAATTTTACATTTTAAACTAGTTATTTACAACTAATAATAACAATTAGCACTGAAGTATATTATTAATAACGGTCCATATAGTTATTTTATTGTTGGTACTGTTGTAGCAGCCTTTTTCACAAACACAATTCGGCAAGTTTTCATGAATAAGTAGGTACTGTGCCTTACATCCTGTGAGCAATTATTAGTTATTGTTTTTACGTTGTAAATGTGGCTATTAAATAACACTAAACTAAATTGAAACATTTAATGGGCTATTTGACACGACTGAGGTTGTGCTGCTTGTGCTTTCCAAGTTCCTTCAGTCGCAATTATTCCTTTTCAACGCACACAAATAAGTATGTACGCACAGCGGGATTAAGAATAAGAATGGTGAGGATAGGATCCGAAAGAATGGAGGTTAGAGTTGTAAATTGGAAGTTACTGCTCCTTCATAACATAAAAAGACCAGTATGTAACTGCAGCACGAATTAAACACGTATAAAGACTTGCATATGGGCATATACATATACATTTTAATGTACACAAGCTTTGTTACAGTTGAGTTTCCCACAATCATTCTACTCAAGTCTAGGCGTTTTGGAAAAAGATAATATGCATCTACGACCCTCTCAACTTCTTCACTGGATGCGAAGAAACAAATTTCATCAAGCTTGGGAAGAGATGGAAGTCTGAGGGTGCCAAATCGGGGGAATAGGGGGATGGCCGAGCAAATCGTGCCTCAAATCCCGCGATTTTCCCATCGCCAATGCACCCTTATGTGCAGGTGCGTTGTCCTGGTGAATGATGACATTTTTCTTCTTCAAGCCGAACCTCTTCTCGAGAATTTTGGGATCCAGCTGGTCAAGAAGTTTGGAATAATATTCGTCTGTAATTGTTCTGCTTTTTGCAAGGTGATTAATTAACAGGGTCCCTTTCGCATCATCCAAAAAACGCTGTCCATGACCTTTCCGGCAAATTCGATCGATTTCGCTTTCTTTGGCGCTTAACCACCGGCTTCCACCCACTGCTTGTACTGCTGTTTCGTTTCGGGCGTGTAGTGATGGACCCTTGTCTCATCCATGATGACAAATCACCGCACAAATTCGGTTGGATCTCTATTGAATCGGTCCAAAGATTGGTGCCAAAATCGTTTGCGCATTTGCTTTTGATCGGCATTCAGCAAATGCGGCACACATCCAGCGCAGAGCCTTCACATCCCTAATTTTTTGTGCAAGATGTTTGCACCTATATATATATATATATATATATATATATATATATATATATATATATATATAGCGGAAACGCTTCGTTTAGGACCTACAGGGTGTGAAAAATTTTAGGATAAATATCCCAAAAATATGAGTGATTTCATTTTCTTTAAATTCCATTGTATAGATTGGAAGGTCGTTTGTCGTTGTCCCACACCAGATATTTACATTTACAGATGTTGACGAACACGTATTATCTCTTAACTGGACAGGTTTAAGACAGTTGGTCTTCTGCAAAAAGCTCTAAAGTAAACATAAATTGGTGAAATTTGCACTTAAACTTTGGGTATGTAATTGGACGGCTTATACGGGTTGATTTTAGAGGAAAGGCTATAATATTGAAATTTAGATTTTTCGCTCAGAGGTGAAATTGTCCAGTAACTAAGCCTGATGGGGGAAAAATAGAGTTATTAAAGGTTAGACTTAAGTACGTACCGGTGTATTTAACAAAGTAAACAAAATTTGACGTGACAACATAGAGATATCGTATGAGTTTATATTCGCACTATGTTTTAAGTTGTAAATACCTACTGCAAAGAATGCAACAAGGATAAAATATGGTTGTTAACGCTCCACGATTAATGACTTTTAATACCAACTGTACTTACGATGACATTTTGGCTTTAATGCAAATTTTATTGAAGTTTTATAGCAGACTATAATTATAGTATTGGTATACGATTAGTGACGTGTAACGGCTGGAGACTTGAATAAGCTGTATCTGGTGTGGCACACCACACGATTTTCAACCTACAAAATGGAAATTAAAAGAAATGAAATAATGTTAATAACTTTTTTATTTTATTTTTCCACCATAATGTTCTTTATTTTATTTTGCCACCATAATGTTCTTTATACGCCTCCAAATGCGGGCGTAATGTGGTCTTTATAGCACGGAAATGTCATTGATGCTAAGCAGCATGATTGACAGCAAACACATGACATGATATATAATAGCAATATCACAGTATCTTAGTAACAACAAATTAGCCTACTGTCGTCTTTATTTCACTGCATTTGCATTTAAAACTTGCCGAAAATACTGAATCTTTTAATATTTTATTCCAGTTTCATGGTGCAAAATAAAATAAAACATTAGTACCACGGCATAACTGTAGATTATGACTCAGGAATATAAAGCCCTCCGCTTCGCGTCGGGCTTTAACTTTCCTCGAGCCATAATCTTCTGATTATGCCCTTAATACATAAATATCTATTATACGCCTCCAAATGCGGGCGTAATGTGGTCTTTATAGCACGGAAATGTCATTGATGCTAAGTAGCATGATTGACAGCAAACACATGACATGATATATAATAGCAATATCACAGTATCTTAGTAACAACAAATTAGCCTACTGTCGACTTTATTTCACTGTATTTGCATTTAAAAACTTGCCGAAAATACTGAATCTTTTTAATATTTTGTTCCAGTTTCATGGTGCAAAATAAAATAAAACATTGTATGTACCACGGCATAATTGATTATGGCTCTCAGAATGTAAAGCCCTCCGCTTCGCGTCGGGCTTTAACATTCCCTCGAGCCATAATCTTCTGATTATATCCTTAATACATAAATATCTATTAAGGATAATTATGCAACCTCTTTTATAAGAAGTTCATTGCGAAAATTGGCAACATTGTAAACGCAAAAGAATAATCTATGTCAAACAGACATTTAAAACTTCATGACGGGCAGGGGTTAATAGACAGATGGTATAAAATAGCATAAATAGTCTTTAATACGTTTGTGGTGTGAACTGATATACCACTAGGGTAAAGTGAAATATTGCACTTTGCCCCTACACCGGCATTCCACTTTACTCCAAAGTTGCATAATTTTAAAAGGCCCGCTGAAGTATTTAAAATAAACCGATCAATCAAGGATAATTAACTTACATGAAACTAGTAAAAGTATCAGTTTCGACACTACCTATTACAGCGAATACACGAAGAATCACAATTCCTTACACAAAACTAAATAACGACGTAATCTTCCGTCCACGTAGGCAGCAACAAACGTGTGTCCGGTGAGTAACAATTGGTATTAACACCAGGCAATCGCTCCACTTGTACGATTTTAACTAGTAAATTTCACTTTGCCCTAATCTTCCCTATATGCATTGGCGGACAAGGGCACGTGCCCACCCAACCAACTAGATAAACACAGACAAAATTCGCATGTAATTCAGTCCATTATTTTATTTTATTATTCTTACGTTTTTTTATAACGATGGTATCAAAGTTTCCTTTCAGACATCAGGCTCTTGCAATGCTAACGCTCAAAACTGTATCGGGGAACGATACAAAGTGTACCTATTTCGAGTATAATTCGGGTGACTACGGTTATCTTCGTCATACGCGCTTATACTGGCCATTTCGTATAGTATACTGAACATTGATTTCGGGGCGTACCGTCCCTTTGTTCATTTATCAAAACTTAAAACATTTTAGCTTTATATTTATATTAATTAGTCGGCATTCTTGTATCATGTTTTGCATTTTGCAGATTTTCAAATAATCTAAATAGCAATGGTATGTGAATTAATGGCAAAAAAGTCGAATTAGATTAAAAACATGCATTATTTGGGACTAAATAGCGATTAAATGAATTTTCCTAAACCTTTTGAAATTACTTCGAAATACCTTACAGAAAAGAGTTATAAACTCAAATATGTACGCTAATCCTTTGTTAATTGTTTAAACAGTAAAAACCGTTTTTTGATGGGAAGTTTGAAATAATTCAACGAGTTTTAAAGTAATTTTGCTCAAATTCTCAAATTAAACATATAGGGGTTTTTGAGGTCACTGAACAAGTATGATGTTAAAAGATAAAAAGTGAAAATGGCTAATCCTACATGGCCAAATTTTGTAAACAATATATTAAAAAATGACTGTTTAGAAGTAATTTTACTAAAATTGATATTTTAGGGGTTTTTGAGGTCCATTTTTATGATAAACAAAGTTTTGCGGTCCAATAAAATTGACAAAAATAGGTTGAGTTATTTTGATGTTTTACGACTTCCTAAACTCGAAAAACAAAATTTTTGAAAATTCTTCAAAAATGTCTGTGTGTGTGTGCGTGCGTGTGTGCGTGCGTGCGTACGTGCGTGCGTGCGTGCGTGCGTGTGTGCGTGTGTGTGTGCGTGTGTGCGCAATAGGTATAAAGGGGGTGAAAATTTTGGGGGCAAATTTTCAAATTATAACATAGAATATTAAAATTCGGGTCATCAATAACTCGCATGAAATGCAATTTTTTGTAATTTTTTTAAACTTTGAAAATTGAAAATGGGCGTGCAGTTACAGTCACATATACGTTTTTTTTTTGTAGGAATATTTGTTTCCGGTAGCGTAAAAGAATTGGAAATAGATGTGCGTAGTTAAATAAAGGTTCTTTAAAGAGTTTTCTTTACGTAATAAATTATAGTATAAATTTTCCTACATTTAAGGGGTCAAACTTAAGCAATTGGTCGAAATAGATTTATTCAAAATTCTCTCCTGGCAATTTTTTTGTTGTTTTTTTATATTTTCTCGGCAACCAGTCACTCTTATGAATGCAACTAACCTGCTTTTTCTAAAGTTACTAGTTTAGCATATATGAATGTTCAAATATTTAATATTGATATTGTCATAACTTTCTAACTACTTTGATTACAAACCTGGGATTTTGGAAATAAACTTTGTTTATTTGCACTAATGAAATGTTGCTATCCTGATGAAAACACTACTTCTGGTTTTTCGGGAAATTGAAAATATTCCTCGTATTGCTGGTATTACATGCACATACTCTTACTTTATCTAAAAGGGAGCGAACTTTGCTATAAAATGATATGAAATAGTCTGTAATTATCTTGAAAGATAAGCGAGATATCTATTTTTAACTTTAAACCTACACATGCATATGTAGGTATAGAAGCTTATGCAATCGACTTTCTTTACACTATCGCTAAATCGACGTATTAGCTCATTTTACAACTTTTGGCGAAGTTTCGTCAAGATCGGCCATGATTTTTGGATGTCTCGTAGAGGGGGGGGGGGTTTATTAGGATCAGTGTTTAGTTTTTATGAAATATTTTTAAAACAGCTGAATATTTCAAAGACATAAAAATACCGCATATATTTTTTAGTATTGTGCAAGAAAGTTCTGTAATGCACAAGAATTCACCTAGTTTACACTAAAATAATTATTACATCTTATGATTTAAATTTTAACCTGGCGGGGTACGGTGTGGTATATCATACCCCAGTACTTTTCCGATCGCCAAAGCGGATCCGTCCGGGAGTGCACATGGATGCTGCTTTCAGTAGCTTCCCATTTAACTTGCGGTAGTAATGCCCGGTTAGTCATCAATCGCACTCCGATTGCTTCACAACACCGTAAGCAAGAAGTGTAATCTTATACCCCACCGTACTTAAGGAGTGACTTATTAAATTTCACAGATATTTTTCCAAGTGGCATGTTTATAGCAGCTACTTATCGATCCGTTTTAAATATTCCAGCGAGGAGAAAGGTCATTATTTCCGCTTCTTACTATCTACTTTACATCATGACGATTCTATTGAGAACAGTACTGGGGATGAACGAAAACCGGAAATCGTAACTTTTATAATTTCACAAAAAGGCGGGCTAGACGTAGCTGACGAACTTTCAGCAAACTATAATGTAGCACGCAAGAGTCGTAGATGGCCTTTGACTATGTTTTATTCCTTATTGAATACAGCCTCCATCAATTCCTTTGTGGTCAACAATCCAATCAACAAAGACGCCAATCCCATTACTCGTCGACACTTTTTGGAACAGTATTCGATCTGATATCGCCTCAAATGAAGACGAGACAAATGAATCTAAGAATACAATTGAACCTGAAATAGAAAATATCAGAAATAACGGGTATTGTCCCGGAAAGGACAATTCAGGAAGGTGCTGGAAAGAAGCAAAAAAAAAGGACGATGTCACATCTGTGAAAGAAAGCCACAATACAATCCTGTTTGTGCAGATACCCCATCGTACGAGCAAATTTCGGTGGATAGCCCACCGTATAAGCACATTTCAGCCCATACCCCACTGTAACAATGGTGTTACAAAATGTCACCGCACTTACGCCGGGTTAAATTTTATTCATTAAAACAAGAGAGTGTTTTGAAAATAAGATCACTGGTGACTCTCTAGCACATGTATTATTTAAGAGAATAACGTTACAGGCCCTTTTTGATGTAAAATTGCCTGTTCTTTCGAATGGCACAGTTAGTTTTTCAAAAAAACTATCTTGTTTAACCCTAGGGTGCATAAACCGCGCCTCTTAGGCTCGGGTCACTCATAATTTGCTTAAAATAATTTCAATCGGCTTGAGCATTCAGATAAGCTTTAACCACGTCTGCATTCAACACACACTTGATTCAAAAAACACACAAAGGGAATTTGGAAATCGAAAAATAAATCTTTTACATTAGTACCCCGATTTACATAAACCGAGCCTACCAAGCCCGTGTACAACTAGTTCGTATAAAACCAGTTTCAAGGCTGACAGTTATTATAATCTGTCAAGTACTGCTGCGTGGAATTGTGCGTGTCTGTGCAAGTTGAAAACTGCGTTACTACTGGATGTATAAAAATAGGCGCAGCTGATTTTCATTCAGTTGTAATAAAGGTTGCATTGAGTGAACTTGTGAAACACATATGATAATGGCGTCGAAGAGGAATGTGAAAAGTGTGAGTTTTGGTGACCCTATGTATGAAGAAACAGTACCGCAGTGAGCAGCTGAAAGTGAAGATCTGCTTTCTGAAGAAAGTGATATGTTAGAAGCAGAAAATGATGATACAGACGACACAAATATCGAAATGGTTTCTAAGGAGTATTCTGAATCCAGTTCTGATGATGTTGACGATTATTTAGAGGATGCTGTTGAGGTATTAGTAATTTTTCAGCGAGTGACTATCAATTAGTTTGGATTGGAGGTTGGAACCTCCAACAAAAAATAAAATTCAACCACACAACCAAACGAAGCGTTTCAGTTATTTGTAACTCCAGTTATTGTACAAAAAATCGTGAACTGTACTAATTTAGAGGAGAGGCGTGTTTACGGGGCAAAAGGAAAACCCGGGAAAGACGTAACTGTTGATGAATTTCTTGCATTCTGTGGTTTCCTTATTCATGCGGGAGTTGACAGAAGCTGAGATGTTTCTGGGAGAGAGCTATTTTGTAGTGAATTTATACCGATCCACAATGTCCATGTTTTGCTTTGACGAAATACGAAGATTCGTCAGATTTGACGACAAGACAACCCGGATGCGCGATTGGAAACCCACACGTTAGCAATGGTGTCGTACGTTTGGGATTTATTAATTCAGCAACGCAAAACCTGCGTCATACTGGATACTAGTGTAACTATTGATGAACTATTGATGAACAACTCGTTGGGTTTAAAGATAGGTGCAGATTCGTTCAATATATGCCAAGTAAACCGACAAAATATGAATTTAAAATATTTTGGATGTGTGAATCTAAGTCTGGTTGTGCTCTGGATGGTTTAGTTTATGTTGGTCCTCAGCCCGTAGCCAGGCGCTACATAAAAACCTGGCGCTTGAAGTAGTACAAACTCTTGTGCGTGGCATTCATATTCCTGGTTTCAATCTCACGATAGACAACTCCTTCACTAGAGTTCGCTAGCAACTTATCTGTTGGATAAAAATATTACTGTTGTGGGTACACTATGTCAGAGTAAGGGTGGCATTCCGAAAGAAATGAAAGCCTTAAAAGATCGTGTAGTCCGGTGTTCATTGTTTTGCTTTTGAAATAACGTATCCCTGGTAAATTACGCACGTAAAAGAACAAATGCGTAATATATAATATATATATATATATATATATATATATATATATATATATATATATATATATATATATCTTGTGTGTGTGTGTGTGTCTGTGGGTGCGTGCGCGTGCGTTCGTGCGTGCGTGCAGCGTGCGTGCTGTGTACGTGCGTGCGTGTGTACGTGCGTGCGTAAGTCGTGCGTGCGTGTGGTGTGTGTGTTGTGTGTGTGTGTGTGTGTGTGTGTGTGTGTGTGTGTGTGTGTATACGGGTGGGTGTCTACTACGTGGACGGAGGATTTCTCCTTAACCATTAGAGATATTAAAACCAATTTTGGTGTGGTAATACACGAGCATTGAACCTACATTCTAAAAATTATTTAGGCATATACAGGGTGATACAAAATATATCCCAACCCAAACCTGTGTTTCTTTAATGGAACGCTCTGTATACTGTTAATTTTGGAACCACGGTGCGAGCGTTGTCACCACAACTTTCTAAATCTGTTTATACCACTGACTATTAGTAATAGTCTACTAACAAACTGGAATATTTTTCGAAAACATGTGAAACTACACAGATTGATTAACTTACGCAAAATGTAATTTTTCTCAATTTTTTCAAATACAGCACCCTTTATATTTGTTTACATTTCGATTCCCCGTGAAAAGTAGATACTAATTGATACTAGCTTGCATAGCCATAAGACGGACCCTTCTTGAGATATTGACGCTTTATTTAAAAATATTGACGTACAGAAGAACAAATAAAACATAATCCAGAGCAAATAAGAAAATACGAATGGCAAATAAATTCTTTAACTGATAGGAAAACTTAATAACTAGACAATAAAATAATTCTCTACACCTAAAAATAAGTTGAACAAGTAAACAAAACGAATAAAACCATAAATTCAAATTAAATGTTCAAAATGCTGACCACGCCTAGCTAAACACTTTGCAATTCGCTCGGTAAACGATAGATTCACTCGCAAGATTAGAGGCGAAATGGATCAAAACGCAGCTCTAATTCTATTTTTCATGTCTTCGCTTGTGGTGGGAGGATGTTGGTAAACTTTTTCTTTAACGTAGCCCCAAAGGAACAAATCAAGGGGCCCAAAATCCGGTGATCTGGCTGGCCAGTTTTGTACACCACCTACCTCGTCCTCACCTCATCGGAAAATTTCTTTCGAGATATTGCTTAACGTTGATTGCATAATGTGTAGGGGCGCCATCCAGTTGAAACCACATCGTACGAATATTATCTACCTCGATATTTTCCAAAATCTTGGGTAAATCATTTTCCAAAAACTGTAAATGTCTTTCTCAAGTAAGACTCCCATCAAAGAAAAAAGGACCAACCACATTAAACTTGATTATACCACACCACACATTAACTGACCATCGATGCTGGTGATCAACAACTCTTAAGATGTGTGGATTAGTATCTGAATAGTGATGATAGTTATTTAATATTGCCATTATTGTGAAAAGTTGCCTTATCCGTAAGTAGAATGTTATTAGTAAAATTGGGTTCTTCATTGACTTTAGTAGTTACCCATTGGCAGAGAGTTTCACGATTTTGAAAATGTATTTCACTTAAAGCTTGATGTTGCTCAATATGATAAGGATGCAATTTGTTTTTTGTTAAGAAAGCTGCGAACTATATTTTTATTTAGGTCTAGGTGTGTAGCGCTCTGGTACTAATTTGCGGATTTTCTATAAGAGATGCTACAACTTGAAACTCAATTTCTTCATTTGGGCGCTTGGGATAACACACACTTCCAGAATTTATAAATCTCTGGGCTACATTCATAAACGATTCTTTCTGCGGCTGTCTTCTCTCTGGGTATCGTTCACGGTACAAACGGGTAGCCAGCAAAGCATTTCTTTAAGCTTTGCCGTAAATAAAGGTCAAATCGACCATTTCTTCTTTGGAATAATTCATTTTATACAAAAATTAACAAAACGACAATCCAAAAACACACAAACCAATAGAACAATATTTTAATGATTATACAAACGTTAAAACAATAGATGCAATTGTTCCTCTTTATTACGAGCGGCTATCTCAAGAAGGGTCCGTCTTGTGGATATGAAACAGGTTATCAATTAGTATCTACTTTTCACGGTGAATCGAACTGTGAATAAATATACAGGGTGTTGCATTTGAAAAAATTAAGAAAAATTGCATTTCGCGTAAGTTAATCATTTTGTATAGTCTTACATGTTTTCGAAAAATTTCCCAGTTTACTTATTAGTAGACTATTATTAATAGTCGGTGGTATAAACAGATTTACAAAATCGTGGTGACAACGCTCGCATCGTAGTTCCAAAGTTAACTCTATTTTGTTACTAAAGTGACGATATCTGCAGAATGGTCAGTGATACAGATACAATCTAAATGTAACAATGAATCAAAAATGCAAAAATATACAGGGTGTCCCATTTAAAAAAATACAGGTTTGGGTTGGCATATTTTTGTCAATCACCCTGTATATACCTAAATATTTTTAGAATATAGGTCCAATCATCGTGTATTACAACACCAAAATTGGTTTTGATATCTCTAGTAGTTAAGGAGCAATGCTCCGTCCACGCAGTAGACACACACCCTGTATATATAGTCTTTACGAAGGAACATCAAAACTGCAACACAGGAGTGATTCACAAGCGCAGATTATTTTTAAAAAATTTAGCGAAGGAACTAGTGATACCACATATGCAGAAAAGATTTACTCACCCTAACGTACGGCGTAGTGTCCGGGAGTGTCTAAGCAGATTTACTTATATCTCTGCTCCACTAGCAGCTCAAACAAGTGCAACAATTAAGAGAAATAGATGCTCAGTGTGCCCCGCAAATATTGATCGTAAAAGCACAATGATATGTATTAGTTGTAAAATCAATGTCTGTAATGAGCATACTATTATAATGTGCACTAAACTCTTCTCTAATCCCTAAAAAAATTTTAAATAATAATGTTCACTTTCATATTTAATCTCACGTTTGTAATGTATGTGTATAAATAAATAAAGCTTTACTTGAATAACATTGTTTTTATTATGATTATACATGATTTTATGTAACGGTTCTCAGAAGCCTGGATTATGTGAATGCCCATATTTTATTGGATAAGTACTCTAGGGTTAATAGATAATTTAGCGTACACTAGGTTTTTGGTAACTTTTTATATGTTATTCCTAATATATTCACAAATACAAAAATGCAAAAGAGAAAGGATTTTATACACAAAAACATGTAAGTTTTTTCTTGTGCCCACCCTCTTTCACAACTCACGAGCCGCCACTGCCTATATGACGGTTAGAAGGTAAAAATTAATCTAAACAATTTTAAACCCTAGCATCTCTCGTATATTGTATGTTGGATTCATATTGTATAACTACAATATGGGTATTCAAGTGTACACATTTTGTTCCTGTAGTCTTTGTGGTAGAATATGGTTTTAAATAGTAGTTGGCGTGTTAATCTTTTTAACATTTCTGTATTGATGCTCCAAAAATAATCAATAACCTTGTTCAGACTGTTCAATAGCACCCCATATTAGTAAAAAACTAAATTTCCACTTTATTTTGGCCTCCTCCCACATTCATTATATACGCAACAATTTAATTTATCTGTCAAAACAGTGCATTTTAATATACATTTTGTCACTTTGATATTGGATAAACTGCTAGTAGGTATGTTTCCAAGTGGATAAACTACATGTTGATAGGTTTCCATGGTAACGATAGTTAAATTCTATCAGTAACGCTTAAAATATAGTTTATTAATTATAATTAAATGATTCATTAAATTGTCTTAACAAATACCATTCGAGCATATTCCTGGGACAAACTTTCATTTTGACAAAACTCAAGCTTTGTTGCTTTTAGGTAATACGACTCCAGCAAATAACAGAAGGTAAAATCGGTCCACCTTCGGTGCGCGATTTTACCATGTTGTTTGCTCTTGTCAATTACCAAGCAACAAACCTTTCGTTCGTTTCAAACTGAAAGTTTATCCGAATAAACACAAGCTCTTATGGTATTAATTAGGTAATATTATTATAACCGGGTAAACATTTAAACAATACTCCAACTAAGCTGATATTGGAAAATTTGTCAATTTTTGTTATGAATATCTCCAAGCGTTTCATAATATTGTCATAGAGTGTATAGTGTGGGTTAATAAGATTCTTGTTTAACATATTGTAAATATGTAGAGCATAAATATGTATATTATTTTATTGGACAAGAAATTCATATTTTAATCTAAATTCGTAATGTGGAGATAATACTTATATTAAAATTTGTGCTTTATAAGCAATGCTCATAAAGATAACAAGAGACAGATTTGTTTAAAACAATAAAATAAAAATAATATTGCTATGAACGCATGTAAAGTAAACATTTTTAACCATTGCTCATCAGTTAACTTGTTCTACGAGTGGAATAAATCAGGGGAGTTTCGACTTTTTGATGTGTTATCATGCGAGCCTTGTGTCATATTTAACTTGAATTTATGGATTAATAAACAAGCAAACAAGTACACGTATACAAATGTGTATGAGGGTTTAAAAAGCTGGATGAATAATAGGTAATGTGTTAATAAATCAAAAGGTATAAAGTATACAGATTACTATAATTATCTATCCTTTCAAAAACTGAAAACTAAATATAATAAGAATGGCAAACCGGCACAACTAAACATGTAATACATTGAAAGTTAAGGTTACGGGTAGAAATAAATCCTTTCGGAGCGACGTGTACAGAATCAAAACGACAAACACACGTGCGTGCTTCGAAGTTTATCATGAAGGCGTACTGCAAAAAAAAACTGAATGTAATTTACAACATTACACTATCTACAATTTTTTTAGTTATAGTATCTATAGACAGTCCATTAATATTATATTGGAGCTGCTCACCAGTTGTGTAAAATTTATGGCATGAAAATTGATTAGAGACCGTCATAAAGGAAACAACTTTTAAAGAGAATATAAAGAATTATAACAGAATAAAATTTAGATACACTAAAGTTAGTAAGAACAAAATATGGTACATTATCGTCTATAGTAAAGTTTAACTTTCGAAACCAAACAGTATTCTAATACAACACATACAATTGTGATTCTAAACAGTAAAATATGCAGCAAACTAGCGTATAGTTGTCTAAAACACCTTCTTGCATTTAAAAACTAAATAAATATATACACTTCCCAACAAAAAATTCGAAACAAAGATAATTTAAGTTAATTCAAGTAGCCCATAACTTTTTATTTGGTTTGGGATTTTGGTTTAGCAGAGTATTGTGACATTTGTCTCGGAGTGTTATCCTAGGTTTGAGTCATGAAAAAAAAAGATGGCTTGATCATTATACAGGAAGAAACAAAAGTTACTTTTTTACCCTTAAATACTTAACGCCCCGTGGAAAAATTGTGCTGTAAAATTTAGTTTCATTATGTGTCGGTTTGAAGTGTGCCCTTTTCTTAACAAATTTTTTTTCATTCACGTCTAAGTCAGCAAATTTTTAAAAACAGTTTTGCAGTATTTAAATTTTATTAACAATTTAGAACATTACATTATCTTATCGAGTAGCCTAAGCAAAACATCCAATAACTAATAGCTCGTATTGCCACCTCGTGTTCTTATCATTTCTTCCAAGGGACGTGGCATGCTTTCAATGCAGTTTTGCATTGCTTGTTGAGGAATATTTTTTCATTCCTCAAGGAGGGCTGTTCGTAGATCTGGCAAGATTTTCGTGTGTCGATTTCGAACACGTCTCCTAGCATATCTCATACATTTTCGATTGGAGTTAGATCCGGACTACGGGGTGGCCACTCCATTCTCTATCATTACTAGGTACGTTCGGACATATAGTGATACCGCAGCCTACACCATGACACTGCCTCCTCCTAAAAGCGTACTAGCATTGATTAATAAGTTGAGAATATACGCAACCTTATGGAAAGAAATGTACTGTATGTATCAATCGACCGCGTGGTGGCGCATAAGCGTACATTAATCGAGACCCCGCTTAGTACAGCTTCGGCTTCGTTGGTGTTTACGTCGCTCGTTCTGACAACTTTTATTGTGGTGTATTGTGATGTTTTACGTGTTTCATGTTTTTAATATATAAACTATATGGTTAAGTGATTAATGTAGTTAAGTATTGTAAATCTCCATGGTCATATAATGAGAAACATGTAGCATTATCTCTATATTATAAATCACCATGGTGTTATAAATATATGCGGAATAAATTAGGTTTTGTTTTACCATCTGAAAGAACAATTCAATCGTGGTTAAAAATTTCCAATTTAGTAACCGGCGTCACAACAAATCTAACACAAAAGTTGATGACAAAAGTAAAAACAATGAATGACGACGAGAAGCAATGTGTGGTTATGTTTGATGAAATTGCTCTAAAAAGAAAATTAGAGTTCAATAAATTTCAGGATATCGTTGAAGGTTACGAGGATCTTAGTCATTTAGGGCGTGATGACAAAGTTGCTAATACCGCTATGGTAGTATATCTGAGAGGGTTATTACACAATTGGAAAATCCCCTTTTGTTATTACATATCTTCGGACTAATCAAGGCGGATAATTTAAAAGATATAATTGTTACTGTTATTCAAAATTATTAGATATGTATTTAAAACCTGTGGTTCTCATTTGCGACCAAGGAACTAATAACAGAAGTGCTTTGACAAAATTAGGTGCTTCAAGTGAAAACCTTGTAATATACATAAACAATACAAAACTTTTACATGTTTTGACACCCGCACTTACTGAAAAGTCTAAGAAATAATTTTATCAATTCAAAATTAAATTTCGTGGTTAACGGAAACGCAGTATCTTGGAGCGACGTGTTGAAGACTTATGAAATTGATAGGAGTAGTACAAACTCTAGAGCCTTGAGCAAAATAACTCCAATTCACATGAATCCAAACACCTTTCAAAAAATGCGAGTAAAACTTGCTGCGCAAATTTTTAGCCACACCATGTCTTCTACAATAAGAACTGTTTCAAAACTACGTTAGTTCGACAGTTCAACGTGCGAAAATACTGGGAATTTTATTGAAGAAATTAATAATATATTTGATTCCCTTAATAGCAGAACATTAGAAGATCCTAATCCTCATCGAAGACCCTTGTCCATATATAGAAATACTTCATTAAATAATTTGGAAAACGGGTTAAAGTACTTTAGTAATATTCGCGTGTATAGTGATGGACAAATGCGTAATAACATTTATTGCATAGATGGCTTTAAGTGGACTATTCGATCAATATTACTATTGTGGAATGATTTACAAAAAGAAGGAGTGAAGTATTTAATAACAGGGCATATTAATCAGGATGCGTTAGAAAATTTTTCTCAGTAGTTCGCAGCAGAGGCGGATACAATCCAACGCCTTCTGTTCGTCAATTTAGAATATCTATGCAACAAAATATGTTCATAAGATTACAAACGGGAGCTGATTCTGCAAATTGCGAAATAGATGAAGCCGAAACTTTTGAATTGGATAACCAACCGTTGGAATCGGATGTCGAATTACCAAATAGTACTTCAAACACACATCGACATATTATGGAAGTGAGTGCTAGTGACGGTGGCAATGATAATGAATCTATCATACAAACACAATCAGTTAGTCCTACGAATTTGGAATCTTGTAGTATTGTGTATCTAGCTGGTTATTTAGTATTCAAGCTGCTTAACAAATATAATTGCACGTTGTGTAGTGAAAGACTAGTGAAATGCAAAGAAAGTTTGCTTTCTGAAAACGAACTATTGTTATTGTGCAAAGATTATGGAACGGAGCAACTATCCCATTTTAAAAGACCATCCGACTCTTTTGTAGAATTTGTATCTAAATTATTGATATCGTTTAATTTCTTTTTTGAGAAAAACAAGTCCAGCAAAGGTATTGCCAAAAATGCTTGTATATTTTTAAAAACAAATTTCGCGAAGGATTTTGACAGTTTTTGCATAGAACATATAAACGACAGCATACATCTACTCATAAAAATTAAAATTTATGCAACATTAAAAAATGACTCTGAGAAACTCATTTCGCAGAAATTAAATATTAATCATTGTAATTCCCATAAACAGCATAGAAAACTACGTGTATTGTCTTCAACCACACCTAATAACAATTTCTAATTTTTTTCAAATCCTATTTTCTTGTATGTATTCAAAAACGACGTTTGAAATGTATTTTGCAACTTCAACAGAACAAAGATAAGTTATATCCGCGCATTGAATTTTTTTATCGAAGTTTTAAAAATTAATAATCCAGTTCATTAAGATCTCTTAATTTGTTCTTGAAGAAGAAGAACAAATGCTCTAAAGTTCTTGCCCAAAATAATTACACATTTTTCAAAAAAAATGTTAAAGTGTTTTATAACTTTTTCAACAAAACATAAACGATGGACATATCTGCGAATACAAATCGAATTGTATTCAACTTTGACAAACCATTAAGAAAAAGTCACTTTAAATAATTAAGATAGTTTTAAAAATTAATAATCTAGTTCATTACTCTCTTTTAATTTGTTCTTGAGAAAGAAGAACAAAAATGCTCTAAAGATCTTGCCAAAAATTTAATATAATTATGTATTTGGAGATTTTGTTTGAAATAAAATTTAATATAAGTGATATAAGTTTGAGCCGCTATTGTCAATAGGGATTCTTAATTACAAATATGTATTTTTAACGCATGATTGAATACGATCAATGTTGGTAAGGAATAATAATGTATATATGTAATTTATGCTTTAAAAATTTTTAAAGGATTATAAAAAAATTTAATTTCACACTTTTAAAAGAAATAAAAATGATTCTATCGACTTGTTTTCTTAACTGCTGTTATTCATGTAACCTGCTGACTCGTCAAACAGATCGAGCATTGTCAATTAAATTTGTAAAACGAGTTATAAGCTAGTTTTAGAATGGTTTACGGAGGGAGGCACTTTCTTAGCATACAATTTGTGGGCTGCGGGGTGCGTTGCGGTAATATACTAAGCAGGAAAGTGGAAGGAGACTCGGTACACTTTGAAGCGTTACCGTTGCGTATCTTCTCAACTTATTAATCAATGGTACTAGGTGATATGCAATATTTGTCAAATCGTTCACCTGCTCTCCACGGACACGTTCACGTCCGTCAGGTGAAAGCAGACAAAAGCACGATTCGTCCGTGAATAATACGCGCATCCAGTCTTCTGCTCTCCAATTCGTGTGTTCATGGGCTACACTTAATCGCCCTGTACGGTGAGCTGGAAGTAAAAGAGGGCATGCAACTGGTTTTCTTGACATCCTTCTTCTTGTAACAGATCGTACCACGTACATCCTGAAGTCTACGGCTAATAATGGTAGAAGGTACGCAACGATCTAGTAATGCTGTTAGATTTATGAAACGCTTGTCACTTTGATTGATAACACATAGTCTCCCTGATCCAGGATATCGCGTATATTCATCAGTTTGGCGAAACCGGTTGATAGCGTCTTGTACTTTTTGGTTTACTTTAGAATTCTGCAATATACCCTACATTGCGGCTATCGTAATTTAATGCAACAGCACGTGTAATATCTTCTGGTGTCATTTTTTTTAAACGAAAAACACTTATAGAATGTATTCTGCAATGACAGTATAGCGACATTTTGCTTAACAATGCTCATTACTACGCAACCAAATAAGGCTACTGGATAAATACATTGGATGTTTTACTTAGGGTACCCGATAAGATAATATATTGTTCTGAATTGTTAAAAAAATTGAAATACTGCAAGAATGTTTTTAAACCTTTGCAGCTTCTCTTAAAAAGCAGATATTGACGTGAATCAAAAAAAGTTTTGTTAACAAAAGGTCATACTTTAAACCGACACATAATGAAACTAAATGTTACTGCTCAATTTTTCCACAGGGTGTTAAGTATTTAACGGCAAAAAAGTAATTTTTGTCTCTTCTAGTATAATGATGAATCCATATTTTTTTTAAATAACTCAAATACATGATAACACTCCGAGACAAATGTCAATACTCTGCTAAAAATTTGACCAAAATCCGAAAACAATTAAAAAAGTTATGGTCGACCAAAATCAACTTAAATCATCTTTGTCCAGAATTTTTTGTCGTGAGTGTATTATTGTAAGAAAATCACGAACATTATAAGTTTAATATTTCATGATTAACTTACAGGTAAGCTGAGTTCTAATTTGTTTCGCCTTGTCTTTATAACATTCTGATATCTAACATAAATGTGCATGTGTTCAAAATAATAAAATTGACAGACGTTGAAAACAAAAATCCTTAAAATTCCGATATTAGTAATTAAACATTATTTTCGTTCGAGTGATACATGGTGATATTTTGTTGTTTTTTGAAACAATAATTTTACTCTACTTATAAACAAAAAAATAATGATTCCCATTACAGAAAACACAATTATCATTAAAAAAATTATGCTAGAAACAAGTACGTGTATACGTGTGTCCCGATTTCGTTGTAGTTGTTTTTTAAAGATATCTTTGTTATTATCAAACATAGAAGTTTGCAGTTTTTAAATTCACGTACTACTTTGTTGCAAGATCGAAAATGTAGTATCTCCTATTTTGTTATCGACTTATAGCCAAACGTCGATATACCTCGCTTAATACTATGATGCTGATATATTTCGTCAACGTACTTACATATTGCGATCTGCCGAATTCAGTGGCGTACTTAGAATTTTTCTAGGGGGTGCAGTTTTTGAATGCTAATACAAACTTACATTTTTTTAAATGGGAATCATAGTTGGCTCCCGACCATCAGCTGCAGATCGTTCTTAGCCTTTCAAAAATATAAATATAGACATTCGAGAAAAACATCTTCCGATTACTTTTTGTCAACAAGTGGTACCCCAACTCATAATGCTTTGGCAGTGAGGAATCAGTTCGGTATTATGACGGTTTTTATTAATTGTTTTTCAGAAAAACCCATAGGAAGAAATCCAGTATTGACAGATCTGGAGATCGTGTCGTCCATAACACCGAACCGAATGATGCAATCCAATGATTTGAGAACCGGTTTTCTAATTAATTCCTCACTAACAAACCATTCTGGGCTGGGGCACCGTCTTGTTGAAAACATATTTGTAATGATTATATATTTTTGAAAAGTTATGAAAAAACTGCAGCTGATGGTTGCCAAGTCAACCATGATTCCCATTTAAAAGAACGCAAGTTTATATTATTACTTAAATACGGCAAACCCTAGAAAAATTCTAAGCACGCAGCGGAATTCGGCACTTTTCAATATATGAGTACCGTTGAGGAAATATATCAGCATAATTGTATTAAGCGAGGTATAAGACTTTGAAAAAGGATACAAATATCGACGTTTGATTATAAGTCGGAGACAGAAGGAGATACTAAATTTTCGATTTTACCATAAAATCTAGGTCAACAAAATAGTATGTGAATGTAAAAACTGCAAACTTCTATCTTTTATAATAATAACGATATCTTTAGAAAACCATTAAAATAACAAAATCGACACACACGGTACGGCAGAATGTAGTAATTGTGTAGGTTCTTGTAGAGGTCTGAGATCAATCGCTGTCTGCCTCCAGAACAGCGAACATCAAAGTAATCTCATAAGCGTTAAAAAAGTACAAATCGACCAGCCTCTACCAGCATCGTTATCACGATGCCAGGTAGAGCGCTTCAGTTAGAGAGATATTATGTTGCCACGCGGTCGAATAACATAAAGTTTCCACCGTTGGAAGGAGCACCGACATAGAGCAACGCGCCTGCCCAGCCGTCGCTGATAAGCCGGCCTTGGGGCCCCTTGCAGGCAGGACGACAACAGGAAGATAGAAGAGATTCCAGCTACACCGCATAGAACGTGTCATAGCCCGACGAAGAATTCCGGATGCTGAAAAAGAAGCCAAAGAAAACATCGATGGACCCCACGACCACGCCTACACTGACCGCCAACGCGTACGGGGCCCTTGCTGACATCACGGACCGCCCGAAAGCCGTGGAAGCTGCCCTTAGCAGAGAGAGCGTGCCACCGGTAATCTTTCGGGAGGAGGAGAATTGGGCCACCATCGTTCGAGAATTGGGCCGACGAGTGATCGCCTTCACCCGAGCGATGACAATCAGAGATGGATTCAAGATACAGCCTGCTATAGCCAAGGACCGTGACAGTCTAATGCGATATGTGGATAAACATGGTCCTTCGCACCATACCTATCAGTGAACGTAGTTTCAAGGTGGTTGTACGTGGAATACGCGTAGAAGTCTCTGAGAGCGACGTTCACTCAGACCTACAAGAACGCGATATTAACCCTATTTCTTGTTTCAGGAGTAAGAAGTAAGGAAGACCGATTAGGCTTCTGCTGGTGACGCTCCCAACAGAAGAGAATGTAAGGAAGGTCAGGCAGGTGGCGTGTCTCCATTGAATCCTTGAGACGGAAATCTGGCATCGGACAGTGTCACCGGTGCACAGGAAGTCACCACTCCAGCGAATGCACTAAACCCCGTACCAACCGGGCTAAGTGCGTGAAATGCGGTGGTGAACACCCGGCCAATTTCTAGGAATATCCCACGTCTCCAGCAGCCCCAGCAGAAGCAGACATACGCATCACGCTGACTGCGACACCTTTTCTACAGCGAACCGGCGTTAGTTACGCCAAAGCGACGGCGAGTGACATTGAGCAGGCGTAAGTACCGAATGCTATTAGAGCCGCAGTTGAGAAATCGCCCGCTGCTCCCGCAGCCATAAGACCCTCCTGTTATCCGGAAGGTGACAGCGGCACTTGCTAAGGCGCAAACTGCGACTGCCCTGTGGGGAGTGATCCCACGCACGGTCAGGAGGTGTATGCGCTTTTCAGGTAAGCGTTCTCCAGAACGGCTAAGAGAAGGGATAGCTCGGATAAGTATACCAGTAGTAATGAGACACCATCCCCACTCCTCTTTTTTCCACCCTTATTTTTACTCGCTTACGTGTAGGACGTGTTTTTTCACCCATATTTTTGCACACCCACGTGTGAGTCCGCATTTTCAACCCCTGCAGGAATTTTTATCCCTAATTATTTTTTATATACCCTCGTGTGAGACCGTATTTTCAATCCTTTCTATTCGAAGGCCCTTTTCAACCCTAATTATTTTTTACATACACCCACGTGTGAGACCGTATTTTCAACCCCTGTTGGAATTTTTATCCCTAATTATTTTTTATATACCCTCGTGTGAGACCGTATTTTCAATCCTTTCTTTTCGAAGGCCCTTTTCAACCCTAATTATTTTTTACATACATCCACGTGTGAGACCGTATTTTTATCCCTTTATTTTCGAAGACCCTTTTCAACCCTAATTGTTTTTACTCGCTTACGTATAGGACGTGTATTTCCACACTTATTTTATGATAGCTCACGTGTAGGACGTGTTTTTTCACCCTATTTTATGACAGCTCATGTATAGGACGCATATTTTCTACCCTATGGATCAACCCTAATTAGAGCCTTTCTGTACCTGCGCACGTGAGAGTCATATGTAGGCATTGGGGCTGGGGGCTGGATCTGGACCTAGGCCTTGGACTTTGAGTTGATCTTAGGGTTATTTTTGATGGTATTAAGGTCCTTCTGACTATATTAATAGCAGTGCCCCTGGAGGTTTGCAAATGCACACGCATAAAATGTTGGAAATTGCATAATTAATAAGATATTATTATTAAAATTATCGGTCCTATTGCTTTAAAATGGCCAAATGCTATTGGATTATCTTTTACCTAAACGTTGTATTTCTAATAAGGAGGTTCTTATAAGACACGTGTAGGGCTTCGCAACTTGTTCTCAGGCCTTCGCCCCCTGACCGGAGATGGTGTGGGAACCTAACCTTATAAGACAAGTGTAGAGCTTAGCTCCTATCGTGGATCCCTTGATGCAATTGTATGTTGTTCTAACTTAATCTTACAGATGTAGGCCTTCGCCCCTTCATACAAAATTGTATTCTAATAAGGAGGTTCTTGTAAGGCAGGTCTTGTATCAGGGTTTGCGCCCTAGCCCCTTTGAGTAAAAAATTGATTTTAGCGCCATCTAGTGGCGTATAGACTAATGAACATTTTCTGAAGCTGATAATGCACATCTCTCTCTTGCTCTATCCTGCTCTATCTTGTTTCTTCCTCCCTCTCTCTCTTTCTCACGCACACACACACACACACAAACAAATCAATTAATTAATCAATCTCAAACACATCACGTTCGATCATCAGATAAAACTCAATCAATCAACCGAAATTATGTCTTACAATTTGGGGAAACCAGATTACAGTTCAAACTGAATGCATTAAAATGTAATTAAATATGATGTGAAATAATAAATAATTTCTACCCTAATGCAATGATGCTTTATGTATAGGCAAACCCTCTAAACAGCCACCACCTATACATTCGGAACATCACATCTGATTTTTACATACACACACAAAAATTGTTTCATTGTAACGTGTTCATTATCATTTGTAAAACTCATTAAAAAGTAATAATTACATATATATATATATATATATATATATATATATATATATATATAAAATTAAATTAAAATAACATGTTTTTAAGAAACCTTTAGAAGTTTTTCCTTCAACTGTACAATATGTTAAACTGAATTTTTTATACAACGTGTCTCACTAAAACACGCTTTGTGAATGGCTATAAACAGAAATTAATACAGAAAAACCTGAATGCGTATTTAACAAGCATGTTGTACTTACAACAAAAATTTTTTACATTCAAAACACAAATATTTTAAGAATTTTGCTAACGCGGAAATTACTTTTTAAATAATTGAATCTTCAGGTTACGTAAAAACTATCTAATACCACTAATGTTACAGCATAATAATAAAAACTCATTAAACAGTGATTACACATTAAATACATTTAAAATATGTAACTTTTATACTACATCTATTATTACATAGAGATGAGATTATTCTTAAATTTAATTGATTTCGATAGAGCTCTGGAAATACTACACCCGTTCGAAATCATGCTTCTTCTCTCGCCATCAAAAAAGTTATACTAGTGATATGTATACATTAAGTAAGCATAATAGAGGATACAGCTACATTGCTAACGATTATTGATGTTTTTGCATGAGATTTTTGAATGAGACAGCTTCGCAGGTATTTTTAAGAAAAGCTATACACATCTCATGAGATCATACGAGATTTTGATATACAATCACCGCATCGTCTTCACCTTGAACGATTATATTGTAACAACCTATAAAAGTAGCTAATAACCCTAATAGTTTTATCAGACATTATTACACGCACACGAGATTAGCCTTAAATTAACGGGTTTCAATACGGCTCTAGAAATGCTGCACACACTTCAAATCTTTCAGCTCGTTCGCAGAAGTTGTACCGTATTCACTTCCTTCAATTTTTATCTGCATTCCGTTTCGAGACTGTAGTACGTTTTCTAATACATAAACAGAATCTTCAATACTGTGATACGTGTAGCAGCAAAACACATTAGCTAGTTAGTTTCACCTCTATATTACTTTACATACATGCCTGATCTTATCATAAATAAATACGTCCGTCAAAAAAAGCTAATTAAACATAACTCCATGGTATAGCAAGCAACGTTTCCAATTATAGCTTTTAGTCAACACAATAGTGCCTACAACTACATACAATCGACTAGCACTGCTTTAGCACGAGGATCAAACGAAAAACACGCATGCACGCACGCACGTACACACGCACGCAAGCTCGCACGTACACACGCACATAAGCGCGCACGCTCGCACGCACGAACGCACGCTCGCATGCGCGCTCGCACGTACGCACGTACGCACGCTCGCACGTACGCACGCTCGCACGTACGCACGTTCGCACCAACGCACGCTCGCACGTACACACGCACATAAACACGCACGCTCGCACGCATGCACGCTCGCACGCACGCTCGCACGCACGTATGCTCACACACACACACACACACACACACTCGTCAATGTTCGGGTAGAATCGGTTATCTTCGGGGTATTATCTCCTAAGACGGCCGGCTTAGGAGAAAATACCTCGATCATGAAAGAGGCGTTTAGATTTATAAACATGCCCCTAGGGGCTACGTTAGAGTGTGGTTAGGTCATACTTCAGACACCCCCCGAAGATAACCGATTCTATCCGAACATTGACGAGCACGCTTGCGCACAAGACCCAAGGCTAGCTGCGTTCTCGTTTCTCGTGTGTTTCGCTCTTTAAAGTGTAACTGTCATCGAGTGAGCATTACTATAATGTATTCTCCTGTTTATGAGCCAACATCAGCGGACATTAGAGATTTTACTGACTTGTTAATAAACTATTACAACATAACCGTTCAAGATAATGATGAAAGCGATGACGTAATTGAGTTGAATGTATCTCACATTCAAGATGATGGTGATGATTCACAGAAGAGAAAGAAGAGCGATGACATAGGGGTGAATGGCAAATCTCAAAATCATGATGATGATGACGACGAATCACGGTTCAAGAAGAAGAAAACCGATAAAGCATGTTATTAAATAATAATGATGTATTGTTGTTTATAATAATAATAATGTATTTTCAAACGTTAAGCTTTCCTTCAGTTTTGTTAATAAACTTGTTTTTTTCCTAACGGTGCTCCACCGTCTTGATTCATGTTTGCAAGTTTACAAGTTTTTTCGCTTTAGCGTGTTTTTGTTTTGCGTCTTTTTTTTTGTTGGCATGTTTTCGTTTGTGTGTTTTCGTATTTGCGTGTTTTCGTTTTTACGTATTTTCGCATTTGTATGTCTTTGCGTTTGCGTATTTTTTGTGTTAGCGTGTTTTCGTGGTAGCGTTTTTCGTTTGTGTGTTTTTGTGTTAGCGTGTTTGCGTGTTTTTTTTGTGTTAGTGTGTTTTTCGCGTTTGCGTGTTTTCGCGCTCTCGTGTGTGTGTGTGTGTGTGTGTGTGTGTGTATGAGCATACGTGCGTGCGAGCGTGCGTGCGAGCGTGCGTGCGAGCGTGCGTGCGTGCGTGCGAGCGTGCGTGCTTATGTGCGTGTGTACGTGCGAGCGTGCGAGCTTGCGTGTGTGCGTGCGTGTGTACGTGCGAGCTTGCGTGCGTGTGTACGTGCGTGCGTGCATGCGTGTTTTTCGTTTGATCCTCGTGCTAAAGCAGTGCTAGTCGATTGTATGTAGTTGTAGGCACTATTGTGTTGACTAAAAGCTATAGTTGGAAACGTTGCTTGCTATACCATGGAGTTATGTTTAATTAGCTTTTTTTGACGGGCGTATTTATTTATGATAAGATCAGGCATGCATGTAAAGTAATATAGAGGTGAAACTAACTAGCTAATGTGTTTTGCTGCTACACGTATCATAGTATTGAAGATTCTGTTTATGTATTAGAAAACGTACTACAGTCTCGAAACAGAATGCAGATAAAAATTGAAGGAAGTGAATACGGTACAACTTCTGCGAACGAGCTGAAAGATTTGAAGTGTATGCAGCATTTCCAGAGCCGTATTGAAACCAGTTAATTTAAGGCTAATCTCGTGTGCGTGTAATAATGTCTGATAAAACTATTAGGGTTATTAGCTACTTTTATAGGTTGTTACAATATAATC
This sequence comes from Vesta saturnalis, assembly GCA_036346205.1. Classification (NCBI taxonomy): domain Eukaryota; kingdom Metazoa; phylum Arthropoda; class Insecta; order Coleoptera; family Lampyridae; genus Vesta; species Vesta saturnalis. The sequence continues at coordinate 470,148 of JARFJB010002218.1, forward strand.
GTTCAAGGTGAAGACGATGCGGTGATTGTATATCAAAAATCTCGTATGATCTCATGAAATGTGTATAGCTTTTCTTAAAAAATACCTGCGAAGCTGTCTCATTCAAAAAATCTCATGCAAAAAACATCAATAATCGTTAGCAATGTAGCTGTATCCTCTATTATGCTTACTTAATGTATACATATCACTAGTATAACTTTTTTGATGTCGAGAGAGGAAGCATGATTTCGAACGGTTGTAGTATTTCCAGAGCTCTATCGAAATCAATTAAATTTAAGAATAATCTCATCTCTATGTAATAATAGACGTAGTATAAAAGTTACATATTTTAAATGTATTTAATGTGTAATCACTGTTTAATGAGTTTTTATTATTATGCTGTAACATTAGTGGTATTAGATAGTTTTTACGTAACCTGAAGATTCAATTATTTAAAAAGTAATTTCCGCGTTAGCAAAATTTTTAAAATATTTGTGTTTTGAATGTAAAAATTTTTTTGTAAGTACAACATGCTTGTTAAATACGCATTCAGGTTTTTCTGTATTAATTTCTGTTTATAACCATTCACAAAGCGTGTTTTAGTGAGACACGTTGTATAAAAAATTCAGTTTAACATATTGTACAGTTGAAGGAAAAACTTCTAAAGGTTTCTTAAAAACATGTTATTTTAATTTAACTCTATGTTATATATATATAAGTAATTATCACTTTTCAATGGGTTTTACAAATGTTAATGAACACGTTACAATGAAACAATTTTTGTGTGTGTATGTAAATAAATCAGATATGATGTTCCGAATGTATAGGTGGTGGCTGTTTAGAGGGTCTGCCTATACATAAAGCATCATTGCATTAGGGTAGAAATTATTTATTATTTCACATCATATTTAATTACACTTTAATGCATTCAGTTTGAACTGCAAACTGTAAGACATAATTTCGGTTGATTGATTGAGTTTTATCTGATGATTGAACGTGATTTGTTTGAGCTTGATTAATTAATTGATTTGTTTGTGTATGTGTGTGTGTGTGTGTGTGTGTGTGTGTGTGTGTGTGTGTGTGTGTACGTGAGAAAGAGAGAGAGGGAGGAAGAAACAAGATAGAGCAGGATAGAGCAAGAGAGAGGTGTGCATTATCAGCTTCAGAAAATTTTCATTAGTCTATACGCCACTAGATGGCGCCAAAATCAATTTTTTACTCAAAGAGGCTAGGGCGCAGACCCTGATACAAGTCCTGCCTTACAAGAACCTCCTTATTAGAATACAATTTTGTATGACGGGGCGAAGGCCTACAGCTGTAAGATTAAGTTAGAACAACATACAATTGCATCAAGGGGGCCACGATAGGAGCTAAGCTCTACACTTGTCTTATAAGGTTAGGTTCCCACACCATCTCCGGTGAGGGGGCGAAGGCCTGAGAACAAGTTGCGAAGCCCTACACGTGTCTTACAAGAATCTCCTTATTAGAAATACGACGTTTAGATAAAAGATCATCCAATAGCATTTGGCCATTTTAAAGCAATAGGACCGATAATTTTAATAACAATATCTTATTAATTATGCAATTTCCAACATTGAATGCGTGTGCATTTGCCTAACCTCCAGGGGCACTGCTATTAATATAGTCAGAAGGACCTTAATACCATCAAAAATAACCCTAAGACCAACTCAAAGTCCAAGACCTAGGTCCAGATCCAGCCCCCAGCCCCAATGCCTACATCTGCCTCTCACGTGCGCAGGTACAGAAAGGCTCTAATTAGGGTTGACCCATAGGGTAGAAAATATGCGTCCTATACGTGAGCTGTCATAAAATAGGGTGAAAAAACACGTCCTACACGTGAGCTATCATAAAATAGGGGTGGAAATACACGTCCTATACGTAAGCGAGTAAAAATAATTAGGGTTGAAAAGGGTCTTCGAAAATAAAGGGTTGAAAATACGGTCTCACACGTGAATGTGTAAAAAATAATTAGGGATAAAAATACGGTCTCACACGTGGGTGTATGTAAAAAATAATTAGGGTTGAAAAGGGCCTTCGAAAAGAAAGGATTGAAAATACGGTCTCACACGAGGGTATATAAAAAATAATTAGGGATAAAAATTCCAGCAGGGGTTGAAAATGCGGTCTCACACGTGGGTGTATGTAAAAAATAATTAGGGTTGAAAAGGGCCTTCGAAAAGAAAGGATTGAAAATACGGTCTCACACGAGAGTATATAAAAAATAATTAGGGGGCACACGTGGGTGTGCAAAAATAGGGGTGAAAAAACACGTCCTACACGTAAGCAAGTAAAAATAAGGGTGGAAAATCCGGTCCCCCACGTGGGCATATAAAAAAGTGAAGGGGGGGTGGGGCTTGTGACGTAAAAAAGAGGAGTGGGGATGGTGTCTCATTACTACTTATACCAGTATCGACTTTCATAACTGTTTCCTGTCCTAAACCTAATCTCCTGATGGCTCTGTACCGCCTCACGATACAGAAACGCCATCGTACCACTGCACAACAATAGCCCCGCTATCGTAGTACTGGCAATTATGACGACTAAACTTATACATTTTTCTTTTTATTTCAGATATCCGAGGCAGCAGCACCTCATACACCAGCCGAGAGACAACGGAACAGCCCATACAGCACCAACTCCGACAGCTGCACCACCCACACAACGATCTTTTTATGGAACCATCAACTATACAACACGATTTCAACAGAAATTTTATCAACATCACACAACCCACGCGCTGAAGAGGACGAAGACTCCTGAGAAGTGCACCACCAACACAAACACGATACTTTGTATATTAGAATTAAATCTAAGTGTATTTTGTATTATATTCTCTATATGAATTATAAATTATCAACAATTTTAATAAACTCTGTTGAATTGAATTGATCTGATATATTATATATCTGATCATATTTTAGTAAATTTCTGCCCTAACTTGAGAGGAGTGGTGCCGAAATAACATGCTTTTTACAGAACGAATTTTCCTCCAACCGTTTTCGAGAAAATCGCATTTGCCATGATAAATGAATCACCCTGTACACCCCTCACCTGCACAACGTCTTCCCTTTTCTCAACTGTTAACCCAGAGGTGTTCTAATCTATCATACTTTATGTTGTCTGACACTCTCTTTAGCGAGACACTTGATCCGGAAGTTGATGGTCTACCATTGTTTGGGTGGGGGGTGGGGGGGTGAGGCACTTGAAAGGTAAGTTTGCACAATTTCCCGTTGGAATGTTAGTTGCGAAATGTTGTCCGAATGAGGATCCCTATAAACAGTCCAACAATTGACGATAGCCACATCTAGGAGCCAGGTGAAGATAGGCCACCACCACTTCTTCTTCTCATACGAATTCGTTATTTTGAAACATTTTCATCAAAACGATCAGTTCCACCCATGTAACAATTATATTCCGACATTATGGATGGTCTAGGAATAATTACAGTTCTGTTTTTTGTCTAAAATATCTTTTTACATTCGAAATGGGTTGAATTCCATGGCATGTAGATGCTATTGAAACGACATTATTATCTTCACTATCAACAGCGGCTGCGTGATCTCCACGGTTTTTATTTTTTGCACACAGTTTGTTTGGAAGCATAGGGCAACATTTTGGTATTCTGTTTTGCTTAATAGTACCAGTACACTCATACCCTCGTTGTCTCAGATAGAACAAAACGTTGAAACCAGTGAAAAGCTTATCAAAATAAAATCTATATGTCGCTTCTGGAAGCTCGTGTATCATGCTAATTAGAGGAGCTACGCATCTCCCAAACTCATAACTTCATAAGTTCGATTCCCTCTGGGATTCTTACCCTGGTATAAATCGAAATTGGCCAAATAACCAATGGGTGCATTGAGACACCACATCCATACAATTTTTGACGTGGTATGTAGTTTTCCAGTAGAAGTCGCGACCTGGTAATACATTATAACCTCACAAAAATAAAATAGTCAAACATTTCCTCCATAGAGATTTTTGGATCTGTTTGGTGGATTCCTAAACTAGGAAATATATAATATCATCGTCAATAAATTTTTGAAATGTTTGCACGATTCCAAAATTTTCATATAGGCACTTTCTTTCGTTTATGGAATTTTTTTCTGATGAAACAAGATCTCCACTAATCCAATTAATTTTTTCCTTACCTGATCTTGGCTTAATTGGTTGATGGTTTTCTAGAATTTCATCTACCTCTAAATTCTCTTCATCGTCAGATTTTTCCTCTGCATCGGATTCTCTTATTAGAATTTCGGCCTGAGCCGTTAGTTGCCCCTGACTGACATTATCTACCAGACAGTCACCCATCCTTCGTTGGTAAGGACACGGAACTAGACATTCTATTCTATTGTTTAACACAGACGGTCCCGACTTGTGTACAAACTACCCCGAAACGTATGTGTGTGGTTAAAAGGTTTGTGGTTTAGGGGATTCAACTTGATCTATATACGTATGTATATGTAGGTAGGAAAGTAAAAATAACTTAATTTCAAATAAGTTTTTAATATTACTGACTGTGAAATTATATTTAGACGTCTCAACCAAATTATTTAGAATTAAATAATTATAACTTTAACAATTTAGGGGAAAGTGAAACTTAGTAGGGTAAATAAACTTTCAGATTTAATTAATACAAATAATTGTAACACGGTGGAAAGAGACCAATACAAATAATAAGGCGAACTGTGTTGACGTGTTCCTTATGCAACAAGACAGAACAACTGTAATAAATGTAGCAAAAGAAAAACTAAGGCTAAAATTAGTACGAAACCTACTTATAGGAAACAATTTAAACTACTGTATAGTCAAAAGGTAAAGGTAAATAAACAAAAAATGAATTATTAAAAAACGGCATGATTAAGGAAAGTAAACCTAATTGGGCAGCATCCTTGTTGCTGGTAGTAAAAATTCCGAGTTACCAAACGGAACAAAAATGGATAGTAATTATAGATTATTGAGAAATAAACAAAGATGTAGAGGATGATGGGTTTCATTTACCGAGTATAGTAGAAATTTTAGATTATTTAGGGAGCTTCTGTATATTTTTCACATTTATATATAACGCAGTAAGATTATCAGATTGAATTAGACGAGAGAAGCAAGAAGTATACTGCGTTTACTAAAGCTAATGGACAAAGTCAAATGACAAGGCTGCCACAGGGGTTAAAAATTAGTACCAACGCTTTTTCAAGGGTAATAACTATAACTGTTTCAGGTTTAAATTTTGATTCATGTTTTGTCAATTTGGATGATATTATTGTATTGGAAATAATTTAACAAATCCCATCAAAGGTCTATCTAATTAGTGCTAGGAAGGTTAAAGAAGGTAAACTTAAAATTGAATCCACTTAAATGAGTTTTGAAGAACGAAATGTTATACTTAGACATTTAATTACGACAGATGGTATTTTATCAGATCCGAAGAAGAGCAGTAATTGAATAGTATTCGATACCAAAGGAAGCAAATGAAAAAAAACGACTTGTAGGATTTTTAATGTAGCTAATAAATTTATTTTAAAGACAGAATCAGGCAAATTGGGAGCCCTACTGTGTAATAGTACCAACAAACCAATAATGTATGCAAATATGGCATTAACTAAAGGACAATTAATTTATACAATTGAAAAATAGTTGTAAGCAACTAAATCGCTTTAGATCATATTTATTCGGGAGAGAATTTGATATTTTTACAGATCACAAACCATTAATGTATTTTTTCGGTATGGATTCATCATCCAGATCTATTAAGTTCAGCTTAGCGTTAGAGAAATATCATTTTACAGTTCATTATATAAAGAATTAAGAAAACGTAAAATCAGGTACATTATTACATCTAAAGTTAGAGTTAGATGATTTAAAATTAAGCAGTATATTTTTAACAACTAAAAATGAAGCTAGGGAAACAAATACGAAAGTAGAATGTACAGATAGCTTTCGTAATGCTACAGATGTAAGGCCTGATTAGCCGAATATCATTGAATTATTGAAGAGACCTGTGTAAATTCAATAGAAAGTAAAGAATAAATACAAAGTATGTAATAAGGTCACAAATGAAGTTATTTTATGTTAGATGGCATATTATAAAACACACGCAAGCGAATAGGCCATATACCGCAATAATGTTGCGAGCTCATGCTCTAGACGTGGAAATTTGGCAATTGAGGTTAATACTGGTATCCAGAAGAAAAATAAATATCAAAGAGATACCTTTGGTGTTTGTATATATTAGGAAAATGAAGAAAATGTAAATGAATTCAAACAAGAGAATACTACACTTGACGAAATAATAAATAATGAATGAAATATAAATAATAAAAGAAATAAAAATTAAGGAAGCATAATTTATTAACAAGGTATAATAGTAGGGTATGCGTTAAATCAGGTGCAGAAAGCGTATTGTGTGAAGAAACGAGAGAATGAAAAATTTAACGACTTAGGTGGACATGCAAGCAAAAACCTATTAACAGGTGTAAGGATTGTAGAATAGATAAACGATAATGATGACAGCATCGTTAACGTTTTGTACTATATACTTAGATTTAGTAGGGTTATTGAGTCAGGCTAATGACATTTTAACAATACAATGTGAATTAACAAAATTCGTGGAAGGAAGTCAATTGAGAATAAAGGAGTAAAAACGGTAGCCAGAGTGTTTGTCTACAATTTTACGTTAAAATTTGGTACTTCTAGCGAAAGTTTTTAAAGAATGCACAAACACTTTAGACTTAAACCGAACATACTAAACGGCATATTGTCATTAAGCTTTAGGTGCATTAGAGAACAATTACAAAAATAGAAATGCTTAACTAAAGATATAAAAAGCCAATTATGCACAAACCTAGAGTACGTGGGTACCATTCCGGTGCTTTTGTTACAATAATACATTACATACCGATTCGAAATATTTACCATGTAAATGGGTTCTTGATCTTTGTAATTTACTACATGATATTTTAGGGGTTAAAAACCAAACGCACTATTTAATTGTATTAACATTAAGTAAGACTTAATGACAAAGTGTTAATTAAGGGCGGAACCAATAATACACGAGGCAATTTTTTAAGGACCACACAGTGATAAAAGAGAAATCACCAAACGTTATAGTGAAAATAACAAATTAATTAGTTGCCGGTTTAAAAACGGAGAAAGAAAAACATTCAAATTTGATGCTAATATAAAGGTTTGTGTAATAGTTTAACAAATTATGTAGAAAGCGCTGAAAACAAATTTAAAAAAAAGGAAACAGGGTTTCTCTTTTTTTTTCTTAGCAAAGGGAAAATTTGGTGGATAAGTAATAATATAAGACATTATGTAAACTTTACATCCTCCATATGGAGCAGTCTATGAAGTAACCAATCGTGGGTGTGGCTCTACATACATTAATATGTATGTCTTTAGTATCTATACATCTATACATTTGGGTTCTTTTTCTATTAATCCTTTCGATTATCCTATAACTATGAACACAAATTAGAATAAATCTAAACCAAACCTACCCCTTATCCTCTTTATGCAGAAAACCCATAAAGAACTTACGATCAGTTTTCAATACATCGCAGCAATTACGGTACTTAAGTAGTAACGTAAAATTACGAATTAATTCTTGGATTTTTTTAGTTGTGAACCTAACTGTTATAGCAAGTGTACTAATTGTTATTTATAAGTTATCGTTAAATGTGTCATTACTAGTGATGTTGATAAATTTAATAAGTATGATATGAAAATGTGAACTTTCACCATTAGCACTCATACCAAAATACTTATCTTTTTTGGGGTTTTTAATGGTGTATTTTCAATTATACAATCTAAACATTTCGATAACACTTACAGTTATCTTCGTCAGTAGTAATATTTGTTAAAAATTGTTAAAGATGTAAATAATTTTATCAAAGTTGAAAAATTAAAACATACACATCAGCCTGCTATTAATACAACAGTTTGAGAAACGTATAAAGCCAACTATAAAATTAAATTTTAGTAAAGAATAACTAGGTCATTAAAAATTAAATATTGTTAAACTGCCTTAAAGATGACAAACCAGAACACTCTCTACGGCGAAAGCTAACAATGAAATTTGTCAGCCAAAAAACACATTTAACAAAATTTAATCGAGTTATGATGTAAGTATAAAGTTGTGAAAAACTTCAATTCTAAAATGATGGAAGCATTTACAAATCCAAACATCACATCAAGTAAAATAACCCAGTTAAATCTAACAAAGAGATATCTTTATCAATATTTCGCTGTAGAGAGTGTTCTAATTTGTCATCTTTAAGGCAGTTTAACAATATTTAATTTTTAATGACCTAGTTATTCTTTACTAAAATTTAATTTTATAGTTGGCTTTATACGTTTCTCAAACTGTTGTATTAATAGCAGGCTGATGTTTATGTTTTAATTTTTCAACTTTGACAAAATTGTTTAGAACATCTTTACAATTTTCAACAAATATTACTACTGACGAAGATAACTGTAAGTTTTATCGAACTGTTTAGATTGTATAATTTAAAATACACCATTAAAAACCCCAAAAAAGATAAGTATTTTATTAATAAATATGAGTTTCCAATTTCGTAAAATTGATGTAATTTGTCAGTGACAATACGCGAATGTAATCGTAGTCGAAGGAGTTATACCATATTTCCAACAGTTCAATTCAACCAGATATAATTCTTATTACGATTCCAGACAACTTATAAGTTGCAAAAAAACTAAAAATATTTAAAACTTGCTGTGTACGCTTAATTTGTGGCATTCAAATGATTGAATATGTGTCGCTTAGATCTCTATTCAAGATTACTCTCAAATATTAATTCTTCAAGTATAATTAAAAGACCAGACTTTTAACTAAAATGTACTAAATGAATTATATACAGTAAAATGATTTTTAGAACAAGATATTTCAAATTCTAAACATTTTTTTCATTGATTTTATATGTATACGTATGTATATATAGAGGATTTGCACACATATTTAAGCGTATTTTATATTCCTTGTGTTCTGTAATCCTCTTTTCATACATTTTGCAATGTTATTGTGTTTTTCAAGCTTTCTGCTTGCAGACAAATGATTTCATATACTCTTTTCCTTCTTTCTGTGGCGTTTTATAGATTTCATAATTGCTTTTTTCCAAATCATATTTGACTAACAAGATTATACTTTTGAAAATGTACGCTTCATTAATATTTTATGTTATATAGGAGAATTCAATTTACCAACCAGTAACACATTGCATAGCAGTATGTTGTTCGATTTCTGTGAATGTAAGGAACGTGATTGGGAAACAAACAATAAGACCGCTGATTTTGTAATCCTCAAGTATTATGGTATAAATTTGGGTGCACTGTAGCAGCAGTATTCGCTTCCTTTCAATCATTTCAGGTAAGAAACAGTGCAGCAATTTTTACAGCTTGTAATTTCGAATTAGATTTTGCCTGGAAATATTGATCAAGTTATCAGAAAAGTATAAAGGAAAGTAACCATATGTTAAAATACATTTTTTGTAACTGTATCACCAATTTTGTGCTATGTGTTATATGTATATTAATTCATCTAGTTTAAATATTTGTAGTTCTATTGAATACATCGTGGTATTAAGTATTAAGTTTTCTACTCCCATATTGTAATTAGCCAAATTAGCCCATTGGGCCCTTATAAACGACATAAAGGGTTTTGTTTCCTAACAGTGGCCAACGATATTCATTTATGAAAATTAAATGTGTCGTGATAAAATCAAACAGAGCCAAGACGTTTCAGAAGTACGATGATTCAGCGCCAAGACGTTTCGACGCCAGCAAGCAAAACACAATTACCCCATTTAAATTGTATCCCCTGTTTTATTCCCATGTTCATCATATATTTTCCTATTTGTTTACATTTTTACCCTTTTTTTGTTTTTGCTCTCTCTTTCTTATTTTTATTTCTTTTTTCACATTTTTACCACTTTTTAATATCCTTTTGAGGCATATATTTTCCCCTAGTTCCTACAACTAAGGTCCTTCGACAGTCTATTAAAATTGTTCCAACATCTAAGGTCCTTTTGGTAGGACGAGGGCCATAACATCTAAATTTATCTAATAGAATCTTAAAGCTGGCCTAACCTCTAAGATGGCCCTCTAACGGATTGTTGAAATTGTCCCATCATCTAAAGCCATTTTGGTTAGAACGAGAGCCCTAACATCTAAGTTTATTTAACAAATTCTTAAAGTCAGGTCCTTTAACAAATTCTTTCCGAAATATCTAGTGTCCTTTTGACAGATTCTTGAAATTTGTATGGCCCTTTTGATGCAATGGTCTCACAACAACTGATATGCTTTTTGGAGAAGTCATCCTTGAAATCGCAAATTATGGGACATACTCTTGAAATTGTGATAGCATCAATGGCCTTTTGAAACATTCTTCCCTGGAAATAAGAGCCTTTTGCTAGGATCTTAAAATGGAAATCATTAAACTCGAAGGTTCTTGAATTCGGAAGTTTCAGTTGAACTGTTAACCTCATGTTCCTTACGGGTGAAATATAAAAATATCTATCATATCAAATTTTTCTTCTGCTCTTGTACACTCTTCGGATTCTTACAAAATCATACCTTACATATACAGGCACTACTCCCACTTATACAGTGCGTACCAAATGTATGGAACCGGCCTTCAAAACTATTCAAGCTAAATCGATAAAATTTAATATATATGCTGTTTACAAAGCCTTCTATTATTTCCACAGTTTTGTTATTTTTTTAACTGGCAAGGTCGGGAGCTGCACAGCCAACTTGATTTAATTAAATAGAAAGGGGGATCAAATCGCATACCGTTTGAAAGGTATTTTCAAGTAGAACTCAACAACAGGCCTCTTCCCATGGTTATCTCTAATGATAACTTCGCGATTGTAAATTAAAGATTGGAAGTAGATGTTAACTGGATATCTAAAGATCCAGTTAGCATGGGGAAGAATGAATTGTTATATGGTATGTAATGTAACATCAGATTGTTAAAACAGTGTTTTAAGTGTATGAAGTTCATCTAGTACAAGAATCATTTACAAGCGATGCTCAAACTGTTACCCATTCACCTCTTGGCGGTAATAAATTCGATTAAAGAATCCTTCAACCGAATTGAAAATGAACTCGCGAGGAATATTTGCTGCTTCTTCTCGAATTCGTTGCACTAGTTCATCCAAGTTATTTGGTTTATCGAGGTAAATACGACTCTTCAGGTGATCGCGATGGCCATTCAAAACGTCCTCGAAGTCCAATCCGCCTTTAAGCTTTTGACGTTCGTTAAACAACATAAACTAACCATTGTTTTCAGCGCTCACTAAATCTTCAGTTATCCAGTTAAAACCTACTACTAATTTTTAATATACAATAGCGAAGTTATCTTTAAAATAACTATGGCAAGCAGAATGTCGCTGAATTCCAATTGAAAATACATTACGAAGGGGTGCGAGTTGACCTCCCTTCCTATTTAAAAAAATCAAGTTGGATATGCAGCACCCGACCTTGTCAGTTAAACAAATAGCAAAAGTGTGGAAATAATAGAAGGCTTTGTTGCGTATTAAATTTTATCGAATTAGCTTGCGTAGTTTTGAAATAACAAGGCCGATTCTATACATTTGGTACGCACGGTATGTGTTACATTATGGTTTTCGTTTTCTTTTGGTGTTAAAAATTTTCTCAAAGTGTCACAGTAGTTCGATTTTCTTTAATTAATCCCCATAAGGTGTCTATAAAACATGGTTTTATAGCTTCAAATAGATTAAAGGTATGTGGAAAGATGATAATGATAAAAACTGCCTTAGAGTAATACCACTAAGATAACTCATACCTATTAAAGACAAATTCCAAGAAAAACCATTGGCTCATGCATATTATGGAATTACTAAACAAAATCCACGGCCAAATTTAAGATGCGTGTCTGTTTGGATCGCGTATATGTGTGATTCTGTATGTTTTCTTGCTACTTTGTGTTTATTTACGGCTACCTTTAGCAAGTCTGGTTTGTTTCCTTGGTTCACATGTTAACTTATTGACGTTTTTAGAGCATGGTTGGTGTATGATTAGGTCTTTTGCACTTAGTCGTATATTTAATAGCTTGGTCAGGTTCTGTTGCCTGAACGTGGCTGCTTACTTGCGTATGTGCCAGTTGCGTTGCGTTTCATAAATAATTTTTTGTTTTGTTTTTCCTAGTTTCTTAGTTCTTTCACAGTATTTTGATTTGCATGCGTTTGCTGACTATTTTGTGGGTGTTTGGATGTTTACGTAGTGTTTGTTGGCTGCTTTGTCGATGTCTTAGTGAGAACATTCTATGTTTAAATGAACTGTTCGATAGTTTCTCTGTTATTCGTAATACTAACTAATGTAGTTATTTCAGATGTAAGCGATTGAATATGTTTTGGTATTTGAGAGTTTGTTAGTTTCTGTTGGTTTGGAAGTTTGGAATTTTGCACTTGAGCTGTTTGTATGTTTACTTGAATGTTAGTTCTTTTATTTTTGGAGTGTTTAGGCTAAGCTTTAAATTATACCACAATAGGCGTTCTCGGCTGCAATGTAATTCGATCACGTGCGGTTTGAGTATGAATGTGTATGTGTGTGTGTGTGTGTGTGTGTGTGTGTGTGTGTGTCTGCGTGTGTGCGTGAGTGCGTGAGTGCGTGTGCGCGTGTGTGCGTGTGTGCGTGTGTGCGTATGTACGTGTGTGCGTGTGAGCGTGTATGCGTGTGTGCGTGTGTGAGTGTGCGTGTGCGTGTGTGCGTGTGTGCGTGTGTGCGTGTGTGCGTGTGTGTGTGAGTGTGTGCGTGTGTGCGTGTGCGTGTGTGCGTATGTGCGTGTGTGCGTGTGTGCGTGTGTGCATATGTGCGTGTGTGCGTGTGAGCGTGTTTGCGTGTTTGCGTATGTGCATGTGGGCGTGTGTGCGTGTTTGCGTGTGTGTGTTTGTGTACGCGCGTCTGCGAGCGTGCGCGTGTGTGCGTGTGTGCGCGAATGCACGTGCGCTGTGTGCGAGCGTGCGTGTATGCGTGTCCGCGTGCGTGTGTACGTGTGTGCGTGTGCGTGTGTGTCGTGTGCGTGTGTGCGTGTGTGCGTGTGTGCGTGTGCGTGTGCATGTGTCGTGTGCGTGTGTGCTGTGTGTGTGTGCGTGTGTGCTGTGTGCGTGTGTGCGTTGTGCTTGTGTGCGTGTGTGCGTGTGTGCGTGTGTGCGTGTGGGTGTGCGTGTGTGCGTGTGTGCGTCTGTGCGTGTGTGCGTGTGTGCGTGTGTGCGTTTGTGCGTGTGTGCCTGTATGCGTATGTGCATGTGTGCGTATGTGCGTGTATGCGCATGTGCGTGTGTGCGTGTGTGAGTGTGTGTGTGTTTGCGTGTGTGCGTGTGTGCTTGTGTGCGTGCGTTTGTGCGTGAGTGTGTGCGCGTGTGGGTGTGTTCATGTGTGCGTATGTGCGTGTGTGCATGTGTGCGTGTATCCGTGTGTTCGTGTGTGCGTGTGTACCTGTGTGCGTGTGTGTGTGCGTGCGTGCGTGTGTGCGCGAGAGCGCGCGCGTGTGCATTTATGGGTGAGTGAGTGCGTGTGTACGTCTGTGCGTATGGGTAAAGCACTTTTTAATGTCTGCGAAACTTAACTATACCTACGTCAAAAAGTATAAAATTATATTTTAAGGAAAATTTTTCTTTCTAAAAGTTTTTGTATTGAAGCAAGATGTATTTCGGATACTTTTAACTAATATCGTCTAGTAAGGCTATTAACAGTAAAAAACTCTTAGAAATCAAAAATCAAATAGTTTATTCATGTCATAATTTTGAAAATGTACGTTTTCATATTACGCAATTTTAGTTTTATACTTGCTTGTACACTATATCATACCTGCTAAAATAGATAATACTGTATGATATAATTTAACATAAAATGCTATTCAAAATGTGGAATACTTTGAATAAAAACATCAAGTGCATAAATGTTAAAGCCACAAGTGTATTAAACACAATTTTGTGTTCTCATTGGTAAAGCAGTAAGGTTTAGTATAGTACCCCTGTAGGTACCACAAACGAGATCTTGAGTGTAAAGCAAACGCCATTGCCAAATACTCATGGTACTTGTTGGTCACCAGGTATTTTCCCGTAAATCCAACGTAATTGATACCAAACATAGATTTTAGGAAACGCTCGGCCCAAGTGCTGATCAACATCCGCGCACCACGCAATTTATCTCTTCGTCATGAAGTCAATTCATTTTTCGCGCCCATAACGAAATTTATGTAGCAACATAGATTACGGAGAAAATTCGGTCTAAATACTGACCATTATTTATAGTTGACAAAATTTAGCTCATGGGAAGGCATAATCATTTTTGTGCAACCCCGAGGGACTTGTATGTAAATATAGATTTTGATCATCGAAGAGACCAATTTTATAACAATAAAAACGTAGTACAAATATAGATTTTCATCATATCATTTAGCCCTTAGTCATCTAGAGAAACGTTTTGGAAGCTACTTTAGCAAAATAAGTGTATAATTATCTCAACTGACAAGAAAGCTCTAAGTTTTTTTTCCTACTTTGAATTTTAGAGAAAACCGGGTTTATAAAAGAGTACGACTGTCCAACACAGGGTACTTATTCCGTTATACACTACAAGTTTTTTAATAGCCTTGTTAGTACGGTATAACTGCAAATCACAAGTTTTATTATGTAATAAGTATAACCAATATGTCAAAACTTTCCTTTTATTTCAATTCCATTAAAAGCTAAAGAGCTGACAAGGCTCATGAAATTATCCTAAGGACATTTATAAACAAAAAGTTATATTTAAACTTGGGCATGCATAAGATTTTTAAATGGATTAAGTGGATACAAGAAATAAGGCTAGGTATATTGTGTACGTGTCATATATGCGAAGGTAAGAATAAACTATAAATAGCATTTAGGAACTGATCAACGTGATCTTATATGTAACTAACTAAAAAAAACCAAGCATAACTTCACCGTCGATGTCCTTTACATTCTTTGAAGTCCTCCAAGAATTGAAAATATTGTAGGTTTTCTCATATTTATCTCGTGATTTCAAGGGTAATAAACTAGCAACAGCTTCAAGCGCTAATGCCGATATTTCAGGATGGTTTTCATTATTTATTTCCATTTTCACGCGATAACACTTGACAAAATTTTTGTTTACCATTTTGTTTAGTTGTTGCAGTGGTGGAAACTGCAATTTGATTCTCGCTCTCGTCATGTATTTTTTTAAATAATTTCTTATAAAATGTAATCCATTTCCATTTAGTGTCCGAAAAAATTTTATGTACTATTCTTAAAGAAAAGTAGGTTTTTCAACAATACTTTTATTTACTTGTAATACAAAATATAACTATTTTTAGATATCTAATACTGCGGATAAATGGAAAAGAAATTGATTAACTCGATCACTTGCCATTGCATATCTGTCATGAAACAGATTTAGCTCCTACTTGTATGAGCTCTGTTGGTGTATAGCTTTGTGTCTAAATGTTATTGCTTGCAGCGGTTAAAACGTGATAAGAGGTAGCCTTTGAAAGTATTTTATATTTTATCTTTCATTTACTCGCTTTTTATTAAATCGGCTAAAATAGTCGAAGGTAGGAAAGTTTTTCGAGGCGGTTGATTCAAATTTTTTAATTAAGCAATTGATTGACGTTCTAATGAACACTCAGTTCTCTATCGTTTTAGATATTCTTCTGTTTATCAAAATATTTTATTACTATTTTCAATGTTTGTGTCTTCTGAAAACATTATGGTCGCTTTCGTACAGTTTTACAAAACTTTATAAGGGATTTATAAAAGCAGAAACGACGAGAGTTTCAAATAAATGTGAGCTATTACAGCAATGGTTTGCCGTAAATCTAAACCCTAAAAGTGTATTATTCTGACATTGTTAAGTCTTAAACGTTGGGCACTAAGACAAATGGCAAGGATTTAGATTCCTAACCTTTATAGATTATACGATTCGAAATTGTTTTACTTATCTACTGTAAACTATTGTTGAACAAACTTTATGTGTACGTAGTGCTTCACTGTTCCACAGAAATTTTTTTAAATTATTTCAAATCTTTTGAATGTAGTGTGCAACGTTCCTTGTAATATAAACGATAATATATGTCTAAAAACTACAAGAGAACCATTATATTCCCTTTAAGATACAAATACTACTTGCAACGTACACATATTAGCTAAGTATGATGGTTAATCCCATGCAAGGTATTATGTCGTTTTACACACGCTTTGATAACATCTTGGGATAAATAAAATAGTAATTTATTGATATTTTCTTAAAAAAAGAAAACCTAAATGTTTGAATTTCTAACACTTCTAACATATTTTCAGCGCTTACGTCTTCGATTTTTCTATACAATAAGATTGTACGTATTCCCATTAGTTAACAATACCACTACAATTCTTTACTTTTGGTTAATTATCTTTTTAACATTAGAATTTGTCAAAACCTTACTTTTTTACTTATGAGAATAACTGCAATTATTTTGAAACGTTTAAAGTTTGTAAAGTTTTCATTTTCATGTGCGTTTTTATCGTTACCCCGCAACTAGCTCGGTTCACATGTGCCAACACCAACTATAAAATCCTCCAACCCAAACAGACCGTTACCGTCTTCATGAGAAGGAAAGGATTGAAATTTTTTCCTCTCTTAACCTGAGACTATTTGTATAAAATTAACAACTTTATATTAGTTATTAGACATCTTCATTAACAAATATTCAATCTTTTCCGTAGATAAAATCCGTCAAGAGATTGCACGGTACAGGCTCATCTATTTCCAACACGCACATAAACCAAATGGACATTTTCCGCTTTGGGGCTTTATTTCTTAATAACCTTGTTGCCACACAAAGAAAACTCAGGATGAAAAGTGTCACCCATGCTGTAATTCCTAACGTGATTTTCTTCTACCGTTCCACAAATGAGTGTGTTTCCCATTCCATAGACTCCCATATCGTCAATAGGTGGTATCGGACATGTTGCCACACAAAAACACAGGACGAAGTGTAATGCATACTGTAATTCCCAACGTGGTTTACTTCCACCGTTCAACACATGAATGTGTTTCCCATTTCATCGATTCCCACATTGTCAATAGAAGGTAACGGACCGTTCACCTATGCCTACTGATGAGGCTACTTACTGACATCCGTACACATTTACAGGGCACCTTAGCCAAGCCAGATATGTAGAAAGTTGTAATGTTTTAAAGCCATACCTAGGTACAGATTGCAATAATTATTCTGTATCACTCAAGTGAGTGACGTCTATTTTTATTTCAATCGCCGTTTCTGAATTAAATGTTGAATATTTACTTAAAATAATTATCTACCTATACCTGATATTTCCTTTCTAGAATTTGTTTTTATTAAGATAAATTCTCCTGTTTGCCTTTGCTTTAAGGACCCACAGCATAATACTTCCAGAGTGCTTCCGTTACCCAAGAACAATTTTTAAAGTAAATATGTAATTAAAAATTATTAATTTTTAAAGCAACTACAAAGTTTATTTCCTGCTCGTATATACAGTATAACAATTCTGATTTTGGTCACAACCCCAAAATTTACATCCCGAAATTAAATCAATTTATTGATGACAAAATTGCTTTAACACATTTAACATAAACCCTAAACACGTTGCTTTAACATAATCCAAGAATTTAATTTAACTAGTGTTAAATCAGTAAACTACTTGCAATTCTTTGTTAGATATTTTTTTAATGTAATATCAAAACAAATAAACCGCAGCATGGTGGCAAGTAATTTGAAAGCTGCTATTTAAACGCTATTATATTAAACAGATTGGAATTCAGGAAAATTATAAGACTTGAAAGGTATATTGATTAAATATAAATCTGTTAACCAGTAATCAGTCAATTATGATAGATTCCGTGATAGTAACGTTTTTTCCGCAGAAACCCGCCCTCGACTTCTTAGAGATCAGCGAGTTCGCATCTCCCCGTCCGATCCAGAGACCGTTGAGACTTTTCTCCTTATATTGTTTAGTTACGTTTTCCTTATTTCAAGTAAATTTCTGTTGAAATTGAATATCCATTCTTGCTCAAAGGCGAAACTTTCCCCATACAAGGGAGGAAGGTTTCATGTTTTCCTATTCACGTTTCTAATAAATTTTAGTTAACAATTGTTTAGAACTGTAAGTATGATATGTTAGTAAACGTATTAAACCGTTTATGTGTATCCAGCAGTGTAAAGTAACAGCGGTATACAAGAACTCACAGCCAATATACGACTTGGAGCAAAATCCGTGGCATAAAGATTCGTTAACATAGTTGAACTAACGGGCTAGTTTACAAATAGCCCCCGTACGTGCAAGCAATTAATACTGAAGGGTTTACACACAGACACTGATGCGTCACACAAAATTGATCGTTTTACTGCGTGGAAGATTCGGGTATAACGTAATGCCAGTAAGTGATCTGTTTACTAACCTATAAAATAAAAACGTCATGTCTTTAGTGTTATTATTATTATTGCTCAAAAAAAGACAAGTGCTGAAATGTGTAACGAAAAAGAAGCGTCGACGTCTGCATGTAAGTATTTATTGGTTGATCTAATCCGATTTATTATTTTTTATTATGTTGTGATTAGGTTCATCCACTTTTGCAAAAAAGGAAACAACTGGGAACTAAATTGTTAATTGAAGAACTCAGGCTTGATTCTTGCAGATTTTGGAATTACTTTAGAATGTACAGTGAATTGTTTGATGAACTATTTAGAAAAATTGGACCGTATATTGTTAAAATAGATACTTGGAGAGAAGATGTGATAAACCCAACGATTAGCTCTAACAATAAGGTATGTACTTAAATGTAAGGCAATAATATTTGGGATTGTGGACACATGTTTTCTTATTTCTTAATTGAATATTATGACAAAAATATATTGGTCATGATTAATGAATGTTTTTCTGTATTTTAGATTTTTAGCATCCGGTGACAGTATGTCCAGTTTATACTATGCCTATAGAATTTCTTTGTCATCGGTGTCCAATATAATTCGAGAAACTACAAAAATTACGTGGGATATTCTCGCTCCAGAAGTATTTATAAAAGGTACAAGCAAGGAATGGAAAATAATCGCAAAAGATTTTGAAAACAAACGGAATTTTCCTCACTGAATTGGTGCCATTGATGGGAAGCATTTTGTAATTCAGGTAAACAAATGAATATTTTACTAATAATACCTAACACAAAAAATATTCCAGGCACCAAAAAATAGTGGTTCCTTGTATTATAACTACAAGCATTCACGCAATTTAGAACTGCTAGCTATCACAGATGCGAATTATTGTTTTAGCATTGTGGACATTGGAGGCAGAGGAAGAGAAAGTGACGGCGGAATTTTTAAAAGTTCCAATATGGAACAAAAGCTGGTATCAAATGAATTAAACGTCCCTTCCTCCGAGTTAATGAGTGGTTACAAGTTGCTCCCATGTGTTATCGTTGCCGATGAGGCGTTTCAACTAACACATTTCATGTTACGTCCTTATCCTGGTCGTGGTTATGTAACATTAGATATGTCGAAACAAATATTTAATTACAAGACTTTCCCGAGCCCGAAGGGTAATCGAAAATACATTTGGAGTATTAGCTGCAAAATGGCGAATTTAAAGGAAACCCATGATCTGTGATGTAACAACAGCGGAGGATATAATAAAGTCAACAGTATGCCCGCATAATTTAATTAAGAAAAATGACAAAGAATGTCAGTATGTGAAGCCAGGCTATGTGGACTACGAAAATGCAAGTGGTGATGTAATAGAGGGAGCTTGGCGAAAAGAAGTAAAAAATGAAAATGCTCTCCAAGATATATTAAAAACTGGGGCAAACACTTTTGGAAGAAATGCCCGTCACATACGAGATACATTTGTTGAATATTTCTGCAATGAAGATCCGAAAGATAGTGTTTGCTTGGTACTTTCATATTGTTCAATTGTAAAATATGTGCCCACTTTCACTTACACAGGTGGATAACATTTTGTTTATCCAAACAATAGAAGAATAATTTAGATATGTACATTCATAAGGAAAAGTTGCAAATAAAATAAACATATAAATTGCTAGTTTTTTGTTTTCCTTTTTAAACATATACATTTTTAAAATAACTACATGTCAAATAATTCGTTGTTTAATAATTCTAGGAACTTAATTCGTAAGAGAGCCCTTTTCCTTTCGTCAAGTCTTTTCATTTCACATGCAAGAACTCTGCAAAAATGGTCAGTACTGTCTATTTCATTTTTTTTATGTCCTCAACAATTAATTGATCGAGGTTATCTGTTGCTTCCATTTTTCGTTTTCCTAAAAAATATAAAATTATGTGATAGTGACTAAGTAAAGTTCTTAGACACTTACTATTGCCAGATGTGTTGCTTGAATTGCTAGTAGTTAACGTGCTAGCAGCTTTTTGTGTACTACTTTGTAACTGTGGGGATTGTGGTGGTGAACTAATATCATTCGAGCCAGAAGATGTTCCAAGTGGACTTTCTAGTGGTTCTAGGAAGTTCGTTACTCTTTTTCTGAAATATCAAGACAATTTTATATGACAATTAACAAAATATTTTATACATTACCATTACCTTTCATCAATATGGTCATCAATAAAACTCATTGACAAAAAATGTTTACATAATGTCTTTCCAGTAATTTTAGTAGCTTCCTCGTAGCTATAGCCACTTTGAACATATTTTTTTAATAATGCCTTCTGTTTTTTTGTACTCTTTCTTTAAATAACTCCATTTTTTTTGGAATCCCTTCCAGAGATATTTGTGCTTGAATTAATATACTTTATATAAACTAATAAAATAATTTACTTGCCACGTAAAGCGTTATACACTTCTAATTCTAGTGCTTATACTATGTGACCTCTCGATTATAGAGAGCCTTTCATTGCATAAAGGTGGCCTATTTGAATATTCAGCAATTAATATTTCTGTAATAGTCTCCTGAGTGTGTTTCTCCAATATGATTTTCTATTATCTCATCTTCCTCCACTGCTTCATAATCATCTCCAACTGTATCTTCATACCTCTCCTGGTCTGGAATTTTAAAAATATCCTTAATGCTTTTACCACACAATTTACTGTAAATTAAAAACAAAATAGATAGTGTATTATTATTAAATTATTATTTACCTTATTTTTTGTATAGTAACACGATATCACCATCAACAACAGGCAAATTTGTGTCTTTATATGTGACCAGATCATACGTTTTTTATAGAAATAATACATTTACTTCCGTCCATTGAAAATTTTATTTCTTCAAAAAACGAGAACGTAGTTTCCTTGACAATACATAACCTCTATTCAGTAATTCATACACTCCCGCGATATTTCTTTGTTAATACTGCGCAAACGCACAACTGCTGAACTACCGCAAATCATAAACATAAACTATCTTTTGATTATTTAGGTAAAGCCGATTTCCCCTCCCAGCTCATGGATCACATGGCCGCCCTCGACTAATAACAGAAATCTCCAATTCACCAAATCCCCAAATCTCTGTTGCACTAAAGTCACCTTTAAGGAGTATTTGGACATGTGAGTTTTTTTGTGCATTTAATTGTACAGAATTAATGTTACGTCACAATTATTTGTGACGATCGTATAAGGTACTAAGGATGCTCTGCTGTACTGACGTGTTTTCGTTTCGCACTCGAAAATTTGCCTATTTCCTTTAAATTGTCGTTTATATAAAAAGTAGTATTGTGACGTATCTAATAATAAGCTTAATAAATAATGTCTTCAAAAATTAAAATCAAAGATTTGAGTTAAAAAATCATCTTGCGAAGTTAGGTTTAAGTCAATCCGGAAAAAAAGTGTGATTTAATAAAAAAACTTGAAAGTGCTGCGAACGGGAGTTACGTTACAAACTGTAATGGTAATCATGTAGTGGAATTAGAAGAGCATGTACGTAAATGTGACTTCAGACCATTGGCAAATAAAAGAAAAAAATCACTATACTAAATTAACAAGTGAGATAAAAAAACTACAGCAGAGGCTGTTGTATCTCAGTAAACAAAATTATAAATTATTTAAGATTGTCACAAGGAATAATGATATAAGCAAATTGAATATACTTTCGCATAAGGCAGCGCCGAAGGTTAAGGTTACAGATACGATAGTGACAATAAATTCTTCTAAAAATGAGAATAAATCAGAAATAACTAAAAGTGAAACATTAAAAGCCCAAAAGGTGAGTCAGTTATAAAAGATTCAAAACCAGACAACCTAATTCTTGCGGATAGCCATGGTAGATATTGTGCAGATTTGTTACGATCAAAATTCAATTTAAATAATCATAAATTAATATCAATTGTAAAACCGAATGCCACATTTGAAAATGTTGTGTGCAATATAAATGATCTAACCAAAAGTTATGCTACTGATGATTATATGTTTATAATGGTTGGTATTAATAATATACTTAAAGGACAATCGCTTAATAACGAAATCTTACAAAAATGTTTTGATATTGGTATCAACACAAACATTACTTTCGTAAGTGTTCCTTATGTGCCTAATCGAAAAGTTTTAAATAATTTGATATATCAGTACAACTATGAATTATTTGAAAAAATCGATCATTGTAGAAATAAAATAAACTTTATAGATATTAATGATTCCATTACTAAGGTCCATCAAAATAATAATGGAATTCATTTGAACCAGGCGGGAAAATTTAAACTATGTGAAATGATCAATCAAAATTAAATAATTTCCAACGTAAATCATGTCATCTTGATTATAACACTGATTCACGTTTTATAAATATAGATAATTTAGTTCAAATTAAGACATTAAACAGTAATTTCACAGACAAACATGTTTTGAAAGAACTGTCACACAATTACAGTAACTTTACTAATACACAGTATTCTCCCACAAAAATTCCGAAAGAACTAGATTTCTGTCAATTTTCATCTTTTTTAGATTAAATACTAAAAGTTTTACAGTGGCGCATCTCAATGTTCAAGGGATACAAAATAAAATATTAGGTGTTTTTACAACATTTTAACTTCAATATAATTTGCATTTCAGAACATTGGCTTAATTGTCTAAAAAAATATATTATTAAGATTTGTGGGTATGATTTAGCTGCCGCCTTCTTTCGATCCTCTCACGTAAGAGGTGGAGTTCTAATTTTTGTCAAAAATAATGTAAAATTTAGTTCCTTAGAAACACATTCATTATTAAGTACCGAATCTGTTTTTGAGTGCTTTTTAAATAATAGAGCACAATGTAACGGTCATTTGTGTATACAGAATTCCGGGTTCTAACATTGATGTCTTTTTTGGTAAATTAGAATATTTTTTAGACAAACACTCAAAAACGAAACAGTTTATTTTATGAGGTGATTTTAACATCAATATTTTAGAAGAGTCAGTGAACAAACGTCGTTTATTCCTGTTGCTGCAATCATATATGGTCACCATCACCATCAATACTCCTACTAGAGTAACTGAATCGACAAGTAGCTGTATTGACAATTTTATCACTAACATTGGCGACCCAGATAGTATGTTAACCCTAAATACAGCAGTGAGCTTCTCGGATCACAATATATAATTCATAACTTTACCTAAATTTAAATGTGAGATAAATTTTACGAAAATCTACAAATGGATACGGAAAATAGGTAATAAGAATAATCATAATTCCTTTTTAAATAGCCTGAAACAAATTGACTGGTGTGGATTATATTCTGGTAGTCAAAATGTTGAAACTAAAGCAAAAATATTTTTTGATAAGTTTTCCCAGATATTTTATAAATGCTATCCATCAACACGTATTATAGAAATTAATCACTCAAAAACTTGGATTACAAAAGGAATAAAAAAATCTTCAAAAACTAAAAGACAATTGTATGAAACATTAAATTATTTCCCTAATTCAGTCATGCGTAGTTATTATTTAAAATACTGCAAAATGTTTAAGAATGTTTGTAAATTGGCAAAGAGATTAAGTATCGATTCTAAAACCTCCCGTTGGTCCAACATTACAAAAACGACTTGGAATGTTAGGAAATTAACAATTCCAATAGTTTTAAAAAAAATATCTATTTAACTATTAAAGGAGAACTGACAGATAATCCTGAAACTACTGTTAATGAATTTAATAATTAGTTGTCTAATTTAACCACGAATTTAGTTGATACAAGAACATCAAACGATATGGTACTGTCCAAACTAAGTCTCTTTAAAATTAATAATCATAGTTCCTTCTTCCTAACTCCTACTACTTCAGAAAAGATTAAAAATATAATATCTGAGCTAAATAATACTTCAAGCGTGGGAATTGACGATATTCCTATTAAAGTTATAAAATGTACTAATTACATCTCAGAAGCCTTGTCTTACATAATTAATGTCTGTTTTGAGGCTGGATACTTCCCTGAGGA
Organism: Vesta saturnalis; assembly: GCA_036346205.1. Lineage (NCBI taxonomy): Eukaryota > Metazoa > Arthropoda > Insecta > Coleoptera > Lampyridae > Vesta > Vesta saturnalis. The sequence goes on from JARFJB010002218.1 coordinate 494,574, forward strand.
GCTAAAACAAACTAAAGTTATACCCTTGTATAAAAATAACGATAAAGATCAAATACAAAACTATAGACCTATAGCTATTCAAACAGGATTTACTGAAATTTTTGAAGATACCATCAAAACAAGAATTATAAGTTACTTTGAGAAATATAAACTATTTTCTGAAAACAGCACTTCATAATGTGCTTAGTAATATTATTAGCAATTTAAACATAAAAGAATTAGTTATCAGTATAAATCTAGATTTGTCCAAGGCCTTTGATCTTATTGACTACACATTACTATTATCTAAGTTAGAATATTATGGTTTTCGGTCACATGCTTATTCACTTTTAAGGTCCTACTTAGCAAATCGGGAGCAGTGTGTTGAAATCGGATGCCTAAATGGTAATAAATATAGGCGATATAAGTCTACTACGGCAGCAATTTGTTGTGGGATACCTTAAGGATCTATCTTCGGCCGATCTTATTTGCAATTTTTGTCAATGATTTCCCCAGTAATATAATACACCACACGACGATATATGCTGATGACATTGCCGTTAATGTATCTTGCAAATTATTTGATGAACTAGTAATTAATAGTGAACAAACATTAAGTAATGCTCAGAATTGGCTTGTGGCCAATTCTCAACATTAATAAGTCTAATATAATTTCATTTTTAAGCGAAAAACTGCAAGCAGAATTCTTTCAAAATTTTATGGCCAAGTTTGATACTAATCTCATAGTTTCAACAACATTTTTATGTATAACCATAGACAATCAGTTTACATGGAAAGATCATATTATGGGAGTAACAACGAAATTCAACAAAGCAATTTACTGTCTTCGCAAACTTAAGTCTATTTGTGACGTTTCCACTTTAAATAAAGTTTATTTTGCATATTTTGAGTCCATACTTCGTTACTGTCTAATCCTTTGGGGCAAAACGCACAAATTGAAAGATATTTTAAAATTTCAAAGAAGGCATTGTGAATAGTATTTAGACTGTGTACACAAGATAGTTGTAGACCAATTTTTTTTGAACTTAAAAAATTATGACAGTCTTTATATAAGAATGTTGTGTTTTTGTGTTTAATAATGAATGTTACTTTTCAAAAAACTCAGATATTCACAGCCACAATACAAGAAATAACTTTTTGAGAAACGAACATAGTAAAACCGCAGTATACCACAATTCCTATATCGTCAACTCAATTAGATTGCATAATAGCCTGCCGCAATGCATACGCGAAATTGACAATAGTCTCGGCTTCAAATGAATACTTAAACAGTACCTTACGGAAACTACTTATTATTCTCTTCAAGAATTCCTTGAACGCTGAGACAGTAACATTTTTACACGTGTATTTAACTATAGCTTGTCAAATATTTACTGTTAAGTGTTGTATGATTGTTTTTTTTATCATATACACTGGCCTTTTATGTAATTATTATTATTATTATTTTATTAATCATATAGACCTTATAAGTTATGACACTCTGTGATAGGTAAATTAGCTTAGGACTATAATGTACACTGGTATGAACTGTGATAATTTGAGATTATACATATCATATCACATAAAGACAGTGTATCGTATAATTCATTAATTAGGTATTTTGACTAATATTTGTCTATTTAATTGTATTATACAGGGTGAGTCAGTTTTTTGTAGACAAACTTTAACAGGAGATAGAACACATGTTTCTAAAAAGAAACGTTCCTATAAACAAATGTCGTAGAAGGCTTCGTTTCCGAGATACAGAGTGTTGAATATAATTTTTTTTTTCTCAAATTTTCATTATAACTCATAAACGAATGCTTAGATTCTTTCATGTTGGGGGGATAATGTCTATTAATTAAGGGGCATCATTTAGTTAACTTAAGACGTTCTATTGTACGTCGCTGTGAAATGTGTATTGAAAAGAACGGTTTACATTTTGAACAAAGTGTCTAATTTTATTATACTAGTGTTATTGTTATTTATTTATAAATCGTTGTTGCTAAGAATTCTTATTAATTTCACAATTATTAATTAAGTATTGTTACAATAATAAATAAGGATTGTTAAAATTAGTGTACTAAACAGATTTCAATTTACAAAAGTCTTGTATTTGAGTATGGCTTGATACAGTGGCGGCTCTTTAATGAGAGCAAGTGAGCAGCGGTCTATAACTTATTAGAATCTCACTTAAAAACTACATACATGTTTATGGCGAAATTGGTACATACATAATTATACAGAAAGTATTGACCGCGTAACAATAATAATTATGTATATCTTTTTATACGAGGATAATAACAATGGATACTAAAAAAAACCGATAACCTACCTGTTTATAAATGAAAATGTATTTGAAATTTTAAAGAAACGATCGTTAGGTACTAAAATGGCTCTAAATGTTTTATTATATCTTTTTTATTAAAAACTTTATATTCAATTATTCACATAAAGCACATTACTTAACTTAGTACCACATCAAACACTAAAAATCGAAATAACTCGACAACTCACAGGAATTTCGAAACAGAAGAAGGTAAATTATTTTTGTTAAACTGTATGTAGATAATGAAAATAATAGTTTTTTTAAGAAATAGTCATTGGCGTAGAAGTTCTGTTTATGAAAGAGGTTGAGCACCCCCTCCACTCCGCCACTGTGCAAGTTTGTGAACATTCTTATCACTTGTTTTATGCCCCTTAATTAACAGACATTATCCCCCCAACATGAAAAAAATCTAAGCATTCGTTTATGAGTTATAATGAAAATTTAAGAAACAAAAATTATATTCAACACCCTGTATCTCAGAAACGAAGCCTTCTACGACATATGTTTATACGAACTTTTCTTTTTAGAAACATGTGTTCTATCTCCTGTTAAAGTTTGTCTACAAAAAACTGACTCACCCTATATATTGTTTCAATGCCAGTGGCAAATTGAAATAAACTATATCATATCACAGCATGTCGTGAATAAGAATATATAAACATCAAATGAATACTTTTGATGCTTAAAAGCATTTACTTTTATATGAAAATGTAAACTTTCACCATTATCAGTTATCACACATAATAAAGTACTTACCTTTTTTGGGTTTTTTAATGGTGTATTTTAAATTATACAATCTAAACGTTTCGATAACACTTACAGTTATCTTCGTCAGTAGTAATATCTGTTAAAAGATGTTGTAAACAATTTTGTCAAAGTTGAAAAATTAAAACATAATTGTTTTAATTTTTCAGCTAGCTTAACTTTATTATTCGTAAATCAACTCATCTAATCTGTCCACTTAATAAAAACGTAATTTGCTCTAAAATGGATACGTTCTTACTTGTACATTCAACATAAAGGTAATACGCTATACCGAGATGAATTGCTGCCGAGAACTTCATTTCTTGACAATACGGTAAGGCAAAACATCAGCTATCAGGTAACGTATTGCGTCATCCAACGTACTGTGTGCACGAAATTTTTAGCAGCGTCCTTCACCGCGCTTCTTCAACATGAAAGAAAACGATATATATCGTGATGTACCACAACTATAACTACTTTATTTTATAATTTAGAAGGCGGGTTGAATTGAAACCATCTAGAAAATAGGGGCGGTTGTTGTATATTTTGATGGTAGAAATTAGATGTGCTTGGACGTAGGTTGTTCGGAAAATAATTCAGAGGGTTGTTGATTTTTGAGATTTGAAAAAGGGAAAACGTATTATTTTGGTCTGATAAAATAGAATAGAATAAAGGGTATTGTTATATATTCACAGACTGTAATTTCTTTCAGAAAATATTTATAATGGTATTATCTAAATGAAAAGGTAAATTAACGACAAAATCGTAACCGTCTACGACTGTAAATAACTACCGTTGTCAAACCTTAGGTATTGCTTTTATTATTGATTTTATTCCTGTTGTACAACTTTTAATTTTGACAATGATATATTGAGCGCCTCTAAACATCTAACATCATTATTAGGTCATTCCGTATTTAATTTTAGTATTTTGTGCAGCTCCTATGATCATTTGTAGCATGTTTTTTTTTGCTTATTTTATGTATATTTCACTTTAAACGTGTCTCTAGTACGGCCATTAATCTATTTTTTTTTTGTTTTTTACCACTGTTATTCGATAAATAATTTCAGAATCGTAATATACTTTGATATTATTTATTTATATTAATTAGGGATTTTCGTGAAGCATAATTAATACCTTTTTTTTTGCATGTATTTATTACACTTAGGTTCACTGCATAGTAAGATCTTCCACGAATACACTTAAGCACTAAATCTGATACCTATTTAGGATTGCATGGGTGTTTTGGAGGTATCGATAAAATAGTTTAAGTTAGAATCTGGTTAGTGAGGATAGAACCGAAATAGGAGCCGCAAGCTTTAAAGAAAGAAGGAAAAGAAAGTTGGTTCTTATTCCTTGAAAGAGGGAGAGAGCCTGTAAAGTTTGAAACAGGTAGTAATAGGAATACTAATTAAGTGACAATTCCCTCAACAAACGTAAATTTATTTTTTTCTTCAACTTCCCAACAAAGGAGGCAATAAGCCAAACGTTATTGTACAGCTATAGAAATATATGAATAATAAATTAAATAAATTGTACACAGTATGTATGTTATCCCAAAAACAAACAAAAACATATAAGTAAAAATGAGATTGACGAGGGAAAGTCGTGAGCTTGTACTTAGGGCCACAGTAATTTATAAATTATAATTATAATACGAAAAACAACAATACACCTTCCGGACGTAGTAAGATCATACGTACCTTATCCTGAAAAGACCAATTTAATAAACCTATTAAACCAGTTACTTACAAGAAAGCCTTTCGTTTAAAAACTGAATACAAACCTTTTTGATTAAATTACATAAATACAATTGGAAAAGCTTGTTCAGTCCACTCAATTTACCTCAAATAAAAAATATTAGTAATTAAGCAATTTAAATTAGAAAAAGAAATTGGTTCGTACAACCTTATCAACAAAACGATGGTGTTTATTATATACTTGAGCTACCGAGTAGCATTTAAACTAGCACGAAATCAGGTCAACATTTGACCTGATTCAATATCACGATACACAAAAAGTTACATCTGGTATAACCATAAAAGTTGCAGCAAAGCTACTGCGCAGGACCACATGAACAGTAGTACAAAATTAATTATCCCCAAAATGTGGGTTGTACATGAACTCCACACTGGGTGTGGCGCATAAAATCAATTTTAACAAAAATTATTCAAAATTTGGATTTTTGATTGCGCGTAAAATATTAAAGAATGATTTAACTAACATAGCAGTTCTACATGAGAGAAATGGTGTTAAAGTTAGCTGAAGTCGGGTATCAAGCTGACTCCGAACACTACAGGTAACATATTTAACAAATTCTCGCTAACAGAATTAATATAAACGTATTTAATTTCGTTGTTGGCGATCGTAACCTGCTGAAGGCAATTTAGGTACGAGTTGTATTCAAAGGTAAAAAGGTTAGTCAAATACTTGCTAACAGAATTAAGGTAAATGTACTTAATTTCGTTGTAGGCGATCGTAATCTGCTGAAGGCAATTTATACATGCGATAAATGAAAGAGCTGGCCTGTGTTTGCGAGTACTTATGCGTTATTCAAGGTGGTCAGGATTCCACCAGCTCCAGTATAGGTATAACCCCAACGATCACGCGATCCCTAGTACGTGAAATACAGCTGACCGCAGTTTATCAGCAGCACAATCCAAACAATAACATTAGTATTAAGCTTGTAAATATCTATAAGATCCATAGATTAGATAGTTTATTTTGCAACAAGTTTAACCGAGTAAAATTTTATTGTAAAAGCGTCAACCCTTTTACCTGCATTGTATTATTCAAAGAACCAAGACACAAAAAATTCTAATTTAAATTATAAAATCTATTTCTCATATTTAAAACAGTTATCTAAATTCTTATTAATTGAACAGAGTTACGTGATATTGAGTATTTTGTACAGTAACCGGACCCTGACTGGTCCATGGAGTCCCGGGCGATCATGTACTAGAGTGTTTAAGAATTTCCTTACTCTTCACTTTATCCTTACTCTTTCCTTTTTCCCTATTCAATTCATAGCGTAGCTACGACACTTCTGCTGTACCACACAGGAAGATTCCAATAATCCCGTGTTATTGGAAATTTAGTGAGATTTATTTGTTAACTAAATAGTTTGTTTCCAAACCAAGACGTGAGCAGGTTTAAATCCCTTCGAATAGGGGTGTCCTGTGTCTGTGATACCCATACGTAAATGTGTGAAAAATTTAATACTTTAATTGATATTTAACATTTATTGAGTGTATGTGTTTTGTTTAATTATTGTGGAACTCTTTATGTTAGTTTATCTTAACGGTTTTTGATATTGCATTTCCTAAGTGTAGATCTTGTCATATATGTACTGCTCCATTTAATTCTTTAGTTGAAGATGAAATTTGTTTGGTTTTGTTCCTTATTTTGCGTGTAGTTTATTTGTTCTTGAAGTCAATCTTCGAGTTAGACTCGAGTGACTAATTGGCTTTGCTACTTCAGGCAAACATTATCAGATCATATTCATGACATGACTTTTCCCTCTCAAAATATGCGGATGTTTCCGATTAACGTTGGTCAGCAAGTTGAGTGCCGTAGTAATTTTTCTGTTGAGTGAGAATCACGGCCCACGCAAATTGGATAACACGCACTTTACCTGTGTACGGGATAATTCTGCTATTGTAGGTTTGTCCCGTAGCAGGGGCCTATATCTAGGATTCATATCTAAGCTAAGGGCTCCTTTAAATGGAATGATCGCTCCGGCACTAAAATAGAGGAGGTCCTTATCTCGGGTAAGTCGTTCTCCACTAAAAAGTTACGGTTGGTACCTTAACTAAGGTAAAGCTTCAAGCTCAGGACTACGCCCCTGTCCAAGGTTAAGTTACTTAACCTTTGAAGGTCATGTTATAAGTTGGTGAAAAATTAAATTTCAAGGTTACATCGACCATGCCTCTTCAAGATCACTGAATGCGAACATTATTCGTCGAAAGTAAGGTACTGTCCCCAAAGTCTCAATCCATAACTCAAGGTTATCTAAAAAATACAACCATTATTTCTTGGAAACGAGATTACGCATGCGCACTTTTTATAAGCCCGTTGCTCCAGTTTTAGAAACAGACCAACTATCTATCATCATTTACAAGGTCACATGACCTAGCCCAGAAGTAATCCTCCTATCCATTAATCGCTTCAAGGTTATAACTCAACCTATAGATGCTTTCATGTAGTTCAGTTGCACGTCATTAATTCATGTAAGTAGTCCCAACGTTTTAGATTGTTTCTATCTCCTTTTGAGTTATGGGGACATACAAAATAGTATCATGAATAATTTGTTGGAATTAGCTACATAAATTTATGGCGTGCATCGATTTTTTCGTGGAGTTGCATTTACTATCCATGTCTCATTTGACTCTACAAGGTCTTTAAATTAAGCAAGGTTCTGGCTTAGAAATACACCCATTGTTCATCAAGTTCCTCAAGGGCGTATTTCAAAGCTAATTTTGAACAGAAGGTTATCTAAAAATAGATGTCAAGCTGTAGATGGCGCGAGTACATGTTCGGTGGAAGGGGAAAGCATTTAAAACGTGGGAAAACAACCTACTAGTGAGTTTTTTGGAAAGACATCAGAACTACCAGTTAGATATATATTGTATTTGTATTAATACATACTTTCATGTTTGCATTTGTTACTTTCTCTCTACCTATAAACAGTTTCCAAAAGATACATTAATTTTACGAGATAATTTCAATAGGTTTAAATAAATAGGCAATAAAATGTTCTTGTATTTGATCTTCCAGTAATAAAATATTACTTCCATTACATAGTACTATGACTAACACTACTGTTTAAATGTAGACTTACTTTCGGTGTTTGGAAAGTTACGACCACGCCAGTTCAATTTAAGACCCTTTCTCAAACGACCATAGCACACTTCCTCACTTATCAAATAAAGCCACACTGCTTACGATAACATTCCGAGCACATATCCCGAATTAATTGCATACTTATTGTGGGTCTAACCTCGGATTCATAGATGTGTCTTAAATTCAAATCGTTCAATTGTTCAAAGAATACAGTAACGTCAGCATGGTCTCTTACAAGTTGCTTAGAGGTATTATACCTCTAGTCCAGATGGCATTATGCCTTCTCATTGAAAAATATAATTTTCGCAAGAAATGATGCCATAGAAAAAGACCGAATTCCGTGTTGCACCGTGTGGCACCATAATTAAAATAACTTTTATCTTTTATGTGTTGCAGAGTTTCCTCAAAGACATGTTTGAATCAAAGACCGTTAGGTTCAGTTAGTAAGCTGAGTATGGTGTTTGTTTTACCACTTGCTATACACCATACATGGTTGAGAAATAACTGTTAATGTTTATTCTCTACATTTGTGGTCATCAGAAATAGAGATTCTGGACAGGTAATGTTTGCTGTAGAAACACTACCTTCATTGCTGGTTAAAGTAAAATTATGTACAAGTTCAAATAAGCGAATTATGCTGCAAAATAAGACAATAAGCGAAGATTCCCACCTAGAATGCCCTGAACGACTACTTTCGAACTTGATATCCACCATTCGAATATATAACTGATTTGTTTTGATTTGAGTAGTTCATCACAAAGACTGGGTCAGCTTTAAAATGTAAATAGTCAAACAATGCATTCTGTTCATTTCTACCATAGTAGTTCTGCTGAGAGTTTAAGTAGTTTAAATGTGCTATTTTGCACTTATTGAGATCGATTCGTATAGGTTGAGTTAAGATTGAAAATCTTAACGTTATCGAAATCTGCAGCTCTATCTATCTTTGAATACTTGCATCCTCGGTGAAAAGCAACAATTAGCCATTGGGATTTCTCTGGTTGAGTGAAAGTTTTAATCCGCCATATGTCTCAGTGTGCTTGCGTTAAAACGGGCAGTTAATACAGTTCCCATTGACGGAATGGGATCCCAATTGTAACATCCTCATTCATTCGTTCAGATAGGTGGCAAGTGTTACTTGAGGAAATTTCCATTGAATTTTATTTAACCTTATCACCACCTTAATAGCAAGTCATGTCGCACATTTACGATAACTTGTCGATAATATTCATGTACTTGACTTGCACTGGTTTTTCGTTTCTCGATAACCATCGCAAACCGTGTAGACTTTTGCATGTACGGTACGTATTTCTTGATTAAGATTAGTGCACACTAGCTATACCTAAAACTAGCATAGGTGGCCGTTATCAGATCAGTGAGTAACCCACTTAGTGATAGATTCATCAAAATGTGAGTCTGAAAAGATGTTGAACGAGTGGGTTATTTTCAGTTGCCTTTAAACAGATGGATTCCACAAAAAAATGCATCAGCTCGTCCAGTCGATTCGCGAGATGGTCTTTTATTCATAAGAAAATACGAAACTGGGCTTTTGTTAATCTTTATACTGATACCCTTGTAACACTAGTAGGGCGATAAAGTATTGACTCTCTTCGAAATCGAATGAATCACCCTTTGGATTAATCAACATTATCGTTATGTTACTGATTGTCTCAGTTTTTAATTCCAAATACTGAGGACTACTAGGTGTTTTATCTAGTTGGTACCCCCATCGAACCGAAACGTCTATTTCATATATTTGGATTGTGCAAATAAATCATTACTGTAGTCACAATGAATTATTATTTTAGGAAAATGAGAGATGTAATTGCAGAGTTAACCTTGATTGAATTCAAAACTTCTCGAGAAATCTTGTTTTATTGATAGATACAATCTTATCTACATGATCGTGGCAGTAGAGGCGGGGATGCAGCTATATTTATTACAGCATAAATTTAATTTTAATGCTGTTATTACGGCCTCATCAATGGAGGAACTATGTATTCGCGTGAAACTTATATAGGTGTTGTCGTTCTACTCAAAATTATAGTCTATTTTTAGTTACTTTTGCAACTATAATATCTTCTGTTAATGAAATTATAAGTTTGCGTGATCCCATTATAAATCTACATAATAGAAAAATTTAGACACTATACGACCTGATGCTTTATTGACAGCTCATTCATTAACACAAATATTTCAAGAACCCAGTGGTGTGGTAAGTTCTAGAGCAACTTGATTTGACAAGCCTGAAAAATACGCTGTGTCTAGTATTCATCTTCAAGAGCATTTTGATCACGATTTTATACATACCCAATTTGATACTTCCAGAGATGACTTTAAAATTAATTATATTAACACTTATAAGCAATTCAGTTTTGTATTATTTTATGTACATCTTGATAAGACTAAGTTTGATAATTTTTGCAATTTTGCGATATAAATGATAAAGTCTGTTTTTTTTTATGTAATTAGTATGTATTAGTATGTTTGATCACTGTTCACTGATCTAAACTTCAAGACTCATCACAAAACGTAAACAACGAATAACTAAGAGTATCAAGTTCTTGATGACAATACACGAGAATGAGCTATGCTAAGTTTACATTAACAAAAAATCTAAATCATTGGGAATATTGTGCCAGTATGCGGAACATATCAACCGAAGCTTTTGTTGTCCATACTGTTTTTGTTAATATTATCGAAGCCACTGCAGTTAGTTCAGCTGCGAACTTATTTAGACTTTTTAAAAGTCAAATCCACACTACGAAAGATTCCAGTAAGTTAAAGTGATCATTTGTTTGTATTAAAACTCTGAGAAAAAGGTTAGTGAACTAAATTGTTTACATAAAACTATTGCAAAAACTCTCAAATAGTAAATACGCATTCACATTTATTTAACTCTGTTATTTATTGTTTGTTTTGAATGGTCATGGATTTCAAACAATTAAAAACTACTCGCACAAGTGCTAAAAGCAAAATCACTCGTATTCAGAATTGGGTGCAGAGCTATCAAAATTTGACATTAGATGTTCAAGAATTTTCATGTAGACAAAAAAGATTGGAAGCCGCGTTTTCTGAATACGAATGTGCTCAAGACGAGATAGATTCATATTTATTAGAATTTGAAGATAATTCAGATGTAGAAGATCGTGAAAAAATTGAAAATTAGTATTTTACAACGTTAGCCCTTATTGAAAAATGTATACAAAAATTATCTCCTCAAAATGTCACTGTAAGTCACAACAATGATTCAATTGGAAATAGCTCGCATAGACACAATTCGAATATAAAATTGCCACAAATTAATATTCCCAACTTTACAGTAAATTTGCACGATTGGAAGCCCTTTTTAGATCTCTTTGATGCGTTAATAATAAACAACCCACAATTCTCAAATGTGGAACGTTTTTATTATCTAAAAACACTGGTAAAAGGCGAAGCTTTTAGTTTAATTGAATCATTGTCACTGACTAATGAAAATTTCTCTACAGCTCTTTTATTACTTAAGCAAAGATATGAAAACAAAAATAAGATTGTTAATTCCCATTTCGAAAATTTGTTAAATGCTCCTTGTATAACAAAATGTAATTCACAAAATTGGTTACAACCTATAAGAAAAACCTAGAATCACTAAAAAACATGAAGCTCTCTGATAAATGTAATTTTGAATCACTACTTATTTTTCTTTTAAAAAAAAAACTAGATTTCGGCTCTAAGAAATTGTTTGAGGAAGGTCGTGATTTAAAGACATTGCCAAATTTAGCAGATTTTTTTGAATTTCTCGAAAATCGTTGTGTAGCGTTAGAAAACATTTCAGGGAATGAAACACTAGTCAACTCAAAATGTAGTAAAGTAACACTATACTCGAAAAGTGACAGTTACGCTCTCTCGTGCATTTTTTGTGATAAATCTCATAAAATTTACGGGTGTCCACAATTTTTGGAAATATCTCCTCAAGAAAGATTAAAGTTTGTTCAAAGTAAAAAAATGTGCTTAAACTGTTTAGGCACAAAGCATACAGTGGAAAATTGTTCGTCAAGTGCAACTTGTTTTCATTGCTCTAAGAAGCAACACACTGCGCTACACATACAAAATGTCCCCTTCAATAGTTCAGGAAAATTAGGCTTTTCTCAAACTCATCATAAACCCACAATTTCTTACTCAAATGCACAAAATAACGGTTTCGGCCGTAATGTACCAAAAAATGAACATTCTGTGCATTCAAATAAACCTCAGTCATCAAACAATCACCCAATTTCAACTCCACTTCATTATCAAGACATAAACAGAGCGTCAACTTCACAAGAAAATCAGCAACCGGCTGAAAATTTATCCAGTTTTTCCGCTCTTTCCCCCAAAAATTGCCACGTATTACTAGCCACAGCTCAAGTAACTTTGTTTACTGCGCAAGGACGACCTATCCAAGCAAGAATACTACTAGATAACGGAAGTCAGAACTCGTTTTGTACTCAAAACTGGTTAATCAGCTCCGATATAAAACCTTTAATACAGCTTTGAATATTTCTGGAATTTCTCAAAACAAAACTTTCTCAAATAAAGCGGTGAATATGTATATACACTCAAACGTAGACCGCTCTAAAAGATTCAAAGTTTCTTGTGCTATATTAGAACAGATAACTCATAAACTTCCACAAATAAATTCACTCGGATAAGTTACAAATCCCAGATCATATGAATATGCTCTGGACCCTAATTTCTCACACTCCATCCGATATAGACTTTGCTTAAATGGAGCGGTGAATAGTGTACTATACACTTCAAACGTAGACCGGCTCTAGTGAAGATTAGGCAAGAGGTTATCCTACTTTGCTATATTAGATACAGCATAACTGGGCATGGACTTCCACAAATAAATTCACTCGGATAACGTTCCTAAATCCCAGATCATATCAAGATGCCTCTGAACCATCTAACTTTTCAACATCCGATATAGATTTGCTTATTGGAGCAGATAGTCCACTACACACTTCTCACGTAATAGTGAAATTAGGCAGATGTTATCCTACTTTGTTAAATACGCATCTGGGCTGGATTATATCAGGAAACGTTCCTGGAAAAGTATGACATTTGAACCATCTACTTCGAACCTCCTATTGCTCATCATTCCACTAACCACTCAAAAGTCTGATACAAGATGAATTAGATACTACTCATCCTTAACAAAATTCTGGAACAATTGAAGAAGTCTCCGAACCTCCTTGCCTCTCAGAAGATAAAATCTAACAAATGATTACATCATAAACTCGGTGGTTCTCTTTCTTTATCGCAAAAAAGGTTCTTTTCTCTTGAAAAACGATTTGAAAAAGATCCCTCCCTCTTTCACGAATATAAAAAATTCATCGATGAATATGTGTCATTAGGTCATGCAAAATATGTTCCACTATTTCCGACTAACAGTAGGTTACAAAGGAAATACTTTATTCCTCATTTGTGCGTAATCGGAAATGAAAGCGTCAGCACCAAGTTGCGTGTGGTTTTTGATGCGTCTTGTAAAACATCTTCAGGACTCTCATTAAACGATGTTACCTTAAAAGGATTTCAAGTTCAACCAAATCTATATAACATTTTGTGTAGGTTTCGCTCGTTTAGGTTTGTACTCACCGCTGACATTGAGAAAATGTATCGGCAGATTTTCACGAATCCTCGCCTAAATTTTCTGCAAAACATTATTTGGCGCGACTCACCTCGTCAATCTTTAAAATGTTTGGAACTTCAAACCATCACATACGGAACAAACTTTGCTCCCTATGCTGCCACTCGGGTTTTAAATGATATCGCTCTCAATAATTCCGATTATCCCTTAGCATCAGATGCTCTGCTTACTCAAACTTATGTGGACGACATTCTGTCGGGATGTGAAACGGAAAAAGATTTACCTAAACTTTATTCTCAATTAACCTCTCTTCTCTCTAAGCACGGGTTTCACTTGCACAAATGGTGTTCAAACTCAAATGATTTCTTAAAAAATATATCTCACCCTCAAACCACAGAAGTTGACTTCAATCTGGAAAAATCCCCATGTAAAATTCTCGGCTTGAAGTGGAATCCCTCATCAGACAATTTTCAAATCTTTATTCCTTCACAATCTCTACAAGATTGCCCCATTTCGAAAAGAAAAATTTTATCTTATCTCGCTCAATGCTTTGACCCTATTGGATTGGTGAATCCTCTTACAGTTAAAGGAAAAATTCTTATGCAAAAATTGTGGTTACATAAGGTAGAATGGGATGAAGAAATACGTGACATTTCGATTTTAACAGAATGGAAAGCTCTCTGCGAACTCTTTTCTCGGTTAAAAAATCTCACAATCTCCCGGTGTTTATTTTCTAGTAAAAATATTGCAAATGTAGAATTTCATGGGTTTTCTGATGCAAGTAATCTTGCTTATGGAGCTTGTGTGTATATTAGAACCATTTACTCAGACAACTCGGTGTCCTGTAATTTATTGTCATCTAACTCGCGCGTAGCTCCAATCAAGACAATTACAATCCCCAAACTCGAACTTTGTGCCATGTTGTTATTATCAAAATAGAACAATTGCATATGTGCTACGCTTTGTTCACGTCACTCATTCTCAAGCAAGAACAACAGGCCCTTTGGCTGTTTCGGAGTTGGATTCTGCGCTAACTGTAATTATAAAAAAGGTTCAACAAGAACATTTTTCTCAACAAATCTTGGAACTTGACTCAAACAAAATTCTATCTCACAAGCAACTTCGCTCATTAAAACCCTTTTTGGACAATCTTGGATTGCTGCGTGTGGGTGGTAGGTTGGAAAATGCAGAAATTTTGTTTGAACAAAAACATCCTCTTCTCCTGCCCTCTAAGGATCACGTTGTTTCTCTCTTATTGAAGTTTGAACATCTTCGATTATGCCACGCTGGTCCTCAGAATGTACTTTCCAATGTTCGATTACGGTATTGGCCACTAGACGGACTGCGTCACATAAAACGAATTATTCGGAATTGCACTATTTGTTTTCGATTTAATGCACAATCAGTGCAACAGATCATGGCTAATTTGCCAAAAGACAGAGTGACTGCACACGACCATTCCAAAAGTCGGAGTCGATTTTGGTGGACCGTTCTTCATAAAGTCCTCCCATCTACGCAAGGCACCGGTAATGAAATACTACATAGCTATATTCGTATGCATGGCGATTAAAGCAGTTCACATCGAGCTAGTGTCAAATCTGTCAACTGAGGCTTTTCTAGCCACTCTTAAAAGATTTATATCTCGAAGAGGAAATCCGTCGGTCATTTATAGTGATAATGCCACTAATTTTCTGGGTTCGAAAAATCAGTTAAAGGAACTATACGATTATTTCCGAAATACGGATGTGAACACTTCTATTCAAATTTACCTTTCTCAAAATGAAACCAAATGGACATTCATCCCCCCCAGATCCCCTCATTGGGGAGGACTCTGGGAAGCCGCAATAAAAAGTGCCAAATACCACATCTCGCGTGTTGTGGGCACTACTCCACTCACTTTTGAAGAATTTGCCACCATGTTAGCTCAAATTGAAGCTATTCTCAATTCTAGACCCCTCATTGCTCTCTCAAACGACCCTTCAGATTTTCAAACACTCACTCCTGGGCATTTTCTAATAGGAACTAGCCTCTTATCATACCCTGAAAAAGACATTTCCAACTCAGCAGAAGCCAAGTTGTCCTTTTGACAGCGATGTTCAAAACTTCAGCAAAATTTTTGGAAAAAGTGGTCAGTTGATTATCTAAACCGGTTACAAAATCGATCAAAATGGATGACTGAGACTCGAAATTTGCAGCAAAATGATTTAGTCTTGCTGAAAGAAGAAAACTCTCCCCCTCTACATTGGCCAATGGCCAGGGTCTTGGAAACATTTGAAGGCGCCGATGGAAAAGTCAGAGTTGTCCGCCTAAAAACACAAGAGGGAGAATTCACTCGTTCCATTACAAAAGTGTGCCCTCTTCCACAGGCAGATTGTTAATTTCTCTTGCGAAAGAAAATGTAAAAATATTCCTTTATATATATTTGTTGTTTGTTTTGTTTATTTTATTAACGTCCTCGCATTCCCGTTCTCTCAGTAACAAATTTATCTCGGACTTAATCCTAACTTGTTCAATAATCTCCGGTCTCTTACGCCGAATTATTTAGTTAACTTCCTGATTTCAATCAGTTGTAAATTCATGTAGATGTTCAGACCTACAATAATAATTTTTTGCCAACACAGTATTGCGGTGGGGGCAGTATGTTGCGAAACATCGCAACAACGCAATTATATATTTTTTGTGATAGATCAACTCTCTCTCAAAGTTAGTGAAAAAAAAAAAAAAGAAAAAATGTAACAAAGTTTTTTAATATAATTTGTTGTAATAAATTAATTTTAATTACAACTGGTCCTTCGTATTTATTTATTATATTGAAAGTTCGAAGAAGTAGTTGACGCAAACGGGGAGCCTTAGCTATCGAAGGAAGCATTAATTTAAAGGCACCGTTTTCGCGCAGAGACCTTGATATAAATTAAAGTATTTTTAATGATAAGCACGTCGTTATTAATTATGAGTAAGAGAACATCTTATATGAAAATGTAAACTTTCGCGATTAGTTCATAAACACGAATACTGTTTCTTTTGGGTTTATGAACCGTGTACTTGAAGGCAAATTATACAAAACCTATACGTTTCGATAAGAATTTGTTTTCAGTTCTGACATGTTTCCACTTGCGCATTAAATATTATCATCCTTTACGTTTCAAGGAAACTTTGTGAATTCATAATAAAATACTTCTTTTTTGGTTTTTTTTTTAATGGTGTATTTTAAATTATACAATATAAACGTTTCGATAACACTTACAGTTATCTTCGTCAGTAGTAATATCTGTTAAAAATTGTTAAAGATGTAAACAATTTTGTCAAGGTTGAAAAATTAAAATATAAACGTCAGCCTGCTATTAATATAACAACAAATTCGTATTTGGCGTGCTTTATTTTAAATATTATTATATTGTATCACGTATGTATAGCATACTCGCCCAATATATGCCTTTGATCATTCAATAATTTAAGACTTACTGCTTTGAAGTGCTTGTTTTAAGATAGTTGTGGTGCGATAGATGAACTGCTTACAACCATTTTAAAACGCTTACAGTAGTTTCATTGTTTCATAAATAATGGGGCAAACAATATATATATATATATATATATATATATATATATATATATATATATATATATATATATTCAATTAGGTGTATTTTAACTTGATTTCTTTCAAAATTACTTTTCACTACATTTGTATTTAGAAGAAAACTTGAATTAAGAGAAGGTAACTCTAAATTTTAAAATGAAATATACGAAGAACGAATTAATTCAAATGATTTACATAATAGGTGAAGGCCAAGGTAATTATTTACTTGCTTCTAGAATTTATAAACAAAAATTTCCCGATGCCCGTTGTCCAGATGAATGAGTTTTTGGAAATTCAAAAAGTAGATTTGAGGAAACAGGATCGATTGCACATAAAAAGAACAATTGTCCAAAACCTGTAAACAATGAGGAAACTCTACTAGTGGTGCTTCAAGCTATACAAGAAAACCCTCAAATAAGTATTAGAAAAATTGTAGTGGAACATGATTTAGAGAAATCAACAATACACAATACAATTAATGAATATAAATACCATCCATACAAGATCCAACTCTACCAGCTATTGGATGAACATGACTTTGAAAATAGATTAAATTACTGTCATTGTTCAGTTTTAATACTTTTCATAACAATGGTCAATGTTTGGGCTGGTATTATTGGCAACAGATTATTAGGACCATATTTTTTGGAAAACAATTTAAATGCAGTAAATTATTTAAATTTATTGCGAGCCAATCCATGGTAGCACACCATGGATTGAAGAGAACATTCCATTCGCTAATGAGGAAACATAGTTCCAACAAGATTGCGCGCCTACGCATTCGGCTCGTGATATGACGGAGTTTTTAAATCAGCCATTTTCTGATCGTTGGATAGGTCGTTATGGGCCTATCACGTGTTTATGGGTCTACATTAAAAATGAAGTTTATAGAACATCGCCGACTACTGCAGAAAATATGAGGGGAAAAATTCAACAAGCGTTTCGTAATGTAACCAATGTAACAAACAATTATAATAGATCGTCTTAAGAAATTAAAAATTAGACCTTTACTATATAATCCTCGTCCGCTTTTGTAGGAATACAAACTCTCCATTATTGAAGGGTACAATACGATACATTGTATTATCCGTTGTTTAGAAAGGTATTTGCAAACGTGTTAGCTTAACACTGCTCTTGTAATGGACAGAAACAAAATTTTAAAATTAAAGGCTTGAAAATATACAAACAGATTAAATGAAAACAGATTATCATTACTAGTGTATTCCAACTTGTACCAGTTATGATTTTAGAAGCAGTGAAGGTTTTCCAGACTTTATTAATCGACTTGACTTGAAAATATACAAACGCATTAAACGTAGACAACTATTACTAATGTAGCCCATGTTGCATGTGGTCTAATATTAGAGACAGTGAAAATCACATCTAAGTAATAGGCAATTTGAGAAAGCCGTAATGAACTGGTTTTGTAATGGCAAGCTATGACACACTCGGGGTAACTTGAAAAATACTTTATACGTTTAACATGCTATCCATTAAAATATTAGTATTGTAAAGAACCAGAATCCTTTACCAAATTTTCTTAATTAATTATTTGTAAATTAAACAATTTTAACACGTCAGCGTTCCTTCCAGTCCCACTACTTGTCTAACAACCAATCTTTGAATAGCATCTCTACCAGAATCCGTCCTCGCCTTCCGCAGATTTCAATAAAACTGCGATCCGCACTAACGACCGCATCTTTTATTATCATTCTTCATTTCGTTCAGTTAACTGCGTCCGCCTTAGAATGCTTTAACCAGCCTGGGCCTACCTAAATTCTGACGACCGCAGGGTTTCGATTAAACGGCGCAACGGGCTGAGAACCCAGACTCTATTAATCGATGTTCAGCACATAATTACCCACCAACTCACACAAACACGCCGCCCAAGGCCACTTAGGAAACATGTCCACGAGTTGAAAGTGACAAAGCCGCCCACGATTAGACCAATATTTCAGTGACCACCGTTCCGTAACTAGTTATCCTGCCAGTCTGTATAGATAAATACTCCTGTAGACGGAACGTTTACAAAGGTTTTAATACATTACACCGCCCCCGAGTCAGAGAACCACGAAGGAGACTCCACCATCGCTATCTAAACCAGGGGCGAAGGGCGCATGCCAGCGGTAAACGCATTACATACCACCGCAACTAAATATTCAATACGTGTCCTATGTTAAAATTCCGCTTGCAAATAACTATAAATGCAGTAGCCACCCCCTACATCATGATTTACATTGCTAATTGTGTCTTAAAAAAGATAACAAGGCCAGAGAATGCACAGCAAACCTCTTGCATTAAAATCTTTACTAGTTCAAAATAATTAGCAAATATTTTAATTATCCGTAATTAGTGTCCAATACTAATGAAGGTAGATACAAGTAAAATTTCTATCATAAAAATAGACATCAAGCAATTTTATAAATGCAACCCGAGAATATCACTTTAAAAGTACTGATTTCTTGAACCACTTATACAACAGGTATTTAAACCATTCACCTCTGTCTTATTTCTTCAAAAATATTTCCACGAAATAACTTTACGATAACTGTATAAAACCAGATGTCCTATTCCGTTTTCTACTATTCAGGAACGTACTTAATTTAATACGTATTTAATTTTACTTTTTGTTTCTTTATTCTTTTTATTTAGGAAATTACGAGGATGTATTGGAAAATTCTTAGCCTACTATAAAAGCAAACAAATTTTTATCTTATTATTCAATATACTCTTCTCTTAATTGGATACATTTACTACAACGAACTTGCAACGCCTCTAGACCTTTCAAAAAATATGTGTCGTCCTCTGCAAACCAGGCCTCTACAGCTTCTACCACCTCTGCGTTGGCAAAAAATTTACCACCTTTTAGACCTTTCAGTTGAGGACGGAGCCAGATCTGGTGAATAAGGGGGTAGTACTTTTAACCATAAATCATTAATTGTTTTCATGGGAACAGGCGACTTTTGTGCAAAAAAAAAATACCTTTGGACAATTTTACGCGTTTTCTCTCCATATTTTTTTCTCGTAAAGTAGCCAGTAACGTCGAATAGTAATTCCCAATTATTGTTCTACCCATATCCCGAAAATCAACCATGATTACCCCTTGGCAATCCCAAAAAAAGAAGCAAGAACTTTTCCAGCAGAACACGAAATTTCTTAGGCCTTTGAGAACCAGAGTGTCCCCATTTCATCGATTTCTGTTTTATTTCTTGGTAGTAGAGATGTACCCAAACGATAGTAACAACCCGGCTTAAGGGGTTTGCACCTTTTTCAAACTGAGCACAGATTGAACGTTCTACGTCTACTCTTGTACGCTTCTGAGCAACATTCAGGGGATCCATTTTGCAGAAATTTTTCTCAAGTCCAAATCGACGTGAACTATACGCGTTCATATGAAATATTCAGTGCCTCAGATATTCATTTAGCCCAATTTGACGGTCTGATAAAATCATGTCATTAACTGAACCGATATTTACGGGGGTGGACACAGAAACTGGCCTTCCCGATCGGTTTTCAGTGGAAAATTTACCACTTTTGAAGCTTGAAATCCAATTTTTCACGGTTGCAAGCAAAGGACATTTATCGCCACGGGTATTAAACATATCTTCGTAAATCTGTTTACTTTTTAACCCCTTCAAATACAGGTACTTGATAATGGACCGATACTCCAATTTTTCAATTTTCACAATTTCGGTCGACATCCTTTCTTTCAAATTTTATTGCGCAACTCTGGTTTCACTTTTTTTACGTGAAACTTTACACTGACACTTCTAATAAGTTATTCGTCGTTGCTATGGTTACACAATATTTTGTGTATACACGGAACCGCTATAGGCTAACTAGATATCTAATACATCCTCGTAAGATCATTTGTAACTTTCTTGATAATACGCCATTAATATTACGCAGACTAACTAACGAGAACACCAAGGCGTCCGCTGTTCCCTGATCCACCCTGTCAATCCGCCAGCCGCCGCCGGAAGAAGATTAATCTGATACCAGGGCCAACTATCGGTGGATGTTTTATTTTGAGTATCTTTATTTGTTAGCATTTAATCACATGTAAATATATTGAATGTATAACTTAGTTTTAAGTGTGAATATTTAGAGATTATATCTATATAGGAAATATAAGTATCTAACCCTTTTTTTGTGTTTATTGATTAGCGTGAAAAATCTAGTAACAAACAATCAGCCCTATTTTATTTTACATTCAGACCACATTAGTTACTTGTATAAAGAAGGTATTAGATAGATCAGGTTTACGTTAGGTAGAAAAGCGTTATTATAATAGATATTATAGCTAATCAAAATTGTTCCGTTTTACGTTATTAATTGTAAACAGATCAGTTTGCATTTTTCTCCAACAGGAATCATTATGTACAGAAAGTACAACTCCATATTAGCAAGCAATGAGCTTCGTATTACAGAATCATCTACGGAATTTAAACTGTCACAGCTTTTGAACTAATGCTGCCGCTAACGATGTACGAAGACATTTCACTCCAATAATCACGTGTACAAAAAATGAACTCATATGAGAAGATTGGTCACAATGAGGGCACAATACAGCTGTTTGTACAATCCTTACAGGACAAAAGGAAAAAATTTGGCAGCTGCCTTCATGCAAATCAAATAAATGGGTATTTTCTGTTGCCAATTAAACGTAGGTTTCTTATAAAGTGATCACAACAGAAGTACCGGGTGGCCAACTAAGAACGGCCGTTGGTCATATCTCAGGAATGGATTATAGCACAGGTTCGGAAAAAAAAATTTTATAACGAAAGTGGCCTCGACAAACGCCTGGAAATTATTTTCAGAATTGTAGGTCGACCGCTAGAGGGCGTATTTGACAGTTAAAATTTTAAAAAGCAAAGTTTTTCAAAATTTACTCAATTAAGGGGCACATTAAATATTATAATCAGATTCCTCGACAAATTCTGCATATTTTTTTATTTGACAAGTTTTAGTCTACCTCTTCAAATAAGGGGGTGGGGGGGAAGAGTGGGAACCTTGTTATGAAAAAACGCCCTTAATTCACGTTCTGCTTGACCGATTTTAATAAGCTTGATGTTGTTTGAAAGAGATTTTGTTAAACAATAGAAAATTTGTAAATTTGAAGCAATCTGATTAATAACATAAATGCTAGATGGCGCTGTTTAACATTTTTTTAATATTGTGTTTTCTCTTTACAATTTTAAATGGAAGCATAAAAATTAAAAAGTAGACTAAATTAGTAATAAAACAGTGAAAACCGCATGTCGTTGTCTTTTTCCTATTCTGAGATATCGTACGAAACAGGTAAATGGCGGGAATTGTTCTTCCAACGTCTAGTAGGCTAGTTCGCGATAACGGAAATTGTTAAATTTAGCCTGGATGAAAAGATCTTACATTGGTCTGCAGTAATTTAAACTGTTATCATACTAATGCTATGGTTGCCGCTAGATTACCTAAATATAATGCTGTCGCTACTAACAATGAGAACAAATTATAAAATAATAATGTGATAAATCTAACAATTAAAACCTTAAATAAATAACTACGTAATTAGTGTCGCCCTAGATGTTCGAAATGTCGTCCATCATTTTCAATGCATGAAATCAATCGCTGATGGGTGGAGAGAACAGCAGTATCAATTTCTGCCCTTGAAATACTTTGTATTGTCTGTCGTATTCTTTAAATCCTGTCAGCTCTTGTTGTGGGTCTATCGGCATTTCCAGCAGTACGCACACGGTGTGCGAATCGGAGAAAAACTCTTCTGCTGTGATGCCGTCTGTTTGGGTACTGCAGTGCATACACTCTAGCAGCAACGGTTGCATTTATCATACATTCAAAATAAACTGCCAACATATCAAATTCTTCTTCATTTGTAAGAATCATTTTGGTACGAAAAGATAAAGAAAGTCTATTAAATGCAACACGATGAATAATTTTTGACATATGAGTGAAAATCATAGCTTGCTTGTTTTCAACAGGGAATTTATTTTATCTTACATGGCCCTCTTTACTAATATTGTTGTCATCAGTAAATCGTAATTCATATTTTAAACTGTATTTGTTGTTGCTGGGCAAATATCGGTTTTTATTGATATTTTATGCTTTTGATTTACTAACACATCGCTTGAAAACAAATATAACATTCTTACATAATTAAAAAAATGTTAGATTTATCACATTATTATTTTATAGTTTCTTCTCATTGTTAGTAGCGACAGCATTACATTTAGATAATCTAGCGGCAACCATAACATTAGTATGATAACAGTTTAAATTACTGCAGACCAATGTAAGATCATTTCATCCAGGCTAAATTTAATAATTTCCGTTAACGCAAACTAGCCTACTAGACGTTGGAAGAACAATTCCCGCCATTTACCTATTTCTTACGACATCTCAGGATAGGAAAAAGATATCGACTTGCAGTTTTCACTGTTTTATTACTAATTTAGTCTACTTTTTAAAGACCTATTTAAATTTTTATCCTTCTATTTAAAATTGTAAAGAGAAAACACAATATTAAAAAAATATTAAACAGCGCCATCTAGCATTTATGTTATTAATCAGATTGCTTCAAATTTACAAATTTTCTATTGTGTAACAAAAGATCTTTCAAACAACATTAAGTTTATTAAAATCGTTCAAGCAGAACCTGAATTAAAGGCGTTTTTTCGTAAGAAGGTTCCCACTCTCCCCCACCCCTTATTTGAAGAGATAGACTAAAACTTGTCAAATAAAAAATATGCAGAATTTGTCGAGGAATCTGATTATAATATTTAATATGCCACTTAATTAAGCAAATTTTGAAAAATTTTGCTTCTTAAAATTTTAACTGTCAAATACGCCCTCTAGCGGTGGAGCTACAATTCTGAAAATAATTTCCAGACGTTTCTCGAGGCCACTTTTGTTGAAAAAAATTTTTTTCCGAACCTGTGCTATAATCCATTCCTGAGATATGGCCGACGGCCGTTCTTAGTTGGCCACCCGGTACAATCGACGTTATACATTGTTGCATTCGGAAATGCACAAAAAGGCATAGTCAGCAGTGCTATAACATTTGAAATTTGTGTACATTGTTTTCAAGATCCAAGTGTTACAAAGCGACTAAAATAATAATCATGGTAAACTAACGTCCGTGAGATTGAATTAAATAAAACTTCACAACCTTGTATCGGACAAAATTTATTAGTGAATTCTGTAATCTACCAACGTTTCGACAGCGGTCACTATCCTAGACTAGAATTGTAGTCTGATATCTTGTTCGAAAACGTTTAATTTTATAATAATTGTTGTTAGTGTAATTTAGTTAACATGTGGAAAAAGTCGTGTTTTTTAATTCATTTAATTGTTTTTAAATATCCATGTAAATTTAGTGTTTAAAATAATAATCAGTTTTAATATAACAAGAGCATCGAAAATAATCGATTGCTCCAGTGGTATTCGTTACCATATACAAGGTATTTCTAAAAGGTCTGTACAAAATAGTAGAACAAATTCCTTAGTCCAAAAGTTGATAGTTTCCCAAATACAGGGTGTCAAAGTTATTATTTTTTTAAACTCTTTTTTAAATATCTATCTTAATAATAGCAGGATTTGCATGAAATTTGGCACCTAGGGGTTTTCTATGATCAGAAATTCAGATTTGAGCATAGTTTTGATGTATCTTCCAGAGGGCGCCACCAGCAGCCCTTTGTCTACATGAACAAGAGGAATAGCATTCAAAGTCAATAACAAACGGCCACCAAAACAGAAAACTTTTATTAAATTATAAATTGTTCAATTAAACGCTAAGTAAACGTTGAAAGTGATCCCCGTTTTTATGTACACAAAGATTAATTCTACAGAGAAAATTGAACTGCACCCTATCCATTATCTCTACATCTAACCGTAAAATGTTTACTGAATTTTGTATTCGCGCCTACAATCCTTCTTCGTTGCTTATTGGTTTAGAATATACCATCTCCTTAAGTGTTCCCCATAAAAAGTAATCCATGGGCGCCAAATCCGGTGAGCGAGGTGGCCAATTTGCAGGAGCATTATTTACTCTGCCAATCCGTCGATTCCGTAAATTCTCATTTAAGTGATTCCTGACTGGACTGGTGCACCGTCGTGCATGAGCTAAAAAATTGGCTAACAACTAGTGGAAGTTCATCAACTAAATTTGGCAAATGTATTAATTGTTCTAGGTAATTTTACCATCTAAATGAGGTGGTAAGATAACAGACCTATGATAAAACTGTCAATAATTCCTGACCACACGCTAATTCTAAATTCACGTTGATAACGTACGACCTTTATTGCATGCAGGTTTTCGTCAGCATAAATGTGTTCATTATGTAAATTTGGCATACCCCTTCTTGTAAAGCAACGCTCAGCGGGAATAACATTTTTCTATGAAAATTTGGATCATTGTCTCTGTTTTCATTAATAAAAAGATCGAAGCGTAATCTTAATCCGGTGTCGTTAGGTAAAAGCTCTTGTATTGTTTGGAGATGTAATGGATGTAACAGCTATTCTGTTCTGTTAACCATATCCTTAGAAATGCCAAGTTCCAAACCAATGTGTTTGGTAATCAGATTCTGATCTTCTTCAACTCGTTCTAAAATATCTCCCTCAACCTCTGCTGCTCTAATAGTACTATTCAGTTCATAATCAACCGTAGCAGCAGCAAAACTACCAGTTGCTCGAGGATGCCTTTCAACAGCGGTAAATATTTGGAAATCTTTCTTGGTATACTCTGGACGATTCCCGACAATGTCTTTGGCAATAACCATAAACTAATATCATATCGGTCATTTCTGCGTTAGTGTAGGGTACGGCCATAGCGAAAAATTGAATAAGGAAGTTAAAATTACAATAAATGCTTGTCAGACTGAGTTGTTTGGCAGTACTCTTTTGTAAGTAAACGACAATACTTAATCATGTTTAGTCGTTGCTACGATAAATTTTAGTACGCAATAAAACATTTAAATGCGATTATCACAGAAACGGCTGCTCGAAGTGACATTTGCAAGATATAGCTTTTTTGAAGGACACATATCAGGGAATAAGAATTTCTCACGAGAAATTTGATATACCGTGGCATAAAAAAGTTATGGAGCTTTAAATGTAAACAAATGGCTGCTGGTGACGCCCTCTGGAAGATACATGGAAACTATGATCAAATCTGGATTTCTCATCATAGAAAACCTCTAGGTTATTCTTAAGATAGATATTTAAAAAAGAGTATCAAAAATAATAACTTTGACACTCCTCATATTTTAGTCTCAAGAATTTATCCGAGTATTATGTACAAACCTTATAGAGACACCTTCTATAAAGAATAAACCGGTAGTAATATTACACTTATCATTTATTTTGTATTAATAGTGAATAAAACTTTGTTGTTATGACATTAAATCATGGCTCTAGATTTAAATTATTGTCCATTATTTTTGCTTTGTTGGACCCACCGGAAAACCGAAGTGATTAAACCACATTATCGAAAATGCGTATGGCTGCTGGTCACCATAATTAAAAAAAAAAGAATTACTCTTTTAACAATAAATTAAAGAAAGCGTTAGTAGTTTCATTTAACCAAATTGAATGTATTTGAATAGATCTCCATAAGATAACACAAGTTGTATTTACTATTCAGTTATCTGAAACAAACAGAAAATAAAATGTTCGTAACTATTATTTTATAGAAAAAAATAGCTATGTAAATAAATAATGCGTATAAAAAGGGTCTAGATAGCATTTCCTTTGTATCTATTGTTGCTTATTTTACCTTTCCCTCGTTTATGTAAAAAATTGTACCTAGTATTTAACAAAGGCAATTTGTACTTTTCTCAATCCTGAATTGAGATTTTATCACGCACCGTTAGTAAAATTACATCAGCAACACTATAAAACTTTTGTAAAAGTTCACTTTAAATGCTAATCTCGTAAATTGCTGAAAAACGCTCTGTTTTTTGTAACATATTGTAGTAATGGATAAAAATGATTTTGCATTGTCGAATTCAAGTACAAAACTTTTGTTAAATTGTGATGGAAAGTTGAATCGATACTAGACCTTTTTGAAAAAATCATTTTCGTACTATAAAACCAAACGATTTCGTTAACAGTATTTGAATGTAAGCGTTATAGGACATTAAGGATTTCTCACCAATGAAAGTGTGAATGAAAAGAACTATTTGATAAAGCACTGGGGCATCATGCTTCAAATCGTTTGTTACTAATTTATTTGATAGCAATTAATTAATGTAGTAGTGTAAAATTTTAACATAACGTGGTCCTGTCTCACGTCAAAAATCGTGCTTTAAACAGTGAATAAACATTATTATACAATTACCATATCGAAATTTCTACTACAGTTTATGAGGGTAAATGTATGTATGTTTGAAATGTGGTATTTCTTTACAAAGTAAAAATAAAACAAAAATAGAGATAAGTGGGTTGTTATCGTTGTTTGTTGTTTATGTTGATTTAGTTTGATGTATGGTCAATATATTCAGAGAGAGAGAGATGATTCTAAAATGTGTTTCCTTCTCGTTGTCTCCCAGTTATATACGGAATTGCTAATTTGAAGCACGAGAAAGTTAATCTACGGCGTTATTCTCAACGCACTAAATAAGAAAAATAGCGATTTATATATATATATATATATATATATATATATATATATATATATATATATCTGTATGTGTGTGTGTGTGTGTGTGTGTGTGTGTGTGTGTGTGTGTGTGTGTGTGTGTGTGTGTTATGTTCGTAATTATATAATTATACACCGACATCCATGCAACGCATATTTAATACTTTACATACTTTAAACTATGCATGTATAAAGTAGCTGGATATAAAAAAGTATTCAGCTTGATTGAAACTACATGTTTAGCAAGGCGCATTTTTTGATGGGACAAACTCAATACAGTTGCATCATTAAATATCTGGCGTGGAACACCACACAACCTTCCATCTTACAAAATGGAAATTAAACCAAATGAATTATTTTAATAACATTTTGTTGGGATAATTATGCAACCTTTTTTATAACAAGTTCGTTACGAAAATAGGCAACATTATTGAAATAATAATCTATGTCAAACAGACGTTTAAAAACTTCATGACAGACAGATGTTAATAAACATCTAGTTGCTAACTTTAATAATTAAAGGAAATGAAATAATTTTAATTATAATTCTTTTAGGGTAAAAATGCAACCTCATTTATACGTTCCTAACGAAAACAGGCAACATTCATAAAACAAAAACAATACTCTATGTCAGAATGACGTTTAAAACTTTATGCCAGATAGAGATTAATAGACATAAATACATCTTAATTTAAAAAAATTCCAACGCCGCCCGCTTCTATAAGATTTCAATAATACAGTTTAACCATTTTCATACAAATTCAATTATTTTTTAGACTTACTTTGCGCTATATTAGAAAACTTTATATAGAAAAGTTATGTAAAATTTTAAAAATAGTATATTATTTTATAACGAGCTAAAGTTGACACTTTTTGTGGCAAATACAGATGAGCCACAAAAAGTCACTTTCCTCCTCATAAAATGTACTATTTTTCCTTCAAACGTTTTTTACACTTAAATGTGAAATAAGGAAAGATAATTAGGTTGTGAAAATGAGGAATAGTTAGATTTACTTAGCGTGCTCTGGCAAGCAGCAGT
The DNA here is from genome assembly GCA_036346205.1 of Vesta saturnalis. Lineage (NCBI taxonomy): Eukaryota > Metazoa > Arthropoda > Insecta > Coleoptera > Lampyridae > Vesta > Vesta saturnalis. Next base: position 523,325 of record JARFJB010002218.1, read on the forward strand.
AGACGTTGCAAGGTTTCGTTGAACAATGCATTAAACAAGTTGAAAATTGTGAAGATTCTTTGTGTTATTGTAAGTATTTTTTAAACTTTTTTTTTAGAAGAGGAAGAATTAAAGACCATTTCCTTAGAACGCAGCGAGACCTCCTCTGGCGTGAGAGTGAGTGAGTGAGTGAGTCAGTGGGTGAGTAACGGAGTGTGCGAGCGAGCGAGGTTGTGAGTGAGTGAGTGGGTGTGTGAGTGCGTGTGTGAATGAGTGAGTGAGTGATCGAGTGAGCGATCTTGCGTGCGTGCGCGTGCGCGAGCGTGTGCTAGTGCGGTTGCGTGTGCATGTGCGTGTGCGTGCTCGTGTATCTGTGGGTATGCGGGTGCGTGCGCGCGCGTTTATGTGTAGTACCTACGATAACTACTAAATACTTAAACTCTTATCTTTAAGCTTGCGTTTGTGTATTGTGGAGCTGATTAAATTTTGGGAGAAATCCAGCAGCGGTTATAATACAAGGTCTAACTAGCGTAATGAATCAGGAAAAATGCTTGACAGTTCAAAAAACTTTTCAAGAATTTTATAATTATACATAATTATTACACTCTAAAAATAATCAAGCACATAGTGAGGATGAAAACAGATGCATTAATTTTCTACTGAGGTTACAGCACCAGAAATGAAGGAATAAATCAAAAGCAAACCAAAAGGGTTCGTAGTAAAGTGAAATCCCAAAAATTGTTTCTAAGAATAACTTAGTGCTAAACATCACTATTTGGGAAAAATGGTGTGAACATTTATTTATACATTCGCACGCTTTCAGATAATTACTCTGTCAGTCGTCAGTCGAAATATGAAAGTGGCAAATGTTGACAAAGTAACATCTAAGGGCAAATATTAACAAGATAACTGGAGAATTAAAATTAAATCACTGTTGTAAAAGTTTTAGTTCTTGAAAATAGACATCCAGGTATCGAACAGTTCATGTCCATTATCTCTGTTCCAAGTTGTTAGGTTATTTCAAAATTTCATAATTTCTCGAATCTTCTTTGTATACCAATTCCTATCGATAGCCAGAATTATTGTGTTTTCAAATTTCATATTGTGTAGTGTTTAAAACATATTGAGCAACTGCTGATTTAGTAGGATAAAGTAAACGTAAGTGCCTTTTGTGTTCTGTTGACCTGGTGTTAATGTCAGGACGTTAAAGTGAAAATGGCAGCCTTAATCCACAGAGAATTAGAACTCATCCTTGAATGGGGAAGAAATAATCTACTCACGTTGAACTCCGAGTGTTGCCTTGTGTCCGCCAAGAAAGATCGGTCATTTCCTGCTGTAAATATGAATGGCTTAGATCTCAAGTTTTCAAACTGTTTCTATCTTAGATGTGTCCGTATCATGCGAACCTTTCATGGGTTGACCACCTTTTGTCAGCCTGCAAAACAACTGCCCGTAAATTGGGCTTTCTATACAGATCTAAGCAGTACTTCACATTCATGTAATACAAACTGCTATTCTTCACTTTCTGATTTGAACTGAAATAGGTAGTTTAAGATCACCATTGTTGTAATTCAGTGGTGATTAAACACAAAGTAAGTGCTATTCGCAGTTATAAATAAAAGATAATTACTTTCAAGTTTCTTGAGATAGAAACTTAATTGTCTTAAATTACTACGACGTCCTTAGTTTATGAGAGATTACTAATTAGTAAAATGCTGTAGAAGTGCTCTCGAAATGTAATAATTAATAGTATAAAATACGGGCAAATCTGTTAAAATTTTTACTTTTTCTAAAACATGTAATTAGAGAATCGCAAGAGTAAGTTAAAAAACAAACCAAAATGAACTAGTTCCATTGGGTTAATGCTTCTCAATTTCTCTTACCAAATCCAACGTAAAATGCAATGTGAAATTCCATTATCTTCCTCATTGCACAAAAAGCTTAAGATAAAGACATTTAGTTTAGACGGAGTTTTCGAAATAATCCAATTCTAAAATTAATCTAAAATGTAATTTTTACCTAGTTCCTTAAAATAAACAATTTCTTAAGGTGTGTAGTAGGTGTAATTGTCTATGACAAAAATTATTCTGTGTACATAGCTCTTATTTTACAAACCTTCTTCAACTTCAGTACATTATCTTACACATAGTGGTATTTGCATAAGCAAATCGACGCACTTATTTCATTTACATCTAGTGAGTTTAATTAAAATGTGAATTTAAATGCAGAGGTTACAATGAATACATTTTTAACACAAATGTCAGTTATAATAAACATTAGTTAATATTACGTCAATTTCACAATTTTACCGTTTAAAATTTTAAATAAATTATTGTTTAAAGTCACATAAATTGTTTTTTCTCGTAAGTGATCTAGCGAGATGCAAATGAATGAATTTTATTTTATAATCGAAAACCGTACGTCAAAGGAAAAAAATGAGAGACCAAATTTACTTAGACGGGAACAAAATTTTTAAAAACAGTTTTCGCTTTAAAAAAATGCAATGGCGTATCACTTTTCTCTTTAAAATGATTCTGTGAAAATCCCGCACGAACGCCACTGGCAAGAATAAAAAATTAGGTTGAACAGCACAAAATTCCTTTTGATGCAAAGAAAATGCGTACCACGTTTCACAAAAATGTCTAGGGTCATACCAAAGTTATCATAAAAAAAAAGATCCCTGTAGTTCAAAAGTTAAGACCTTTAGGACATATGTTCATATGAAGTTTTTTCTACAAATGGATCCAAGAATATTAAATATTATAATGCTATTAAGAAATACCCCTTTACAGGGTGTCCGTTTCTCGGGGATCTGTTATTTGAGGAGATACAATGTCGGTTAAACTAGGGTAAAGTTGAGCATTTTAGTGCTCAATAATATGTCATTTCAAAATTTCGGATGTTTTCAGAGGTTGTCGGGATTAAAAAAAAAAACAAAATTCTCAATTTTCGATATTCTTTTTTGTGGTGGACGTTTTAAACTGAAATACTATTAAGGCACTTTTTTGCGCGAAATCCAAATATGTTATCGAAAATTTCTCTTCTTGCTGATTACAATGATATATCATATGATATGATTTACCTCCATAAGTCCCGAAATTCGCGAAAGAACATACATTCTTTTGTTTAAAAAACAGATTAAACATTAAAATTTATTACGCTTAATGGAAAAATTCTCTTATGAGAAAGGAAAGCAACAACCTGCTCAAAACTATTTTCTCAAACACAATTTCAGACAAAAAATTTTCGTTTAGATCTAAAGTAATTAAAATTAAATAGTTAATCCTAATACTAATAGACAAAAATTAACTATGAATATATAAAGAACATAACTGAAAGAAGAAGAGTTCCTTTGGAAAGAACATGCATTCTCTTGTTTAATATAAACACATATTTGACAATTCGTTTAGATTTCAGTAGTTGCTGCGTTTTCATCAATTTATTACGATTTTCTCAATAAAATGGCCTTCTCAAATGAAGAAAAACTAGATATGTTACAAATTTATCACGCTTCTCATCGAAATACCCATATTACTGCACAAACATACCTAGCGCGGTATCCAGAAAGGCAACAACCTGATCAAAACTATTTTTTATCGCTACATCAAAATTTGGGCGAGTTCGTTTCGTCTTGTCAGCCAAAAAATCTGTGTTAGACCCAAGAATCAAAATGAAGATGAAATTTTACGGGGAGTAAGTAAATTTCTAAAAATCGTTAACAAATCTCCATAAATTATTTTCTAAGCGATTCAAAATAATCCTTCTCCTTCCACACGGGCCATCGCAACAAATATGAATACATCGAGACATTCAAAATTCATGTCACTTAAGTACTACATCCTAGAGATCGTGAACGTAACGACATATTATTGAGCACCAAAATGATTTTTTTGCCCTAATTTAACCGACCTTATATCCCCCATGTTGGAGCACGAAAAACGGACACCTGCATATATATATATATATATATATATATATATATATATATATATATATATATATATATACATACATACATACATACATACATACATACATACATACATACATACATACATACATACATACATACATACATACATACATACATACATACAACTTATTGCTTACTGATACGTGTGTAAGCTTAAGTACATGGTTGAAGGCAGTACAATCACTTAGTGTATGCCTTTATGTATATTTTCATGCATAAGATTGGGTGGCGTCCATTGTAAATGGCAACGCAGCACTTCACTGTTACACATTATACATTATATTATATAAATTCGCACTTGGTTTTTAGGTAAATTTTAAATAAATATTAGAAAGAATTGATTCTCTGGCAATGTTATGTTTGGAAATGATCGATTTACACCTTAGCTTATTGAAACCAAAAATTGGTTACCGCCAAAAAGTTAAAAAACTGATTGAAACCAATAGGTTGTAACGCGCTGATGGCTTAGCTGTTTGACTGTTGAGTGTATTACTACTAATGAATAATTCTCACTTTTCCCTTTTCTAGCTCAGTCGGAATTTTGTACTTGCAAAATAAGGATCGAGTTCGTTATTCAGGCTCTCAACACGTTGAAAAATAGATTACAAAGGTTCATATATATATATATATATATATATATATATATATATATATATATATATATATATATATATATATATATATAAAGATAAGTTTATTAGAATGCAGTCAATTATGAAGGCCAAAAGTAAAAACCCTTTGTTAATGTAAGCTTTCGAATGCTTTATTCCTTTATCAAGACAAGCTACTATAAATATAATTAAATTATTTATAAATTAAATAACAATAAGAAACATACCTAACGTGAGTTAAATAATAAAGTTAAAAACAGAACTAACAATAGGAATTTGCAGGAAACTAAATTTAATTGACATGTGTCAATAGTAAAACTAAATGGAATGTGACATAATACAAATGGTTAGTTACGTATTAAAAACATTAACAACGGTAAGTGTTATGTTATCAAAAAGGAAAAGAAACATTAACAAAAATTACTAGAAGAATGGACAATATTAACTAAAGTTTACCATTTTAGAGACAAAAATTTTTTTTGTATATATTAACTATTAGTAGAAAAACTATGTTCATAAGATAAGATGTAATTATAAATAATGCTAAGTTTATTAATATCTGATTTTTATTAAGCTGTTGCTGTTTTCATTAATGCAGACCATTTCACGAAAAAGACGTTTAGTTAAATTATTTTCTTTGCATAATATAGTAACTTCATTAAAATTCATGTCATGGTTTTGTTGGATGACATGCTCAGCTAATACATGAAGCAATTTTCCTTCTACAATCACTTTTGTGAGATGTTATTCTCCTAATAAATTTCTAGATGTTTGCCCTATGTACACTTTAAAACAATCCTTACATGGGATAGAATAAACTATATTTGAATTTTCTAAAGTTGTTAAGGAGATTTAATTTTAGTATATAAGTTACGTAAAGTTTTGATGTTACTTGTGGATATCTTGGCATTGAGTACCTTGAAACTTTTAATATCTGATGTGAGAAAAGGTATATAAGGCAATGAACCATATGATATACTATTGTCATGATTAATATTATTATTTTTGTTCCAATCTTGTTTAAATTAATACAATGCGGTGTATTGAAAATAAGTTTATTAAGTAAATATCTAGAAAAGAATTTTCTAGTAATATATTTCTAATGTATTAAGACCATTTTAAGGTAATTAATATGAAAGTTTATGACTCTATTTTTAATGCTAAGACAAGATTGGTTTCATCTTAAAGGATGTTGTAGTGATAACTAATGAATCGATTACTAAAAAGGTTTTCTATACCATTCTGTACGTAATATGTTGTAAAGTCTCTGTGGATCAACATATCTAAGAACATATATTTACCATCTCTTTCATATGTGAACTGTAAATGTTCATTGTAATTATTAAAGATTGCCAAAACTTCGTCTATTTTGTCTTCTGTTAAGATAGATTAAGTCATCAACATATCTCTTAACGAAAGGTACATGGAAATGTATTTTATCTAAACAAGCAGTAATCAAGTCATCAAGTACAAAATTGCAGGATGAAATTGTAACCCATAGTACCAAAATTTGTTTGTAGTAGTTATTATCAAAATAACGTAATTCGAATCAAAAATAAATTTTAGTAAATTTTAAATGTTTCAGGTTCATTTAATTAACGAAATAGCATGTTTTCAATCTCATTATAATTAACGTTAAAGGAAGATTGGTGAATAAGATACAACATCAAAACTAACTAAAACATAATTTCAGGTAATTGAAGTTATTAATGAATTATGAAAGTAAAAGAATTTTGATTAGAAATCATTAAACGTTGTATGATTTGTTAAGATTTTGTTAGATATTTAGTTTACTATTAGAATTTATTGAAAACAATAGTCTAACAGATAATTCAGTTTTGTGAATTTTAGGTAAAACATAAAACGTTGCAACTCATTATAAATAGAATACTTGCTATATCGTTAATTGTAAAGATTTTTAAAGTACTAATGAATATTCTTTCTGTTGCAATGTACTTGTGGGATTAATAATTTATAAATATTTATTATCATTTAATAAATTAAGAGATTTTGTATTAATCACACTTATTCATTGCGACAGTTACTTACTTGTACTCTGTATAATTACTAATTCATGATTATTTTCTGAAATTCTGCATTCATGAAACCAGTTATTTAAAAAATGATTCTTATTTTCTTTATGTATGAAGTTCGTGATTATGTTAGTACATTTGATCTAAGAAGATTTTGTTTTGTCATCACTTCTTGAAATCAAACATTCAATGTGCTAAAAAACAATTTTAAAATCTTTAAAATTGGATGTTACGACATTAATTAAACAAAAATTTTTAATTCTATTGAATATTTGAATAAAATTATTATAATCCATTCTTAATTATAATTGATTCAAATTCTTGAACTTTAAATTACAAATTTAATTGTGGATTTTGAATATTATATCAAAAATAAAAATATTTAAAAATTTAATCACAAATAAAAAAATTTTTAAATTGATCAATTTTATATTTTTCAATCAAATTCTTTTAATAAATAAAATACAAACTATTAAATTTTAAATTAATCATCAATTTTTTTTTTTTCATCTATATATAAATGTTTTTATAAAATTAAATTAATTTTTTATTTTAAAAATTGTGTCATCACATTTTTTTAATTCTTATTACAAAAATTATATATAATTTCAAAGAATCTTTCAAATAGTAAATTTATTTCAACTTAAACATTAAAAAAATTTTATCTAAAGTATAATAAATTTTTATTAAATTTTATCAAATAAATTATAAATAATTAAATTTCATGAAAAACTTTATTATATTTAATCTTTTTCTATCAAGAAAATTCGTTAACTAAATGTAGCAATAAAAATAATTATTGGATATCTTTAATTTTGATTAATCCTTCTCAACCTGTTTAATATCACAAACAGAAGTAGTTTTATATTTCAAGGTTGAAGAATAGATTTCTTAATCTTTAAAGTAAAATGTCTGATATACTTGTTTCCTGTTATGCAACTCCTCTATGATGTAGAAGGTTATTAATGTTTACTCTATCATTTGAAATATGTTTAAAGACATGTTGTTTTCTACAATTAATAAGAAAAATTCTCCTAATGTGGTAAACTTTAGTAACATTGTAAATTTCAAATTTGAATAATTCTTTCACGTATTCATACCCTAGTCTGTATGTTTTAAATAAACCCATTTGAATTAATAAGTAATGTCATTATCTTGACTGATAATTAATATAATTAGTATAAGTTTTTTAGAATCAGTCATATTATAAACATAAAAAGTAAACCCTTTACGTTAATGTAGTTTTATAAATTATTTAATTTATAAATAATTTAATATTATAGTTTGATAAGATAAGCTTGAATTAACATTTGATATAATGTCAATAAAGTTTCATTGAAAGTTATTTATTACAATACTTATTAATTTAATACTTTTTATTAATTAACTGCTTAATAAATTACTATATTAATTATAGTCAAATTTACTTATATATAATATATATATATATAACATTTTATTTCCTAATTTATATTACACTTCTATATTATATGGTCATTTAAATTATTTAACTAAGATTATAGATACAGGTAAATGTACGGAACTGTGACCACATGCAATCGTGCACAAATATGTAACGAGTAACGCCACCTCACTCTTCAGTATCTTTAAAGTAGACATCCTTCGTCCAGGTACTAATGGTTAGAGTGGTCCTCTGGAGTTTCTGTAATAGTAAACATTAATTAGAAGGTTTGGGGTTTTGATTCTTTTAGTTTTCGTCCTTGAACTGTTTCAATTTATACTGGTTAATTTCCAAATATATAATTTTACCTGAATACGTCCCTGTATAAAATACAGAAGCAGGTAGCCAGATAACGCGGTATAAACACGTGCGCGATAAGACACTGAGTTCAATACTCTGCCTTTAAAGAAATAATCAATATTTTAAAGCGGTCGGTTATAAGTGTATAATTTTATACCTGCTTTTCTTATGAAAATAAACTCATTCACATTTACATTCCATTTAATGTACGATCTTTAGTTAAATGAAAGCTTTTCGTTTATTTAGGTAGCTGGTGTACGGTAGCGGCGTATTATTTGTTTCCTCTTACGAGTTTAATTTCAGTATACCGGTTTTTATTTAAACAAAAAAATAAAAGCTTTTTGTTATGTTGGCCGTTTTTAAAATATAAAACCTTCGTTTTCTATTTTAAAGTAAATTTTTTTCGCGTCTAACAATCACGATTTGACTTATTTAACACAAGAAACTATCAAATAGTTTCTGGTTTACGGGTAAGAATCTTAGTACTTGTCAAAGGTGCAACTTACGTTTTTATGGTGGCGGCGGTGGTGGTTTGTTTACTTTACAGGTGGTGATTTAATACTGACGTACACGTCTAGTGTTTACGGTTACGTTTCTATATTACTGGATTAACGGCGTTAACGAGGTGTTCAGCTTAATCTTCCGACGAGGTTTTAATTACAGGTATCTGGCGGTCGCTGGTACGTTTGTCGAGGTGTGTTATGTTGTAGTGTTCGTGTAAATTTGTGTAGGTGGATTTCCTTCGTTAGTAATCTGGGCAAACCACCCGTTATACCAAACAATAGGATCTCCGTCGGTCAAATGGAATGTCGGGCAACTACCCTTCAAACTCCACAGTGTAGGTGTGTATAGGTGGATCTCCTTCGTTAGTAATCTGGGCAAACCACCCATTAAACTAAACAATAGGATCTCGTTCGGTCAAATGGAATGTCGGGCAACTACCCTTCAAACTCCACAGTGTAGGTGTGTACGTCTAGTAACAGAAGAGTACGTCTAGTAACAGAAGAGTACGTCTAGTAACAGAAGAGTACGTCTAGTAACAGAAGAGTACGTCGGGCTTACAACCCTGCATATCCCTATCACCAGGTATCTCAACTTACGTACTTTCACCGTTAGATCTCTGCAACTCTAACCTTTTAACTTCGGTGATGCTATCAAGTCGCGGAGTCGCGATTTCTACTCGGACGGCTGTTACAAGCGTATGGTTTACAACAGGTAGCAGTCGGCGCGAACGCGACGATATAGCACACGGTTTCGATTCGAATTCTTCTGGTAGCGTGCTTCTCGTAGAGAGCTTCTGGTAACGAGTGAGATTGAAAAAGGATTTCTTTCTTCTTCTTCTGTACGACTTAAGACTTCTGACTTCAAGATTTTTTCTTTAAGACTCCTCTTCAGCAGCGCGTGCCGCGTTTTTATATAGAATTTGCGAGGGTGGTTACGAAACTTGTTTGGTGAGCTTCCGTAAGCCCGTATTGGTGGAAGATGCTCTGACGTATACAAACTTTTAAGCGTTTTTGGGATTTTACGCCTGGAGGGAGGATGCATGATTAATTATTGTGCAATTTGATGCAACGTTATGAAATCTGTTTAACTTTTACTAGAACTTCTACGAATTTTTATAATGGCTTAGCAAATAATTAATCATGATACGAAAATTTTTATAAAGGACGGCGTCTTGCTAATAAACTTTGGGAACTAATTAAAAATAATAAAAAGTCGGGATATCTGACGGCGTCCCTTTACAAGGTATTATATAGAACTTTCGAAAATCACATTAAGTGACACACCAAATCCTTGAAAATATTACACTCTATTTAATTAAAATTAACAATTTTAATATATCTTATCTTACAAGAAAATCAAATCTTCTTTATGTAAATATACTAGGATTATCCTAACGCACTTTTGTCACCAGAAAACAACTAGATTTGAAATAAGTCACTAGAATCGTCACCAGATTGGATTTTAAGGTCAAGGTCGTTCACATTGCTAGCATATTATTCAAGGTCATTTTTCACATACGCGTCCTCCGCTTCAAGGTCACACGCTACATGCATCGAAGTATATTCCGCATGGTCATTGAAGTGCCTAGATTTGAAAAGTCACTAGAAAACTAGATTGATCTTTCAAGGTCACTGACGCTCTCGTGCATATTTTCCACATAAAAGGTTTCAAGGTCATCACATTCTCTGCGTCCAATATTTATATTCGATCGGTCTGTTTGTTAATTCCTTAAAAAACATTGCTCCACCTCCCTGAGTTGTGGGTGATGATGCTGGTAGCAAGGGTTTAATTATTTGTGTATACTTTTTGCCGCGGCTTCACCGAATCTGTGCACTTATATCATAAGCTCGCCTTGCAACATTCGTAGCTTCTAAAATACTTTTATAATTCTTTCTATCTTTTGAATTTACTAGATTTAAATCGGGTTCATTCATAACAAGCAGATCATATAAACCTGGAGTCCCTTTATACGTGACGCTTTTAATAATCATATCGTTTCCTTTAATTGTGACGGGGGTATTACCAATTGTCCATTTGTTTTAGTATCGTAGTGGACTCCATAAGTGTGATCAATAGCACCTTCAAGATTCCTCATAATACGTTCAACGTATATACGAGGTAATTCGTGGTACTACTCGAGAAATTTTTCTGAGATGGGTTCATTACGGGAATCATCTGCAATACTAAGAGGTTCTTCTACGTCCTACAGATGTTTCTAGGAAAGATGGTGCACGAGGACCTAGAGGAGGATTTATTTGAAAAAAGGGAAGCTGAGCTAGGGGGCTAGTACCACTCTTTCTTGCTAATGAGGGTGAAATGAACCCTGGAGCTAGCGGGCTAGTCGGAGTAGCATGATTTCTTCGAAATATGAACAAAGATGGGTTTTTGGGTTTAACGTCAATGGACTCCTTTGTTGGTGTTTTTTTATGAGGATTGATTTTATTCACTATTTCAGTTAGAGATTCTATTAGAGGTTTATAAATAATTTCAAATGTTCTTTTATTATCAATGCGAGCAGTTTTAAGACTGTTACATTTCGGCCGTATTATTTTACGAGCCTGAATAATTTTTCGCTTTAATATCATCTCCTTATTATCCATTGTAGCAAAATGTGACTTTGAATAGATTAATACCTAAACAGATGAGTAACTACTAAACCACTAAAAGCATGTTAGGGTATTATATACGGTGTATCAAGACAGGTTCCAGTTTACTCTGAGCTGCTTGCACTTAAACTAAGCAGTTAAGGTATTAGATATTCATCAAACCTTTTTCTATAGCGACCATTATCACTGAACGTAAAGTAACCTATATCCTTCATCGGAAGTAGGATTTCCTGTAAAAGTTTGTACTTGTTTTGATTCAATGACTTAGAGTATACGTATACATGTTTAAATTTCAAACCACTTTTCTAAGTAAGCAAACTAATCATTGCGTTTGTTTTGCGGCAATTGTAGGGGTCACATATAACGCCACGTATACTATTAGGGAGTAAATCACCATGTTTTGAAGTACCACACTTTTCATTAAAATCATGATTTTGAATTGGAAGCTTTTGTTTCTGCGCAACTACTTTCATCTTTGATGAACGAATAATTACAACTAAAAATTATTATTAATTTTATTAAATACATAAATAAAAAGTTAACCTTGAGTATGATTTGAACCTACGACCTGTACTTTGCTAGAGTACCGCGCTACCAACTGCACCATCGAAGTACAAGCCTCAATCGATATAAATTTTGTCTTTGTGTATGTGGAACTGATGTAAATTCTAAATTTAATGAGATAATAATCAAATTACTTATATTAATGGAATGCGAGCCTGCAATATCGCAAGTATTCACACATACCAAAGCAACTTGACTAATATTAATTTATTATAAGTTTTGTTATGAACGAATAACTTACAATAGAATAATTAAAACATTTTTATTTATATACTAGATATACACAAGTAGTAATGAGGCACCATCCCCACCCCTCCTTTTTTTACGTCACAAGCCCCGCCCCCTTTCACTTTTTTATATGCTCACGTGGGGGGCCGGTTTTTCTACCCTTATTTTTACCCGCTTACGTGTAGGACGTATTTTTTCACCCCTATTTTTACACATCCACGTGTGAGACCGGATTTTCAACCCTTATTTTTACTCGCTTACGTGTAGGGCGTGTTTTTTCACCCCTATTTTTGCATATCCACGTGTGAGACCGTGTTTTCAACCCTAATTATTTTTACTCGCTTACGTGAAGGACCGTATTACCCTTATTTTTATTATTATTTCTTTTGGGGGTTAAACCTTATGGCTGTATTAAGGACCTTTTGACAGCTAGGAATTTTGCTAACGTGAGGACTGGGGTGGCGGCTGGTCTTGGCTTGGGGTTGTACTTAGGGCTGGGGCTGTATGTAGAGCTAGGGTTGGAGTTTAGGGCTGTATTTAGGGGTGGGGGCTGTATGTAGAGCTAGGGCTGTAACTTAGGGCTGGTCTAAGGATAAATCTTAGAGTTTGGTCTTGGCTTAGAACTGTATTTAGGACTGGATCTTAGGGTTGGTCTAAGGATAAGTCTTAGAGTTTGGTCTTGGTGGTGGAGCTAGGTCTTAGGGTTATTTCTGATGGTATTAAGGCCGTTCTGGTTGTAACCCTGGAGGTTAGGCAATTGTGCTCTTTTAAAATATATCTTGTAAGACACGCTCTCTCTCTCTTCTCTCTCTCTCTCGCTCTCTCTCTCTCGCTCTCTCTCTCTCTCTCTCTCTCTCTCTCTCTCTCTCTCTCTCGATTCTCTCGCTTCACACAAGCACGGACACTCAATACTCAAACACAAACATACAAACACGTAAACACACAAAAAAAAAAAAAAACACAAAACGAATCAAGGCTAGGAGCTGGAGTAAATAAAATAATTCTACTATTTTATCTGTTTTATTCTTTATATCCAAATGGAAGAGTATCAAAATTTTCTATTCTACGTCGCTTAGAGTAACTTATCCTATACTGCTTAGATTCAGGTCTACTTATCACATTGTAGGAACTATCTCTAACAATTTTTCTGTCATTATATACAAACAAAGAGTCTTTACTATTACTAAGTACCATATCTTTCATCGCTTCAAAGTTTATAACACGTGAGTTCTTATAATTTAAGGTAATGCCCTTGACTTTACACACGGATTTAACTGTTTTATCACTAGTTGAAAACACATTATAACTATAGTTTTTAGGTCCGGCACTAACAAATTCGGATATATAACTTCCTCCGCCGTACGCCTCCAGTTCGTCGGTCATTTGGCCAAGGAAATCCCCACATGTAGGGTTCCAGTCGCCGGGTTTTGCGACAAATATCACACTGTCTGTGTCGTAATACAGAACACGTCGGTCTAGTTTCTCTAAGTAACTGTATAGCTCTAAGCGGGCATGAGCAGTCGTGTATGCGGCTATGGAGACATTAATTGTTTTTTGTGATTCACCCTCTCCCTCTGGTCTATCCCAATTCACCATCACAACATTATCATTTATAGGTATTATAGACTGTACCTGAACCAATGGATCTGTGAGCAATTTGAAAAAGTCCTTTGGTTCAGATACAATACTGCACTGGGTTAAATTCTCGCGCTGACCAAACTTACCCCAAAAAGAATTCAGCATAAGTTTGGCCAGGTACCTTAAACCGGGATTTTTCTTAATATTACTCGCCTCTAGTCGAATTCCCTCTTTCTCATAATACTCTGTCACGTACTGCGTTTCCTCGATTTCTGACGTGCAATGGCCAGGCCACCCTGAACATTCCTGCTTAAGTTTCAGGAAATTATCTATGTATCCGCTAAATAACCCACCCTGTTTAGCTGCTCTGTCGTACGTGGTTACCTCGTATTCCCAAACTTCGAAAACATCAAGGACTTTATAGTTTTTAGAGATAGCTTTACGCAGTTCGTCAGCTACAAATGTTCCAACGAAACTGCGCTCAGCTTCACTATGTCTACATTCCCCTTGATTTAGGTCAACACCGCACGTCTTACATAACACAAACATCAGTTTGCCGTGCATTTTTAACGGTAAAACAGGATGGTAGAGATTAGAGGGTGGTAGTACTTGACATTTAACTAAACCCTCCACCGTGTCTAATGAAATGTTCTTACAATCTAGCCCTACATGAATTTTTGGATGACCTATGGGATATTTACAATATTTATTTACAAATGGGTATAATGAGCACACGTCATAATACATAATTTTCTCAGTAATACCGTCACATTGATGATAAAGCTTACTAGCATTTGTGCGGCCTCCGTAAAACGCGTCACGTGGGTTTAAGGGTTCATCATCTTGATGACCTAGACTCTGAATAAACGCTTTTAATTCGTCGTTAACGAGTATTTGTTTTTTAAAATCGCATTCGCGCACCTCAACTAAATTATATCCACGATCGCGTATAAATTGAGACCGCGCCACCGTGTTCTCATTCCGTGCAAGCATAGAGGTACTTACACCCAGTTTAGGGTCCATGTTGGCCTGATTGGGGAAACATTCCTCGCAACCGTGCCAGTAACAGCCAAGAAACTCGAAAACGGTATTTGACTCAGCACAATACCCGTCGACCTTAACACCTTCAGGTATTCTAAACTCGCGAGCTTTCCCTGCGTGTTGTATACTGACTTGCTGAGAATGCTCCATCCAACGTAACCACTGGATCGCGATTTTGGATTGATTGTCGGCACGTCTATAACCGCCTTTCGGAATAAGCCCTATTGTGTTCTCTTTGAGGAAACGTCTGCGAAACACCTTGTTGCACGCGCCAGCAATAGTGGTTGCCTCCTCGAACGGATCGACTTTATTCTGGGTCGTGAAGGTGGACCAGAAGCTAATGCAACCTTTAACGAGGATCTTAACATCCATCAGGCAATATCTCTCAATCTCCTCACTCATCTTAAAAACATAATTACTCTGGGCCGTGTGCCAGTCTAAGAGTTTTTGACGATCACCAGTCGACATCTGATCTACACAATAATATTCCAGTGCTGGCAAAGGACCCTCGTAATTCTGGTTCACGGATGAGTTGAAGAGGTATGGGAAATAACCCTTGGACTCGGGGAAATTGAAGGTTTTCGGAAATGCCGAGAGCGGTGACGGTATGAAATTAAGGGAGTCAATGAATCTAATATCGTCGCACTGAATTGAAATTAATTTTAGACCGTTGCACATGACATTAGGTCTCCACTGATTATTCTTAGCTAGCATGCATCTGAGCACAAAACACCCGTCGTACCCCTTCATGTTATGTGCGATGCATGTAACTTTAAATTTTCTTGCTCTCTCGGCAACATATGACAGAAATGATTCAACAGGGTTTTCCCTGAAAATGTGCACTCTTTTACTACATACTGAGCACTGCTCATCTAAATTGTCAGCGTGTTTGATACAGACAGAGCAAACATTCGCGGCCACGCATAGATTGGGCTCATGCAGAAACCTATCACTCGTTCCCTCACACACTTTTTCTTGCATACACTCCAGATCATAAAAGATAAACATAGATGGTTTACCATTAGTACTGTCACGTCGAGCCTTGTTAACGGCCATGTAGCAGAGATGACCGATAGGTTTTTGGCTCAGACAAGTGGAACAGTAGCTGTATCCGCATCTATGTTTACCCTTTACTTCACTGGTTTTAAGACATTTTAAACACCTACGCAATTTTTCGCATATTTTAGCGTCCTTGTGGTTTTTAAGACATTCCTGACCGTAAAAAAATCTCCTTCAATCACTGCAAGTAATTTTTGGGTTTTCAATAGAACATGGCGGCTTTTGATGACACGCGGGACACTGGTACATACATTTTACATGCCGTTTCTTGTTATTACAACGTTTTCTACATTGCTCGCAGTAATAACTGCAAGTAAATGCTGATGTGAGACTAGTGATTACGTTATAATGCTCGTCTTCTAATATTAAATTTAAAACTACTCTAGCTGGTTCCCTAGGACCCTCAAAATAAACTGAATCACCTATACGCGAATTATAAACTACAATGGTATATGAATCTAAATGATTTTGAAATGATTGGATGTGCTCGTAACTACCACCCTGACTAAGATCTACCCCGCTGTCTTGACAAAGCTGTATAGCCCGTTCTTGAAGTAAAGGACAACCCATTTCCATACTATGGCGCATTACATCGTTACCTCGAAATGCAATAGCTATGGCTAGAGCGCGAGCTAAACAATTATTTTCTTTAATTGTTGATGGTACAACAATAATACCTTGTTTTTTAGATTTACAGAAATCTGCAAATTTTAACCCTGTCAGGTTTTTGCGTCCATAGCCTACAGGCACAACCACTCTATCAACGTTTAAAACTAATAAGTCGCTAGAGAAAAAACTAGCATTACTCTGCATTACCTTTTCCAGCAGCGACATTATCACCTTCACCGACAACTGGTCCACTCTTCTGAACGAAATGCCAATTGGTTTGTCGGGGAAATTTGGATTTCTTAGCGTGATTCCAGCACGATCTGAAGGAGCAGCATCCTTTACAATATATGAATACAATTCATCAAATGCACTCTGTAAAAATGTGTATTAGATAAATTTTTAGTAAAATGGTATATTTTTACCTGTAACCACGTTAGGGGATTATCCTTGCACATCTCGTCATTGAAATTAAACCGTAGCGTTTTACACGTGGTATTAAATTTCTTAATAAATTTACTATTTGATTCACCAATTATATTAATATGATTGAACCCTGAGGATGGTCCGGCCTGTTGCTGCAGGCCTGAACCCGCTTGGCTTTGCTGTAATGTACTCGTTCAGTAAGTGCTACAATAGAAATGAGAAAAAGACATACCGTTATCAAATCCTCCGCATCTGTAGATTCCATCATCTCATCATCGTCAAACACCTCCTCTAGATTTATTTGAGCAGGACTATAAAAATAATAATTAAAACTTAAAAATAAAAAAAACAAAATATATACTTACACTCCACCAACTCGCTGTACAGCTTCAACAAAATTATTATAAACATCTATCGAGTCGATAGTGTCATTTTCGCACAACATCTTATAAGTGATGATGTTGTATGCGTTTTTCAAACCCTCGTCGGTTAACACACCAGCACTGAATAATCTCAAAATATGATTAACTGAGAAAGATTCCATAGGTATGCTCTTCAAAACAGAACTAAATTAACTAAACCGTGGTGTACGTTTTTATACTATTCTTCCAGGTCCGGGCTTGTGACGTCAAAAGAATGTAAAAACCATGATGTTTATCTTTTAACAAAAGACTTATTGTTTAAGGCGAAGTTAGGTAATAACAGTTTGTATATACGAAGCAAAAATGAGTCTTAAAGGAAATGTAATAATTTTATTTTTTTATTTTAGCTAAGCGTTTCATTATGGTATAAAATATTTATTGCTAAACTAGATCAGTCGTTTAAATTCATTGAAAAATAATTTTAATTAAAATGTAAAAGTACGCTTAAAATCTAAGACTTTTTTATTTTCATCATGTTTTATTCCGGGTCAACCTTTGATAGTAATCTTTAGATACACTTTTTTATTCCTTATATTTCCAAGTTTTAATGGATATAATTAAAAATACTGTTGTGTCAGGACTGATTCCTATACAATTAAATTTAAATTGAGATATGTATATTTTTTAATCGTTTTTTAATATCAAATGATTATGATTAGAAGATATTTTTAAACCAAAGTTTTAAATCCACGTTATATAACACAATATGTTAATGATAACATCACTTCTAATGAGGGAGAAACAAATTGTTAATTACTATTTGTTGTTATATAACGCTGCTTAAAAGGTTTAAACTATTAGAAGGTCAGCATCGATGTGACAAATAATATTTTTTACGTTAATAATGACATAACTTCTAATGAGGGAAAAATTGTTAACATGTTGCAGGTAATTTCCAGAAATACATGCACGTTTAATTATTCTCACGTTTCGCAATTTAAAATGAAGATAAGAGAAAAGCCTGTTTTTTTTTTACCTAGACCGTTTCTACTATCAACTATTAAAATTAAAATACAAAATGTTATATTACATTATTGTATATGATTTCCCCTAATATTGATAGTGTGTGCCAATGTGTTTTATTCATTTTGTAGATACTGTGATCTTAACAGCGTAATCGGTCATTATTTAAAAGCAACCTGCGTCTATGTACAGTATAAATTACCCTTTCAAAACTGTTGTTGTTTTATTTATTTATAATACCAAGACGATATTTGTTTATACATAATATAAACTATGTGTGTGTGTGTGTGTGTGTGTGTGTGTGTGTGTGTGTGTGTGTGTGTGTGTGTGTGTCTGTGTCTGTGTCTGTGTCTGTGTCTGTGTATGTGTCTGTGTCTGTGTCTGTGTCTGTGTCTGTGTCTGTGTCTGTGTCTGTGTCTGTGTCTGTGTCTGTGTCTGTGTCTGTTCTGTGTCTGTGTCTGTGTCTGTGTCTGTGTCTGTGTCTGTGTCTGTGTCTGTGTCTGTGTCTGTGTCTGTGTCTGTGTCTGTGTCTGTGTCTGTGTCTGTGTCTGTGTCTGTGTCTGTGTCTGTGTCTGTGTCTGTGTCTGTGTCTGTGTCTGTGTCTGTGTCTGTGTCTGTGTCTGTGTCTGTGTCTGTGTCTGTGTCTGTGTCTGTGTCTGTGTCTGTGTCTGTGTCTGTGTCTGTGTCTGTGTCTGTGTCTGTGTCTGTGTCTGTGTCTGTGTCTGTGTCTGTGTCTGTGTCTGTGTCTGTGTCTGTTGTGTTGTGTCTGTGTCTGTGTTGTGTCGTGTCTGTGTCGTGTCGTGTGTGTCGTGTCTGTGTCTGTGTCTGTGTCTGTGTCGTGTCTGTGTCTGTGTCTGTGTCTGTGTCTGTGTCTGTGTCTGTGTCTGTGTCTGTGTCTGTGTCTGTGTCTGTGTCTGTCTGTGTCTGTGTCTGTTGTCTGTGTCGTGTCTGTGTCTGTGTCTGTGTCTGTGTCTGTGTCTGTGTCTGTGTCGTGTGTCTGTGTCTGTGTCTGTGTCTGTGTCTGTGTCTGTGTCTGTGTCTGTGTCTGTGTCTGTGTCGTGTGTCTGTGTCTGTGTCTGTGTCTGTGTCTGTGTCTGTGTCTGTGTCTGTGTCTGTGTCTGTGTCTGTGTCTGTGTCTGTGTCTGTGTCGTGTGCTGTGTGCTGTGTCGTGTGCTGTGCTGTGCGTGTGTCTGTGTGCTGTGTCTGTGTCGTGTGTCGTGTGTCGTGTGTCTGTGTCGTGTGTCGTGTGTCGTGTGTCGTGTGTCGTGTGTCTGTGTCTGTGTCTGTGCGTGTCTGTGTGTCTGTGTCGTGTGCGTGTGCTGTGCGTGTCTGTGTGCGTGTCGTGTGCGTGTGTGTCTGTGTCGTGTGTCTGTGTGCGTGTGTCTGTGTCTGTGTCGTGTGTCTGTGTCTGTGTGCTGTGTCGTGTCGTGTCGTGTGTCTGTGTCGTGTCGTGCTGTGTCTGTGTGCTGTGCGTCGTGTCGTGTGTCGTGTGCGTGTCGTGTGTTGTGTGCTGTGCGTGTCGTGTGCGTGTGCGTGTGCGTGTGCGTGTCGTGTCTGTGCGTGTGCTGTGCGTGTGCGTGCTGCGTGTGCTGTGTCGTGTCGTGTGCTGTGCTGTGTCGTGTGCGTGTCTGTGTGCGTGTGCGTGGTGCGTGTGCGTGTGCGTGTGTGCGTGTGCGTGTGTCGTGTGCGTGTGCTGTGCTGTGCGTGTGCGTGTGTCGTGTGCGTGTGTCGTGTCGTGCTGTGCGTGTGCGTGCTGTCGTGTCTGTGCGTTGTGTGTCTGTGTGCTGTGCGTGTGCGTGCTGCTGTGTGGTGTGCTGTGTGCGTGTCTGTGTGTCGTGTGTCGTGTGTCGTGTGTCTGTGTCGTGTGTCGTGTCTGTGGTGCTGTGCTGTGTCTGTGTCGTGTGTCGTGTGTCTGTGGTGTGTGTGCTGTGCGTGTGTCTGTGCTGTGCTGTGTCGTGTGCTGTGTCTGTGCTGTGTGCTGTGTCTGTGTCTGTGTCGTGTGGTGCGTGTGTGTGTGTGTGTGTGTCGTGTGTGTGTGTCTGTGTGCTTTGTCGTGTCGTTGTGTGCGTGTGCGTGTGTCGTGTGTGTGTGTCGTGTGTCGTGTGCGTGTGCGTGTGCGTGTGCTGGTGTGTGTGTCGTGTGCGTGTGCTGTGTGTGTGTGTGTGTGTGCGTGTGTCGTGGTGTCGTGTGCGTGTGTGTGTTGGGTGTGTGTGGTGTGGTGTGCTGTCGTGTGGTGTGTCGTTGTTGGTGCGTGTGCGTGCGTGTGCGTGTGCGTGTGCGTGTGCGTGTGCGTGTGCGTGTGCGTGTGCGTGTGCGTGTGCGTGCGTGCGGTGTGCGTGCTGTGCGTGCGTGCGTGTGCGTGTGCGTGCGTGTGCGTGTGCGTGCGTGGTGCGTGTGCGTGTGCGTGTGCGTGTGCGTGTGCGTGTGCGTGTGCGTGTGCGTGTGCGTGTGCGTGTGCGTGTGCGTGTGCGTGTGCGTGTGCGTGTGCGTGTGCGTGTGCGTGTGCGTGTGCGTGTGCGTGTGCGTGTGGGTGTGCGTGTGCGTGTGTCGTGTGCGTGTGCGTGTGCGTGTGCGTGTGCGTGTGCGTGTGCGTGTGCGTGTGCGTGTGCGTGTGCGTGTGCGTGTGCGTGTGCGTGTGCGTGTGCTGTGTGTGCGTGTGCGTGTGCGTGTGCGTGTGCGTGTGCGTGTGCGTGTGCGTGTGCGTGTGCGTGTGCGTGTGCGTGTGCGTGTGCGTGTGCGTGTGCGTGTGCGTGTGTGTGTGTGTGTGTGTGTGTTCTTCATTCTTTGGTGACCACCCCAAATGGTTTAGTGCTTTGCTCTTGCTTGTCGTATAAGAAATATTTCCTTTAAGAGTAGATGTTATGCCGGCACTTCGGCAAACGTCCACTCTTTGACCACCTAACTCATAACGAATCTCTTCGAAAAGAAAGTTGGGGAAATTATTGGTTAAGTTGCATGATCTTCCTTCATCCTCCTTTTTCAACTTACCTTCTATGTACAGAAAACTATCGTAAGTAGCTGTAATTAGATCCTGACTTTGAATTAAGATGCGTATTTTTTCGGAAAGTCCATACCTAGAAGATCCATACGGAAGGTAGGTGTGAATATCGGATTTAATTATAGCATCATCAAAATGTACGTTTTGAAAGATGTTTAATGATTCAGTCATTGTGTCTCTGTAGATGTTAACGACAATGACGGTTGATGACTAATAAAAGATTTACTGTAGGGATGATGTCTTTTATATGAATTTATTCTCAAACCTATGTTCTAAGCGTGCCGTGAATGGTTCACCCTTTAAATTAATTGTTACTAATTATGCCGTCTAGTTTTGAAAAGCTTAATTACTACATATATATTGCATCGCAGTTTTTTTAAATTCATACAATTTTTTTAAGAAGGCAAATCTATCACAATAAATACTTTCATTGTTATTCAAAGAAAATCCCTTGTCCATATTACATTGAATATTGCATTTTTTAAATTATATGCACACTTTTGAATGCAAACCTATGGTTTTATATAAAGCAAAATTCATTGTACCTTTGTTAGAGGGTTATTTATAGCATAATATTTTTCTTCATAACACATTTTCATCAAAGTCTATTAATTATTATATTACTAATTATGCAATGTAGTTTTGGGAAGCTTAATTGTAAAAATTATTAAAAATAATTACTACATTTTTTAAGGAATGCAGATACATTGTGTGTTTTATACTGAGAAAGTCTGTTGTCCCTAACACCTTGAATATTACATTCCTACAAGTTTTTAGGAATGCGAATGCATTGTTAACAAAAAAAAAGAAAAAGCATTGTTCAATAAAACATCGACTTTTCCGTATTATATATCCATGTATTTTTGATGAATACATATGTATTCAGAGGACTCTGAGAAAGCGATATAGTTCTATATAGAGCAATATCTTTCAGGTCGTGTGTAAGCGAAACATAGCATTGTGCAAAAGAGATAGACATTGAACAATTAAACTTTATTCATAAACTTTCAAGGTCTCTTACTTACACATATTACCAATTTATTTAACATTTCTTAAAGATAGGTTAATACTTCAATTCTTCATCTAAACTAATTATTTACCACATATTTACTCTTCGGAATGTTCATGTATCATGAAAATGTACGGTTTGAAACATGTTTAGTGATTCGATCACTAAGAACTTTTAATCCAATCGATGTATATTAAAAAGTATTTCTCTGCAGATGTTAACCGCAATGAGGGTTGATAGGGATGAAGTCTTTTGTACGAAGATGGAATTGCCCTATGATTAATTCGCAAACCCATGTTCTTTTAGTTCTAAGCGTACCGTGAATGGTTCACTTTCACCAAAGCCAATTTGATTATTATATTACATATTATGTCGGTGTTTACTTCTAAATATTGAGTATTGCTTGGAGTTTTATCGAAACGATAACCCGATGGGACGGAAATGTCAATTTCACATATTACTTTTGCACTCCACATGTAGATTAGTGTATTTAATTATTTGGATATCTAAGGGAGATGTATGTAAAATATTTGCTCCTAATATTTTAGGCTCAAAACCGAGCATGCGACCAATGCTATTCTATTTAGTAAAATCGATCTCAAATCAACTGTATATCTCACACTTAAATGTATTGTTGTTTGCCCTAATGAAAAATTTGTCTGTGTGTATCTTTGATTTCAAGTAATCACTATTTTCATCTAACTTATAGGCACCATGTGGAATATTAATCACTCCCAAATGAGATGAATCTGTTCTAAAATAAAATCTATCGTTGCCCGTATAAATGTTTCTAATGCTATTGCAGCCGTAAAATCCCATTAATCCAATAACGTATTCCTTCTCCAAATCTAGCTCTATCGGTGGATAGAAGTTGTAACTAGCTGTGTTACCAACACCTTCTAAACTGAATGTTATTGACATAACTGAGAAAATTTGACGTTGTGCCCGCAAATAATGATATTAAATTCCTAATCTTGATTGTAATTATAATAAATTTTACATCCCCGAAAGTAGTTAATCACTTCGATTGGTGGTCGAAGATTACCGAAACTATCGTAGTACCACACCTTTTTACCACGCTTTTAGTAGCAAACCCAATGTGTACCCGGTCTGCTTTGACTATCTAAGTTGATGATTCCAGATTCATTTCTCCATTGTAATTTAGGCAGGCTCCGTCTCATAAAAATACCCCTAAAGTAGGGTACATTTTTTGTGTATTTCTTTAAATAAATATCTGTTAACGGTCTTTCGGGTAATCTATTCAGTTTTCTTTAAATGGTTTTAAATATAATGCACCACCGCCAGATTTGTATGGTTTTAGATAAAGTGCGCCGCCGGCGATCGGATACATCATGTGATTATGGCCCCATGTCCCTTCTTGCAATTTTTTGGAATTTTTTGCATCATTGACTGCTTAAGCAATTCCCGATGCGTCGCCAGCTAAAGCACTGATTGCTGACAATCCTGCGAATAACGGAATAAGAAATGGTAAAACACCTCCTTGTTTAGCTAAGGGAATTACTCGAGGAACTTTAATGTTTTTCTTTCCTCCCAACCTCTTTACTACACGTTTTGCTGTTGACAGTGCTGACTTAATTGTGTCTGTGAACTCTCCGTTAGCTTTCATTTTTTTAGCTATTATTTTTTGTACATGCAATACATTTCCACCATTCTTCTTCTTCTTGGACCGACGTTTACACCCCATTCCAAATTTCTCTTTGATTTCATGGCGGTGCCGACTGCTAAAGCTGCAGCTCGTTCACCTAATGTTACGTCTGTCGATTTAAAGCGTTCCCAAGCTTTTTCTTCTAAAATTTTGTCTGCTCTACGTCTACTTTCTAAATTCCGGTAGTCTCTATAACTGATATCATACAGTTTGCACTGAGTATCGAATTGATTAATACCGGGGTCACTGCGTGCGAGTCGTTTCTCT
Organism: Vesta saturnalis; assembly: GCA_036346205.1. NCBI lineage: Eukaryota > Metazoa > Arthropoda > Insecta > Coleoptera > Lampyridae > Vesta > Vesta saturnalis. The sequence goes on from JARFJB010002218.1 coordinate 547,620, forward strand.
AATTTTGTACCAGGACCATAATACTGCTAACCGGGTAAATGCAATTCCACCGGAAGTTTATTGATTAGCGTATTCACTAAACCACCTCCACTCTTCCGCTTCTTACCTATCATTATTCACTCCAGATTATAAGATTCAAGAAATTCCGATCTATAGCTTATTATATCCTTCAAATTGAATAGTTCTTCTACACTACGGGCATTGAATGTGCACGAACAGCAGTTGTAGTTTTCGATCATAACAGTTTTCAAAATTCTCTCATATCCTTTAATCAATTCTCAATTGTAATAAATACCGAGATTGCTAGATAGAGATTCCTAATCTTGCTCGTAGGTTATATCTTCCTCGTTTACATGTGACCAATCAATTTGACTTTCAATTGCTTGGGATCGAAAAATTGTATTTCTACATATGAATACCATCTTAGAAGTTTATTCCATTCCTTCACGTCTAATACCACATTATCGCAGTTGCCACATCCCATACGAACTACTAGTGCAAGGTTAAGGTGAGTACTGTATCCAATTCCAATATGCGTATCGTTCAATAGTTTATGGGAAGCACAATCAATTAAGTATTCATTAGCTGCCTGTGTATACACCTCATCCCTATGTTGAAATGATGGCCCGTCGGAATAACCTTCATCTTGTTTCTCTTCATTTTTACTGCTGCTACTACTACCATCACTATTCTGACAGCATGAACAGCAAAATGTTAAATTAATATTCATATTGTTACTGCAGCAGTATGAAGTATCCGGCAGGGAACTTCAAAATCGTTCCAGGAATGATTTTATTACTTATCCACAATCGCACTACGACCAAACACTATTTACGAAATGAGCATGATTACACATGGTTGGATGTACTAAATGTTATGTTTGTGGTTTTTCCGACTGCACCCAGACTACTCATGAATACATCATTTGTATTTAGCATCGTTTTAAATACTTCAATTCGATTTTCTTCTTCTTTGAAATACTCGTAAAAGCGCTGAGTTAATACACACTTAAACTCATCCGTTTCTAACACCATACGTTCACCATGCTTCGTATTAATTACAGTCACATTAATAACTTTATATTTTTTCTATATCTCACACGCATTTTTATAGAGTTTGCAATAGGTACTTTGGTTTAACCCTGCTAATTCCATGTCTAATAACTTACAAACCGACTGATCTCAACACACTGTGTCTTTATATGTCCTTGACCTTGAAGCGTCGGCTGAATTACTTGAAAATTGATTTTTCAGAATAGAGCCTGAAATGGTAGGGGCAGCTGAAAATTGACCTAGATAACAATCTATTTTTGGGAATTATGACACTAACTCGGCCAGTACAATGGATCACCTTTGCTTTTTCTCAGGGGTGTGATCTTGAAATGAGGGGAAACGGTTACCTGTGTTGCAAAACAGATCCCCTGTTTTGGGAAACGACCATCTGTATTTGGGAAACGAAACCACTTGAGGTCAATGAACCTTGCTGGGGCGCGAGGTTTAAACCGATGACCTTGAAAAGGTTAATGAACTTTGATCTACCAGCATATACAACAATCAGCAATACGATTCCCTTGAGTATTCTTAGAATTGTAATAACTAACTCCTCCTTCATACCAATTGTTAACTGGGAATGCTCGTGCCCTTGAAGAACATCCAAGAGTCCCATGCACCTACAATGAGCTCAAAAAGTCTGTTTAATACCCCCGACCTTGAGACTTGTAATAAATGAATTAACACCTCGACTCAGTCAAGAATTTCTTGGTGACCTTGAGCACTGTGTACTCCACAGCTACTGCTCACCTTTGGCCTACGTAGAGTCCAGACACATGAGTGATGCAATTTGAAGGACCTACTTCAGAAGACAATAACTAATTTTCTGTCACGTGGCCTTGAAATTTCCGGCAAATTAACACATGCCTCAGCCAACTTCCAAGAATTTCTTGGTGCCCTTAAAAATTTCCTGTTAAATTAACACATAACCTTGACTCAACCAAATTCCAAGATTTGCTTGATGACCTTGAACATTTCCTGCCGCATGGCCTTAAAAACTTTGGTGCAGGGAGCGTGACCTTGAAAAACGTTGACTTTGAGCTTGAAGAATATATGCAGGCAGCATGTACAGTGGTCCCATTGAAAACCTTGACATAGGTAATGTGATCGTGTACTTGGACGCAGCGAATGTGATGACCTTGAAACCTTCGATGTGGACAATCTGCACGAGAGATTCAGTGACCTTGAAAAAACAATCTAGTAACTTTTCAAATCTAGTTACTTCAATGACCTTGAGGGATACACTTCGATGCATGGAGAGTGTGACCTTGAAGCGGAGGGCGCGTACGTGCAAGGATGACCTTGAAGAATATGCAAGCAATGTGAGCGACCTTGACCTTGGAAACCAATCGGGCGGCCTTTCTTGTGTCTTTTTTCAAATCTAGTTACTTTTCTGGTGACAAAAGTACGTTAGGATCACCCTAGTATATCTACTTATACCATTACTTGTCCTATAAATTTTAAAATCTATAATATGGAAAAATACAAAGCTTAAGGGTTGTTAACCAAACGTGTTTTAGTTAATTAATTTAGTTTCTAATCTATCTACAAAAAATATTACAGAAATAACAAGCTCATATTGTACACGAATTTATCGTCGTTATTAAAACAACGATTCTTTAAATGAAATTAACTTAAGAAACAAAATCCTGAGTAATTAAAACACTTTTGTTTCGATAACAATTACTATCGTTATATTATTATCGTCCTCAGTAAATGATAATATGTGTAAGAATTGCTTGAGATGTTAGAGCAAATCTATGAAACATGAAAAAGATGAAAACGCAAACATAAGCCTGCTATTAATAGAACAGTTTGATAAACGTATAAACCCCATTATCGAATCTAATTTTAGTAAAGAATAGCTAAATCCTTAACACATTGAATGTTATTAAACCGCCTTGAAGATGATAAATCAGAACAACCTCTCACAGTCGAGGCTAACAGTACACAAACGTCTTAATCAAGCAGCAAATTTAAAAAAATTTAATCAAACTATGATGTAAATGTAAAGTTGTAAAATACTTTAATTTGTAATTAATAAAAAAGTTCACAAACAGAAACGTAACATACCAATTAAAGGTCTAGTCGAATCCAACAAAAAAAAAATAGTTTTTTGGTAATAATAGTAATTTTTATTTCACCATGAAAACGCAATCTATTACGCTTAATATGACATTTTAGTTTAACTACACATGTCCAATTATTATAGTGCAGTGGTAACTTAACATATAATTGGTAAAGCATTTACTTTAAGGTCTAGCCAAAAAATCAAAAAACGTAGACATTCCAAAGACTAAAATTAAAGTGAAATCGTGCATTGTGCCTTTTTTACCTTCCAACCTACATACACATATGTAAGTATAGAAGGTTATGCCATCGACTTCTTTACTATGGCTAAATTGATTATTAGCTCATTTTTCAACACTTTTTCAAGTTTCACCACGATCAGACATGATGTCTGAATGTGTGTGTGTGTGTGTGTGTGTGTTTGCGTGCGCGTGCGCGTGCGTGTGCGAGTAAGTGTGCGTGTGCTTGTGCATGTGCATGTGCGTGTGGGTGTGCGCGTGCGTGTGCGTGTGCGTGTGCGTGTGCGTGTGCGTGCGCGCGTGCGTGTGCGAGTAAGTGTGCGTGTGCGTGTGCATGTGCATGTGCGTGTGGGTGTGCGCGTGCGTGTGCGTGTGCGTGTGCGTGTGTGTGTGTGTGTGTGTGTGTGTGTGTGTGTGTGTGTGTATGTCCGTGTGCGTGGGTAAGTATGCTTGTATCCACGATAACTGGAGAACAAAGATACCTACGTGCTTAAAATTTTGTATTTAAGCTTGTTTGCATTTGGCTTAGAGGTGATTAGATTTTAGGAAAAATCCAGCGACGGTGAGGAATGTTTATTAGGGCCAGTTTTAGGTGTTTATCAAATATTCATAAAACTGCTGAATATTTTAAAGATATAAAAATAGCTTGACATAGACCTTAAACATATCGATTAATTATATTCTATGCAATTTTTTGCTACGATGCGTTATTTAGCAGAAAAAAAATCTTAATGTACAATTTAAGTGTTAGTTCAATTTTTTTCATTATTTGAATAACGATTAATTTTATAAGAAAAAGTTTAGACATATTTTTTAAAGAAAATTTCATTTTACACAAATTTTCGTTATAACGTTTCTTAGTATGACGCAAGGTAAGTCTAAAAATCAATGAAATATGAATAAAAATGCTTAAACTATATTATTGATACTTTATAGAAGCGGACGGCTTTGGAATTTTGGAAATTAATTAATTAATCTGTAACTGACACCAAGTTTTAAACGATATTCTGACATAGATTTTTTTTTGATTTTACAATGCTGCCTGTTTTCGTTATGAACGTATAAAAAAGCGATTGCGTAGTTACCCTAAAAAAATTATAATTAAAATCATTTCATTTCTTTTAATTTTGTAGGTTAGCATCTAAATGTCTATTAACCTCTGTCAGACATGAAGTTTTAAACGTCTGTTTGACATAGATTATTGTTTTTGTTTTTATAATCTTAAATATTTTCTTAATTAAATTATTACAAAAGAGGTTGCATAATTATCATAAAAAAGTGTTATTAAAATTATTTGATTTTTTATAATTTCCATATTGCAGGTTGGAAGATCATGTGGTGTTCCACACCAGATATTTTAATTATAAGACACCAAAATCTATTTAAACAGATATTTTCTTATTGCTTAGTATAGGGTGTTCTGAGTTGTCATCTTCAAGACAGTTTAATAATATTTAATTTATTAAGGATCTAGATATTGATTACTAAAATTATATTCCATAGTTGGCTTTACGCGTTTACCAAACTGTTATATTAATAGTAGGATTTTTTGCGATTCCATCTTTTTTATATTTCACAAATATGCCCCTGCATCCCAAGTAATTCTTACAGATATTAGCTTCAACTGAGGATGATAACTGTAATTGTTATCAAAACGTATAAGTATATATAGAAAATTTCACCATTTAAAAAACTGAAAGGCTAAGTATTTTAATGATGCATAATAATGGTGAAAGTTTACATTTTTGTATTTCAGTCCTTTATTAGGAGGAAATATCGTTTTATTAGATAATTAAAAAAAAATAAGAACACCCAAAGCACAATTAATATCATCACTTTCTTTTTTGTTACGATGCCGAGAGCAAAAAATAAGTTTCTCTATGTATGTTATCCATAGGATTGGGATAAAATTGATTAACTTTTAAATCTTCAAAAAGTAAAATCGAATAAACTATTCAGCACAATATGATAGACAATCTTTTGGTTATAACGGAACAGTTATAAACCTTTCTGATCTAATTTTTGCCAGATGGCACTATTGAAGGGTTTCTAAGGGCGGAAACTTTGCGATAACACCAAGAGTAGTACTATTTGACGATACCATTCTCAATGTTTCGAATTCTATTAAATCTATATCTTTTGATGCTACGAAGGACGTTAGATATAAAACCGTTAACATATTACGTAAAGCAAAACCTCCAAAAGGTTTGGTTAGTTTTTCTTAGACGTAATAGAAGTATAGTATTCTACAAACTAAACAGTACTGATAACAACAAGTTTATTAATATCTTTAATTTTTGTAGTTTAAAATGAGCACTATTACAGCGTAAACAAGCTTTATAGTGATTTTGCAGATCGTTGAACATATTCATAAAGTGTTGCTTGGCACAGTTGTTGAAAATAAGTTACTATTGTTTGCCGTGGTTCTGCAATATCCATTGGTGCATTATCAGATGCGAATACTGACGATTCCATCATAACCCAAACGTATGCATCGGGTGACGTAAGGTCAGATGAATGTGAGGGCAATAAAAGTCCTCTGAAACTATTGCCTGTTCAATTGTAAATTTCGTGCGCGGCAAAAATTTCTTAAATTTCTCACAAAAGGTGTGATTATGTTCTGCCAGTATCGCCCTTGATTAACAGTAACTGTGTGTTGATTCGTGTCCTCAACAAAATAAGGATCTATTCTACCGTGTCCCGATACTACACTCCAACTCGTAACCTGAACACTGAGAAGTGATTTTTCTACAATGAAGTCAAAATCCAAGAAATTGAGTTGTTTGTCTATCGATATAGCCATTTAGGTGAACATGACTTTCGTCTGAAAACCATACATTTTTTAAGCAATCGGTATCTTCGTATACTAGCCACAACACGCGTCCACAATAAACTTTTCTTGAACGTTTGTTCGCAACGTTTAGTCGTTGTCCAGTTTGAATACGATATGGATAACCACCAATGCCTATGAACATTCTACGGGTGGATGTTTCACTGGTGTTTAACTTATACGGAGTTCATCGGCGACTTTTTTGTTTCTACAGCACTTACTTAGTTATGAAACCTGTAGCAGGTACATCGCTTCTGCTTAGTTCGTTTAATTTAATGAAGAGGGAATGGGGAAATTGGCATATCATTCAAAATCTAAAGAATTGCAAATCTGGAATTTTTGCTTAGCAGGGCAATTTTTCATTTTTAATAAAGGATTTTGGGGGGTAGGTGAACAAATATCAGAGCAGGTTACTCTAATTACAGAACGCTTATTTGGCTTACTTTCAATGTACAGGTACCATACATTTTCAAAACGAATAATTATTTTGATGCCGGCAGGTCAATTACTATTGTGAAGTATTCTTCTCAAGCTAGGGCGTCATATAAAATTTATTAAACGATACACAAATTTTTGTTTTGTTTTTATTGTAGGCTTCACGTTTCGCCGCTAGAACGTTTCACCTTCAGCCGTTTCGCTGCCGGGCCAGTTCGCCGCCAGAACAATTTTAATATTTGGAATAACATATACACCCATTATGTATTAAACACAGCATGTCTATTGCCCCTTACAACAATTCTTAATCCTTTTAGAAAAATATTTTTAACGCTTATTTTGTTCTTTTAGAAAATTAATATGGTAAAGCTTATTTTTTATGTTTTTAAAAAATAATTGTAAGGGATGTTAGGGAAGTTAGCAAATGTTCAACCTATTCCCAAATAAGGCGATAAGACCGATCCCTCAAACTATCGACCAATTGCCATAACTTCCATTTTGTCTAAAATCATGGAAAAAGATAGCAACTGAGTCGTTCAACAGGTGATCTTCTTTCATATGTGACCCAAGTTTGGCACAATACAGTAGAGGAGTCCGGTGAAACAGTTGTAGACCAAGTTTGGCATAATTGTTTACTTGTCAAACTCACCTCGTTTTGGTAAAATGATACGTTCATCAACTGGGTTTCTAGTTTCCTTGATAAAAGACGAATACGTGTCGTAGTTGATGAGTTTTTTTCAAAAGAAGTTAGCATTAACGCGGGTGTGCCCAGGGATCCGTTATAGCGCTTTTTCTGCTGTGCATAAATGACCTTATTTCTTCAACAACCAACCCCGTCCATTGCTTTGCTGACGATAGCACTCTTCACTGTAGTTCATCCCAGTTTACTCATAGTGATAATCCAACTTCTATGTCAAATCAAGAAATTACAGCTGAAATGGCAAATTCAATCAACAAATACATTTGACGTATTCTCGAATGGGAAAGAAATAATCTAGTTAAATTTAGTGCTAACAAAACTCAGTGTTGCCTTGTGTCCGCCAAAAAGATCAATCATTTCCTGTTGTAAGTATGAATGGCTCAGTTGCTAAGTTTTCACCCTATTACTCTGTTGGGTATCACTATATCTTCAAATCTCTCATGGGTTGACCATCTTCTCTCAGCTACCAAAACAGTTGCTCGTAAAATAGGCTTTTTGCACAGATCTAAGCAGTAATTTACCTCTCGACGACTCCTTCTGCTGTATAAGGCCCAAATTCGGCCTCATCTGGAATACAATTCTCACCTCTGGGTTAGTGCTCCCCAATACGCTCTCGATATGGTTGATCGTATTCAAAAGAGAGCGATTAGGCTTATAAATGAACCGTCCTTAACTTCTCACATACAGTGCCTTGATCATAGAAGGATGGTTTCAGTTCTTTCTTTGTATTATAGTTATTACAACGGCTATTGTGCTGCTGAATTATATTCTTTGATACCATCTTGGGCTATCTTTGCAAGAAACACTCGGTTCGCTCATTCACATCATCAGTACGGAGTACAAATCTCCACTTGTCGTACCAAACGGGCGCAATCGACATTTTTCCGCGACGCGTGATTAATCATTTTGTTGACTTCTGCCCTGAAATCTTCATCTGTCTTGATGCTTCCGTCCTGAAGTAAGTATCTCATCTTGTTGCTTCCTTCCTGAAGTCTTCACGAACCTACTTAGCCGCCGAATTTTTCTTACTTCTTGCTGCTAGTCCATTCTGGGGTAAGTCATACATTTTCTATCATAATTACCACACCAATTGTCGGTTACAAAGATTTTTTCTGCCTTGGCAAATTATTAATCTATCCTATCTGCAAAACACCGCAATACCTGTACACTGATACTTACCAGGACGTATGCACAGCGGAAAACAAACATCCCATTACACAAAATACTCCTATTTGCATATAGGCGTATACCTGAAAAGCACTGAGATTTCCTCAGGAAATTATCCCCTAAGGCCTATGCCTGTAGAGGCATTTCCTTACCTTGCTTGTCTGAAAGGCGTATGCTTGTTCATTCTAGCATCTAGCCCGTTTGGCTAATGAATCATTTCCTAACCTGAACACATACACGACCGAACTGGAAACCCAGTTTAATTTGCAGATCGGTATACATAATCGCCACACATTTCCGTTTCCACTGGATTATCCTGTTAAACCGTTATAAATTCTGTCGACTTGCGATTAATAGACACTTTGTGTTCGTATCCAGAGTACCTGTTAAAGTGTTACAACCTATTTCCTGAAAGAATAAATCAATTATTTAAAAATTAAGCTAAATTTCTGTAAAGTAGAAATCTCGATTTAATTTCTCAACATTTCGTAAAATTGGTAAAAGAAAACACCACCACTTGTAATATTGTTTTCATCCATACTCGAATGCACGAGCTTTTTCATGTTACATCTTTTTGCATAGTTAAAATTATTGCTTAATAAGTAAAGGAAATATTCCTAATTCATTTTAAAAAGCAGATATCAATAACACCTGCTGACCTAGTAACCAACATACAAAACCATTGCTCTCATAAAAGCGCGTTATCGGTCCCTTGATTCCAAGAATATATTTATATAAATATGTTTTATATATACGAGCGCTTGATCGTTTAAAATTAAATACGTATAATTTAAAGTAAGCCAACAGTATTGATTTTTTTTGTGAGTTGAGGTTTTTTAATTGATTTGCGTATAATATTTTAATTACTAAAAAGTTATATAAAGTCAATCAGGGAAATTATTACCGTATAGCACCTTCTTATCCTTGCATTACTAAGTATCCAACCCTCAGATATCCCATAGGCTAGGAGGACCGTCGCCAACCTTCCCGATATCTTGAAGGGCCATCTGGGGACGAACGTTTAGAAATAAGTTAAGTTGTAAATTTGTTTTATATGGAAATTAGATTAAGTAAAGTATTAGCAGAATTAAGTAAAATATTTAGAATCATGAAGCAATAGGCAATAAAGTGTTCTGTTACGATTGTTAAGTTGTTAATGATTTTGAGAATCTCCCATCTCCGACCGAAGCTTTGTCGGACAAAAAGCTACTGCCTTATCAAACATTAAATATACTACCTTCTTTTATAAAAAGCGAGGCTTTATTATTACCCATTATTGGTGATCAGATCTATAAGAACAAAAATTGTAAAATAAGTTCTTAAAAAACTTGATATTTTGTGAAGAAAGTTTAAAAACAAGCAACAAGATGAACAAAATAGCACTAAAAATAGTTTTGTAAAAAGCGTTAAAAATAAGTTCTATTAATTTTGTAAAAGAACAAAACATGATCGTTAAGAATACCTTTTTAGAAGCATAAAAAATAAGCGTTACAATATTAATTTTCTAAAAAAACAAAATAAGCATTCAAAACATTTTTCTAAAACGATTAAAAATTGATGTAAGGAGCAATAGACATCCTGTGTTTTAATACGCACGGGGAAAGCTTCGTAATGGGTGTATATGTTATTCCAAACATTAAAATTGTTCTGGCATCGAACTGGCCTGGCGGAGAACCGTCGGCGGCAAATTGGCCGCGGTTTGTGGGTCGCGTTTCACCGTTAATCAAGTATTAGTCATAATTTGGAATGCTCCCAAATGTACAAGTTTGAGGTAAAAAAGTACTTAGGCTTTTGCATGTGTCCTGGACTGCACTTTTAATGTACGCCCATGTGAAATCGTGAGTGATCCTCTAAAATCGTGTCCATTTGCCTGGATGATCCAAAAAAAATTTTTTTCCTTTTAATTTGACCTTTTACGTCGTCAAATCCGGAACATTAATGTCAAAAAGGTTTATTTGCTCTAAAAGGGTTACTATGACTGTCAGCTACTACTAGAGCCATGGACTGCAAATTTCTGCATAGAAAATTTGTTTAGACATCGTTCTGATCTCAAAAAATTGCGTTTTCAACATATTATCTTAAACGGTTTCATCATATAAAAGAAATTCTTTCCTGCAATCCGGCAAATTAGACACGGTTTTCCACGTTCCTCGTACAACAAAATTGGAGTTCAGCGTATATTGCGGAAAATGCAGCACGCCCCCAAACCTTCTGCACCGTATATCGATTGAACTGAAGAAAAAAACAATGGTAGATTAAAATGTAGTGTTCTTACTTTTGATTAACTTTATTCATTGTTTGTATTTATATTAAACCTAAATTAGGAATAAACTTAAAACAAAGTAATCTCCCACGTCAAGTAAAGCTAATTTATCCATTTCGATATCTCGCCGCCTTTGGTTTAAATTTTTGTACTCGTTTCTTTAAAAAATGCTTTGGTATGTAGTCATTGTGTACACTGTAAAAATATTGTTTGTATCTTCTATAAAAGCAATGTAATAAGAAAATCGCAAGGACATTGCGATTTTTCTGACAGAACTGGAGACATAATTTGATTTTCCGATGAAGTACGTGAAAATATCGAAAAAAATTTAAGTTTATCTTTCCAGTTAAATGTATCGCAACAGTCATCCTGTTGTATTGCACTAGCAAAAAGTTAATAAAGTAAAGAAAGAACCTATACTTACGTATTCATAAATTACGATGCCAGGATCGTGATGGCCTAAATCATCCGAAGAACAGCAATTTTTAATTTATTCATATCATCGCTTATATAAAATGTACACAGTATGGTCTTACTTATATTTACTTATTTAGTTTAAAAATATTTAGTGTAATTACACGTAATGCAAAGCATCAGCTCAAAGGAATCGGTAGTTTCTGTATACATCGAACTCGTATATGACAAATACGTTTTAATTTTTTCAATATACGTATCAATCGGCGTTTTCAGTTTAGTTAATTTTTGAAGCTTCATACGATAAACATTTGTCGAAACTGGAATTATTCTTCAAACATTTAAATTGACTAGCTTTCCAAATATTCATAAAAAGTGGTTTAGGGTTCACGTAGAGTGACACAAAATTGCCACACAATTTTTAAAAACACCGAACGCGTTTCATTAGCTAAGCTATCATCATCAGCAGCCGACCGCTGATGATACACACGAACCCATACAAATTGAAAACGGTTTGGATGGTTTTAAAATGCTCGAAACGTGTAAAATCGTTGAAAACTCGACTTCAATTTTCTTGACAAAAACACTACTTTTATTGTGTATTATTTACGTCTAATTTATTTATGAGTTCAGATTATAAATATAATTGGGCAACAATACCTATAATGCCTATTGAGAATAATTAACACTTTTCATGTTATAAAATAATGCTTTTAGTACAAAAAAGATAATAGCAGCAGCAGGGACGCGGAATGAATCTTTTAACTAAATACACATAAGTACAAAGTATTCACTAGACTCCAACTCACAATGTTTGTGAACTGGATGTCATCTATGTGTGTAAGTATATATATATATATATATATATATATATATATATATATATATATATATATATATATAAGTATAAAAGTTAACTTGACATTTGTTATTTAATATATGGAATAATTAATTAGTACAACGTTAATACATCCAAACAAGTTTCCACACATTTCGTTTGAAATCATCTTCAGTGGAAATTTATAAAATTAAAAAATAAAAATCTGAAAACTTAACTAATTCGCATTCATCTCAATTAAAAAATTTAAATCTATGGTACAAACAACGTTTATTTAGTTGCCTTGAGGAAGATTAGATTAACAAAGCAAATACCTGTCAATAAGATATCACTCTGTGTGACATTTCCAATCCTGTTATACGATTTCTAAACTAATCACTTACATACTGATTTTATCAACCAATGAACAATTTAGTTGTTTTTCAATCGAGGCATATTTATTTTTGATTATTGAATCCTGGAGGCGGTACCTTAAAGTAACAATTGTAATGTCACATACTTTTTCACTTTATTATCTGTTACACGAAAACTCGAATTAAAACAGTTCAGGTGAGTGTTTCTTTAAAAAACAAATTCGAATGGACCAAATTGATGGAATTGGCCATGAGCAATATTAGCGATACCAGCGGTATTGATATTTGAAATTGACTTATTTTCCTTAATAGAAAGTTTCAATAACGTAAACTATACTTTCATTAATGTTCATGCAATGCAAACTCGATTAGATTTATTTCATTGTTAGTATACAATTACCTTTCTGATTTATTATTAAGACCGTAGCAAAACTACTTTAAAGTCACATTTTATTTTTTTCACAGGAGACATGTACTTTCATGGCTTTTTAACCTTGTTATTGATTTTGAAAGAACACTGCTCCTAATAATTTTATTTATGGTATTGCTATTAGAATTGTCAACACCCGTCGCCGAAGGATAAATGTTGTACATTTGATTACGTTCGATTAATTTAATTTCGTATCGGATTAACGATACTCAATGAACTGTAAACTACTGCATATAAAAATCGTATAACTAAATTTTTTATAGGAAAAATTCCTTTGCCGCTCTATTTATCCGAAATTGTCAAATAAATTTTCGTTGAAGTTCAGCCACAAATGAACCGTCTAACAAGGCCAAAACGAATGATATGCCCGAGCACTTGAAAATTATGTGCATGAAATATATTTTGTAGGGAGATAACGCTCATTAAAGAAATACGCATTCAACACTAACTCACGCACACACACACACACACACACACACACACACACACACTCACATGCACAAACACAAACTCACATACACACACGCACGCACGCACGCACGCACGCAAGCACGCGCGCACGCACGCCCGCGCGCACGCCCGCCCGCACGCACACGCACGCACGCACGCACGCACGCACACACGCACACACCACACACACACACACACACACACACACACACACACACACACACACACACACACACACACACCTACACGTACCCATGCCCGCGCGGCAACACTCATGCACACACGCACGCACGTACGCCGACACACACGCGCCCTAACGCAGCCATTCGTTCACCTACACACACACACACACACACACACACATACACGCGCTCGCGCGCAAGCACTCATACACGCACGTTCGCACACATACACACACACCCACACACACCCACACACACACACACACACACGCACACCTAGACGCACAAGCACGCACACACCTCTATCCACACAGCCTTTTCATCATCACTTGAGAATGTTGTAAATTGTGTTGAGAGAACACCATTGCACAAATTTATCAGTCTATTTTTCTAAGATTATTTTAGTGGCAGAATGTTCTAGAGTGTTTGTGTTGTTGAGATGTCTGAAGTTATAGATATAGCGTTTCCCTGTCGTCATACCTATGAAAATATGTTTTGTAGGGAAATAACATTCACTAAAGATACTCATTCAACACTTACTAACCCACATGATACATACTCGCGTGCGCGCACACACACACACAATCACACACACATACACACAGACACACACACACACACACACACACACACACACAGACACACACACACACACACACACACACATCACACACACACAAACACACACACACACACACACATTCGCACACACACAAACAAACACACATACACGCGCGCGCACAAACGCACGTACGCACGCACGCACCCACCCACACACACACACAAACACACACACACACACAAACACACACACACACACACACACAACACACACACACACACGCAAACACACACACACACAAACAAACACACATATTCGCGCGCGCACGAACGCACGCACGCAACCAACCACCCACTCACACACACAAGCACGCACGCGCAATCACGCGCAAACGCGCACGCGCAAACGCATGTGCGCACGAGCAACCACGCGCACGCAGGCACGCGCCTCCACGCACAACGCACACCGCAACGCACACGCACAGCACACGCACACACAGCACACCACACACACGCCACACACACACACACGCCACACACACACACACGCCACACACACACACACACACGCCACACACACACACACACACACACACACACCACACACACACACACACACACACACACACACACACACACACACACACACACACACACACACACACACACACACACACACACACACACACACACACACACATACACACACACACACACCACACACACCACACATACACACGTACTCACGCACGCACGCCCGCCCGCACGCACGCACGCACGCTCCCACGCTCGCACCCAAGCACGCAGGAACGCACACAGACACACACGCACGCACGAACGCACGCACACACGCTCGCCCGCCTGCGCGCACGCACGCACCCACGCACGCACACAGACACACGCGCACGCACGCACGTATGCACGCACGCACACACGCACGCATGCACGCACACACACACGCGCACACACACACACATGCACACACGCACACACGCATACACGCACACACTTTTGACTTTGTAGAATACGAACTGTCAATTGAAGACGCCAACACCTTCGTTGCTGTTAGAGGTTGTATTTTCAATCGGCGTCTGTGATGTATTAAATCTGATCAGGATTAATTACTAGACATTCCGGACTGGACTTCTCGTACAAGCGGAATAAGAAACTTAATTACAGGATTTCCAGGTTAATTGGGGATAATACATGCGTGTTAAATAATGTATTTTAATTAAGGTAAAACAGGAGGTTTAACTTTAATCAGGGAAACGGTTTACCTTCACATAATAAATGTTGGGTTTTCTTCTTAAAGGTTGATTATGATTAACAGGACACTTATTAAGTGTTTCAGCTACGTATAGCTACGCATAGAATAAACCGGCAAATTTGTATGATTTAAATGAATTCTATCCGATCTGGGTGATGCTTTAAACTTCAAGAAATAATTGACGCAGGAGAACTATTTCTTTGCGTAAATATTTTACATTTAAAAAAATTAAAGATTTAGAAAATTAAGAAAAGTGATATATGATAATAATACAAAGTATAATAATATAATATCGTACAAATGATTTCGTTGCTCTGCTCAGGATTTTTATTTCTCTTCTTGAGATGTATGGTTGGTGTCTGATTACACTCGCTCACACACACACACACACACACACACACACACACACACATACACACATACACTCACACGTACTCATGCCCGCGCGCAACACTCATGCACACACGCACGCACGTACGCGCACACACACGCGCCCTAACGCAACCATTCGTTCACCTACACACACACACATACACGCGCTCGCGCGCAAGCACTCAAACAATCACGTTCGTACACACACACACACACACACACACACACACACACACACACACACACACACACGCACACACACCTAGACACAATTGTGTTAAAAGAACACTATTGCGCAAATTTATCAGTCTATTTTTCTAAGATTATTTTAGTGGCAGAATGTTCCGGAATGTTTGTGTTGTTGAGATGTGTGAAGTTGTAGATATAGTGTTTCCTTTCCTGTCGTCACACCTACGAAAATATGTTTTGTAGGGAAATAACATTCACTAAAGATACTCATTCAACACTTACTAACCCACACGAGACATACTCGCGTGCGCGCACACTCACACAAACACAACCACACACACACACACACACACACACACACACACACACACACACACACACACACACACACACACACACACACACACACACACACACACACACACACACACACACACACACACACACACACACACACAACACACACAACACAACACACACACACACACACACACACACACACACACACACACACACACACACACACACACACACACAAACAAACACACATATTCGCGCGCGCACTAACGCACGCACGCACGCAACCAACCACCCACTCACACACACATACACACACAAGCACGCACGCACGCAAGCACGCACGCGCAAGCGCATGCGCGCACGTGAGCACGCACGAGCGCACGCAAGCACGCGCGCACGCAGGCACGCTCCCTCCCGTCCGGACGCACGCACGCACGCACACATGCACGCTCGCACGCATACAGACACACGCGCACGCACGCACTCACGCACGCACACACACCTTCGTTGCTGTTAGAGGTTGTATTTTCAATCGGCGTCTGAGATGTATTAAATCTGATCAGCATTAATTACTAGACATTCCGGACTGGACTTCTCGTACAAGCGGAATAAAAAACTTAATTACAGGATTTCCAGGTTAATTGGGGATAATATATTAGTGTTAAATAATGGATCTTAATTAAGGTAAAACAGAAGGTTTAACTTTAATCAGGGAAATGGTTTACCTTCACATAATAAATGTTGGGTTTTCTTCTTAAAGGTTGATCGTGATTAACGGGACACTTATTAAGTGTTTCAGCTACGTATAGCTACGCATAGAATAAACAGGCAAATTTGTATGATTTAAATGAATTCTATCCAATCTGGATGATGCTTCAAACTTCAAGAAATAAGCAGGAGAATTATTTCTTTGCGTAAATATTTTACATTTACTATTGAACAGACGGAAATGGATAATATGGGGTTTTGCTATATTCATATGAAATTTGAGTTTCTATATGGTTATTGTAATTTATTTTAGAACAGGAAAAATTATGTTAAGGGAAAGTGAACGTTATAGAATTTTATGTTTTATGTATTTATTAGATCGAAATTAATGATAATTTGGCTAGCAAGGGGTAAAATATACATGTGAGTGTCTGCAACTAAAATCACTAGTGGACAGGAGCTTAATTTTGCGCTCCTTCTAGTGACTTTTTAGGGTTTGTCGCCCGACTAAGCTTACTTCCTGTCCACACGTTCCTAGAAGCGGTGCAGGCCTGTGTCTATGTATTGCAGGTGATGTTTAAAAACTTATGTGCAGGAAATATTGTCCATTAAACCAGCTGGACGAGAGCTGATTAGGTTGAAAAGGGACGGTTGGTTGGGAAGAGAATCGGAAATGGCGATGACCCCTAGACAGGCTACGCTTGGTCGACTTCAACAATAAAAAAAATTAAAGATTTAGAAAATTAAGAAAAGTATATATGATAATAATACAAAGTATAATAATATAATATAGTACAAATGATTTCGTTGTTCTGCTCAGGATTTTTATTCCTCTTATTGATATGTATGGTTGGTGTCTGATGTGCTGGTGTTTCGTGAATTATCCTGTTGTCGCTCGGACGGTATAGCTATTGATGCTGCTGACCCAGATATATGAAATAAAAAGAAAATCGTATAAGTTTAATTATCAAACTCACGGACAATAAGTATGTAGGAAATAGGTGACATGTAGTGCCTTTGGCAAATCTAAGCCTCCAACGAAAACTAAAACGGCGTTAAACCCTAAAGCGGGCTTAGTCTGCGTTTTATGGACTGCGGTTATAATCGCCGCCGGGATCTTCGTTTTATTACTACCGATCGCCGACGCTTCGGCGTTACTAACGGCGGTTCACTGTAGAGAGGATACCGGCGATGCCCTCTTCGGTAGCTGTGGTGGTGCGGTGTTCTGCTTCCGCTGCGAGAGAGACATGGAAGTCTCGGGCATCCCCTGAATTTCGCCGAGTGGTTACCACCTCAGTTTACGCACTTTGCCTTCTCGGTACGGTGTTTAGTACATTTGGCGTACTTAACACAGGGTGACGACGCCCAGTAGCAAGTTGTGCCTGACAGAATCCCTGGCACCGGTGACACTGTTGGATGCTGGATGTCAATCTCAATTCTTCAATGGAGATGTAGGAGAACTACGTGCTCTACCCGCCGGATCCTATTTAGATGCTCTTCTGCTCGCAGTTGACCCAGTAGAAGTCGGATAGGGTATATGATTTTTAATCAACAAACAAGCTACACCAATTATTAATGCTATATCACCTACAATTTTACTCACATTATTATTAATAATAAGGAGTTAACCTTTGTTCTATATTTTACGACACGTTGTGATACTGAGTACACCAAACTTAATTTGTAGAAATAGATCTTCGTGTTGCATTCATGTGGGAAATATAAACAAATGAATCTAGAACATACTCACGTTTTGCTACAACTGCTAATTGATATACTCATGTGTCTCACAAACAGGAACCGTTATTATAAACTATAAAGGGAGCAAAAAGGATAAGGCATGTCTCCGTAAGATAAAAGAATAGATCTCTCGATTTACGCTTAATTAACCGCATGAAACTCGCCAAAATACTACGATTAAAACAAACCACATTAATCATCAAACAACATTGAAATTGATCTTTCTTGGAGTAGTCAACTTTGTGGGTTAATATATATACATTATACGATTTGCTGTGAAAATACAACCGTTATTTAGATCAAACTCTAATTTTTAAACGACAATATTAAAATAAACTAATCGTTTTCTAATCAAAATTCCATCTATTGAGGTATATTTTATCATAGAAATACAAATTTCATCAAAATATTTATAATAACGAGTAAATATTTATGTAACAAGTGCAAAAATGAGTGATTATTGCGTGCGAATGCGGTTGTCGAGTCCAATGGATACTTTTTGCACGAGTCGCATTCAATACTTTTTCTACGTTTATTCAGAAATATGGTTTGCTAAGTGGCCATAATTGTCAGTACATAAAAAATGTTTTATGTAATATTCAATCATTGTTAGCGTGGTTTGCTGAATATTAAATTTAAAGATTCTTCCCTGCACACCGACTCTTGGTAGGGTGCAAAAAAAGTCTTTTTCGTTACTCATCTGAAATATTTTTAATAATATTTCTCATTCTAAGCTAAAACTATTTTTACACGTACATTTTTTTTTCATTTACGTAGTTAAGCTGACAAACCAGAATAACTTTCAATGGGTAACATGTTTATTAAATTTGTATTCTTTAACCTTACTTCGTGGAGTTCTATATTTAATAGCACAAAAACATAAAAACAAACAATTTCAAGTGCAAATCAAAACATTATTTCATGAGAATTCTTTAGAACTAATTAATAAATTACAAAACATAAAATTACGACTACATAATATGCTTGTAAGTTTTGATCTTACCTGTATGTTTTCTAAAATATCCCCAATAAGAATTGTCTTTCAAAAACATTTACCCAGTTAACAAATAGTAAATGGAACTGTACATTCTGTAATTATGTTTATATTGGACAAACGCTTAGGAACTTTGATATTAGATACAAAGAACACAGTAGATGTTACAAATATAAACACACGCAAATCCAATTATGCCAATAATTTAATAGTAAATAATCACCTTATGACTTCAAAAAACAACATTTTAGTAATAAAAAATCTAAATTAGGTGTTTTGGAAGCATTCCAAATTTATAAACATAAACAAAAATTACCTTTAATGAATGAACCGGTTGATCTTATAAACTCACCTTTTACAGATATTTTCTATGCAGAACAACCTTAATGATTTGTTACCAAAACTACTTGTTTATTTTGCTTATATATTTTCTCTTGATAACAATACATGTTGTATTGAAACGAGCAGAGAAATAAATAATTATAAAAAAAAATTGTGGAATTATATTGTATTTAAAACATTAGTGCTATTAAACATGTTTGTTATCCATTTCCGATTTTCGGTAGTGCACATTGAATAACCTCCATACACTCTATCGTGATAAAACTTCTTTTTTGTAAATATTCTTTTAAATGAGGTGATTGCTCGAATTACGGTAAATTTGGCTATAATAATTTAATAACTATATGATTGCCTAATAACGTTTCACCTATTTAAACAGTATTACTTCAAAATATCAAATCAAAGGCATAATAAACTAAAATCTTTAGCATCTGTACAAGTAAAGTTTAGCTCTCTTGTTAATCCATATTTTACTGACATTTCTACATGTTCAGTTTCATTTTTTTAATAAAGCTGGTAGGCATGCGTAGAACGCAACAAAATTTTTCAGAGAATCGCTTATTAATGGGAGTTATTACCCAACTCCAAACCATGCATTAATAAGGTCTATTAATACACAATTTTAAATGAAGTTGATAGAAGGCGCTGCGTTGATTTGTATGAAATCTGTAACAATAAATGCATTGTGAGTAGTAAGTAGGGCACCTTCCGCCGCCATTTTGTTTTTGTGACGTCAGTTGATCTTGAGAATTCCCAAAGCCGTCCACGTGGTTGACCTCAGGTTTGACTTTGAGTCTGACCTTGGGGGCTGGTATTCGGATTGGCCTTGGACTTGACCTTGGGGTAATCAAGGTCAGAACCTAACTTAGTCGACGTGAAATTTGAATTTGAATAAGAGGGGCCCTAATGCTAACTTGTAAGACAGGTGTGAGAACTTGTGTTAGAGTGGGCGCCCTCTTGTAGTGGCCCCATTGGCTGAAATTAGTATCCTAATAAGGAGGCTCTAATTCTAACATGTAAGACAGGTATAGGAACTTGTTTTAAGGTCTGCGCCCCCCTTCGGTAAATAGTATTCTAATAACGGACCCTAATGCTAACCTGTAAGATGGTTTTCGGAACTTGTGTTAGGGTCTGCGCCCCCTTGTCGTGATCCCCTTATCGTAGCCCCCTTATCGGTAAATAGTATTCTAATAAGGGGGCCCTAATGATAACTTGTAAGACAGGTGTAGGAACCTGTGTTAGGGTCTACGCCCTCCTATCGTGGTCCCCTTGTCCCAAAATTTGAATTTGTTTGTTGCGCCATCTAGTTGTGTATGGACTAATGAATATTTTGTAATAAAGGTGGCTCCACCTAGTGGTATATTTCTAAGGTTAATTAGGGTTTGTTTGAGGCGCCATCTAGTGGAATATTTTTTAACTAGCGTATGTTTTCTGTAATATAGGTTGATCGTGCACGTCTCTCTCGTTTCCCCGTTTCTCTATCGGCTCTTTCTCAAACAAACAAATCAATTAATCAACTCAAATTAATCAAAATTAATTAAGAAAATCAATCTCAATCAAATCACGCTCGATCAAATCAAACAATCAGGTCAATCTCAATCAATCAATCGACCAAATCAATCAATCTCAATAAATCAAACCATAACTTGCAGCTTGCGAAAACCAGCTTACAGGTCAAAAACACTGATTTGGTTTAACTCAGCTTGCTAAAAATCAACCAGAATTTAAAAATACCAAATTGATACAACGGAGATTAAAATATAAAAGGTTTTTAACAGTTTATTATTATATAATAATCAATAACTACAAAGTTTAAATCCACTAATACGTGTCCGCATAATGTTATTAATAGGGCTGGGCAAATGCATATTTGCATATTGTATCCTATTGAGCATAATCAACTACATTTTGTTTCTTTGCGTTTTCGAGCGTTGGCTTTCAAATAAGCCCAATTTTATATTGCATATTTTGCATATATTGACTGTATACAGCATGTGGCATATGTAACTACATATATTAAGCTTTAGCAGCATAAAAATGCATTTTTAGCAAAATTACACGAGAAATTTCTTCGAAATTCCACTTTCTGTCTTTAACCTTTTACAAACATTATTTTTGTAAGTGCACTTAACATTCTGCTTATTGTTCAAGATTTAAGAGCTTATACTAATCCTCAGCACTTCACTCGTTTAATTCATTTCTTGTTTGGTTAGTTAAGGGTGCAGTTTTATTGATAACATAAGAATGCCAAAAATTGGAAGTTCTCAGTCTGAACTGATTAAAAAATGCATAAAAAAGTATAAATGTTTTAAATACGATGGTAGTGTTGTGTTTTGCTGTCTATGTGAAAAGCAGGTATGTATAAGGTTTTAAATTTCTGTGTGAATTAATTTCTCATTTGTCATATAAAAATACACTTTTCTGATATTCCCACTATAATTAATAAACTAGAAACACAAAACTTACTTTTAACAGAATCACTAGAATTAATAGAAAAATTAACAATAACAAAAGTAAATGAGAATAAAAGTGGTATATGTAGAAATATTTCTACGAAATTTTGTCAATTGTTGAATAAAAATTCTGGTTTTTTGATCCTTAAATCGATAAGAAATGTTTTAAATTCTCCAATTCTGAATACAATGAACGAAATATTGCCATTGAAAAATCATTTTTATTTAAATATTGTCCTGTCACATCGTGTGATGTAGAAAGAAATTTTTCACTTTTTTTACTAGATAATATCGAGAAGCACATGATTATTTATTGTAATTAATTGATTTTTTATAGTTTGTCAGTTCATTTAAAATATTGTATTTGTATTCTTGGTTTGAACAATAAAGATAGTTGTACTAATACTAATTCATTGGTGTTATTTTAATATCCTTTGAGAAAATTTTTACAGCGAAAAAAAATTTTGGAGCATATATTAAAGCATATATACGATACTTTTCATAGAATACGTTAGAGCATATATGCTCTATCTTTACAGCATATCTGCTCAGCGCTAGTTATTAATTAGAAAATAGCGTAACACTCACAGTTTAACTAAAAAAATGAACTGAGATCGAGTCTATAGGGTAACAGTCAACAATATTGCAGAGTTGGTTTATCACGTCATCCTATAAGGATAATAATAGACTAAACTCTTTAATAGTACTTTGTGAACAATATCAAGTTATATATATATATATATATATATATATATATATATATATATATATATATATATATATATATATATATATATATATATATATATATATATATATATATATATATATATATATATATATTAAAACAATCCGCATACCTTCAGATGCGTCTTTTTTTTCGGCTGTTCTAATAATAACTGTGTTGGAGAACGGGATATTGAAGTATTTTATACAGCGTACACATATTCTCACTAAACCCGCTTTCTGTATTATTTACTTCTGAATAGTTGATATGAAACTGGTTATCGGTTTCCCCGTTATTAACATAAAGTACTTTTAGAGTGTATAATTTAAATATACAGATAGCAAATTACCTCTCTCGGGCTAATTGTAACTCTCTATTTAGCTCTACAGCATACGTTTAAAATGATTCTCACCTTGATCGTGTAAACTCAACCTTCAGCAGCATTTTGAATTGTGTATACAAACAAATTTCACCTTGAGATTATAAAATCCAGCCTTCAACTGTATTTACACACATACATAAATTGCTTCAAAAATAAAACGAATAATAATTAAGAGATCGTTAACGTTATCATAGATATGCATCATCATAGTTTTATAACTGTTATGGTTTATATACGATTTTAACACGTACTAAGTTTAGTAGATATTTTTAAAAAGAAAACAATAGACCATTTTTTGTTATAAAAAAGGTCGCTCATTGTCAATTTTCGATGTTTACATTCTAAAAAACAAATTTCAGTTTGGATATTAAAAGATAAGCACGATGAAAAGTAAAATATACCGGTGAGTGGAGATTTTTTCATCTGATATTTTAAGCTAGGATGGTGACACAGTGCCCGTACTAAACAAAAAATTAGGCTACTATTTTACATGCAAGATCTGACTTAGCGGAAATACAACTCTCTTATTGGCAACACTTCTGTCTAAAAGGATTTTAGATTTATAAAACGGGTTCGAATGTCCATTCGGAGAATAAGATTATTAATAAAAAATTGAAGGAAAACTTAGCGCTTGAAAATATGTTTTTACAAACAATACATCATATATTAATTACAGTTTTATCGCTCTCCCTCTTCTTCGACCGTGATTTGTCGCTATCATCATAGTTTTTGAGATGCGTACTTCTCCTCTACCTCATCGCTCTTCGTCTGTGAAACATCAGCATGTCATGTCATCCAACTCATCGTTTTTTATCTTGAACGGTTATATTGCAATAGTTTATTAACAAGTCAGTAAAATCTCTAATGTCGGCTGATGTTGGTCAGTAAACAGGAGAATATATAATAATAATAAAAATGCACACTCGATGGTGATTACACCTTAAATAGACACAAAGGATAATATACAATCTTTATTTACCACTATTATCATTACAAAGATACGAGACTATTCTTAAATTAGTTGTTTTCAGCACGATCCCCGAAATACTACACGTGCCTTCAAATCTTCTTTCTCGTTCTTAGAGGCTGTACTTCATACATCTTTTTGAATTTATCTTTACCAAATTTCGTAAGTGGTACGTTTTCTAATGCTCAAACAGGATGTGCAATATTGTGATGTATGCAAGGAAATGTCTGTGCCTTCTTCTTTAAGCTAGATTTAGTCCCTATATTATTTTACATATAAGGTCTGTCTGTCTTATCAAAATACCTCTATCAAAAAGGGCCTTAGATTTTATAATCCAGTTAAGCATGCGAGGTAGCTTATTAGAATACTATTTTTTAGTTTTCGAGTTTTTACCGATAAGGGGTTGTCATACAGTCACGTGCGACAGTTTTTCATACAAGTTCTGCCTTATCAGAAATACCTCTGTCAAAAAGGAGCTTAGATTTATAAACATGTCGCTAGGAAAGATAAGGCCCTGCAATCGTTAAGGCGGAAAATTTGAAATAGTGTTTCTCTAATAGAGTTCGATTATAGATAATAAAAAGGTTTTTTGCAGCATGAGTCAAAAATGATTCTATTTGTTAAGGCAATCACATCACTAAATAACATAACAATTATAAAATCGTTTTTCTAAATGAATATTAAATTAGTACGTTTGCCTACAGGTCCTAAAGGTCGTATTGAAACATCTTTACTCTTCAACTGTTCATTAAATTGATGTATACGTTGATCCTCGGTTTTGAAATACTTGTGGAAACGGTCAGGTAACACCTAAATTTAAACTCCTCCAGTTTCACACGCCTTTTCGCCACACTTTGTTAATGTAACACTCAGATTGAGTATCCTTTATTGGACCCCGGTCTCCAAATCCTTAATATTTTTGAATTGTTTAAAGCATGTTGATGAATTTAGAGCAGATAAATCCATATCCGTAATTATAGCATAACATAAAACCTGTACAGGAAATTAAATAAAATTAGAGTTAAAGACAGAAACAATCACTTACCAGTACTGTATTGAAAGAAAACTCTCGAGAGATTGAGGTACGAGTGAATCACTGCTGGTTCTCTGTTACTTATATACTCACAGTACATTCACTTCTGTGTTTTACTAGTTCAATCGTGTTGGGTGAAAACCCTCTAATCACCTTATCATATAGGTAAAATTCTACGACGCGAGACTTTCATCGAAGGCTGCTTCGGCGACCCCCAATCCTCGAGTCCCGAAGATAACCAACCCTATCCGAACATTAACTAGTGTACACCCATCCTCCAATATATTTTAAATGAATAAAAACAAGCGGAGATATCTACATGTTGTCGGCCTTGGGTCTTATGCGCGGGCGCACTGGGTAATGTTCGAATAGGATCGGTTATCCGATTTTACTTCTGATATGACAGACAGACGTTGTATGTGAAGTAATATAAAGGCGAAATCTATCTTAAAGAAGAAGGCACAGACATTTCGTTGCATACATCACAATATTGAAGATCTTGTTTGCGCATTAGAAAACGTACCACTGACTAGAAATTGTATAAAGATAAATTCAAAAAGATGAATGCGGTACAGCCTATAAGAACAAGAAAGAAGATTTGAAGGCACGTGCAGTATTTCTGGAAACAACTAATTTAAGAATAATCTGATACCTATGTAATAATAATAGAGGTAAATAAAGATTGTATGTTACCCTTTATGTGTATTTAAGGTGTAGTCACCATCGAGTGAGCATTATTATTATTATGTATTCTCGTGTTTATTAACCAACATCAGCGGACATTAGAGATTTTACTGACTTGTTAATAAAGTATTACGATACAGAATGAAAACGATGAGGTGAATGTATCTCGAATCCAAGATGATGGTGATGATTCAGAGAAAAGAGCGATGAGGTAGAAGAGAAGGACGCGTCTCAAAAACCATGATGATAGCGACGAAACACGGTCGAAGAAGAGGAAGACCGATAAGAATGTAAATAAATATATAGTGTATTGTTTTTAAAACATATATTTTCAAACGCTAAGTTTTCTTTCAATTTTTTTATTAATAATCTTGGTTTCCGAATGGACGTTCGATACTGTTTTATAAATATAAAATCCTTTTTGGCAGAGGTATTTTCTTTAAGAGAGAGGTATTTCCGCTAAGTGAGATCCTGCATGTAAAATAGAAGCCTAATTTCATGTTTAGTAGGGGCATATTTATTATATTTTACTTTTTATTATGCTTATCTTTTTAATATCAAAACCGATATTTGTTTTATAGAATGTAAACATCGAAAATTGACAATGAGTGTCGCTTTGTTTACCTTTTTAATATCAAAGAATGGTCCTATTTTCTTTTTAAAATTACTAAACTTGGTACGTGTTTAAATCGTATATAAGCCATAACAGTTATAAAATTTTGATGATGTATATCTATGATAACGTTAACGAGCTCTTAATTATTAGTCGTTTAATTTTTGTATGTGTGTATATACAATATAAATACAGTTGAAGACCGGTTTTTGTACTCTCAAGGTGAAATTTGTTTGTATACACAATATAAAATACTGTTGAAGGCTGACCTGAGAGAGGTAATTTGCTATCTGTATATTTAAATTATACACTCTAAAAAATTACTTTATGTTAATAACGGGGAAACCGATAACCGTTTTATATGAACTATTCATAAGTAAAAAAACACAGAAAGCAGGTTTAGTGAGACTATGTATATGCTGTATAAGATACTTCAATATCCTGTTTCCAAAGCCTGCGCTAAAAAACTAAAAATAAAGTGTAGGCAACCCAACGTACACCGAAGTAAATAGTGGAACGGAGAAATAGGGGCGTAAAGGGAAAACGAAACAAAATTAAGACTAAGAAGGGTCGAACCTCCGAGGTGACGAACCGGGGAGACACCGGGGTGAAGCAAAAACTAGCAAGGAATCTGGAAATAAATAAATAAGAGTAAAATGGAGACACTTTTGACAGAAATGAAGGATAAATTAAACCGAATGGAAGAGAAGAGGATTCGAATAGAAAATAAAATAGACAATTTCGAAAGTGAACATGGTAAGAAATGGTGTATGTCATTGTAGGCTTGATAAATCTTTCTCCCTATCTTTTCCAGTTAAAATTACTTTTATCTTATTTTTATCCTTAAAAACAAGGAAATAAAACCATAAAAACAAAGAAAAATTTTTACGTTTGCCAAATTCTTCAAAAAAGATTGACTCACTTTGGCAATTTACAATTTTTCGGAAAGGATTGCTTCTAGCGACTTCAATGAAGTATACCTTTCTTAACTGGAAAAGATAGGGAAGAAGATTTATCACGCCCAAAATGACATACACCGTGGCACAAAAAAGTTATAGTGATTTTAAAGTTTCCTAATCGTCGCTTGTGATGCTCTTTACGAGATACAACAAAATCCAACAAATCCCTGTACACCAAATTTCGTGACATTAATTAATCGAAAGATATTAAAGAAAATGTGATTTATTTGTACAACTTTGACACCTTGTATCTCGATTATTATCGACTTTTGAACTAAGGTAAGTTTAGTTAAATCAACCTATTTTGAGGTGTACTCTGTGTGCAAGAGTGTTGTAAATACCTTTCCGGGACACCTTGTATATGTATTTATGTATGTTATTGGCAACCTCTTTAATATTTATTAAATGTTATATTCAATTTACCTAATGAAAAAAGTTGAAAGAAGTACAGTGGCGCAACAAATACGTTTCAAATTGAGAATTATGATAAAATATCCAGATATTTTCTTTAAAAATACTTTATACATTCGGTAAATAATTTTACTGTTAAGTCACATGACTTTTCCCATTAAAATGAAAATTTATACAAGCAATTTAGCTTGAGTCTACAATACGCATAAATATCTCTTACAAACTTTAATTTGTGCAATCGTGAAGAGTAGATGGTGAAGGGGATTATAGATGGTTTTAGAATTTCGATTAAACAGGTGGCTATTTCGACTAATATCTTACATCTTATTTCTAATAAAGTGTTTATAATTTACAATAAAGCTTGTAATCCATGCACAGTGTGCAGAATAGTACTTTCGCAAACGAAAATTAAGTTAATTTGGCATTTAATCAATACATGTCTCCTGCTTTTGCGTAATGGCCTTACTTGTATACAGAAATGTTTCTTTCAAACAAATTAGGATCATCATTATACTCAAACTTTGGTATACTTAGAGAATATTGTTCAATATCTGTAGAGAAATTGATATTGGATGTTTGAAGGCATCAGATGACTTCAATGCGATTGAAATTTTAATTAGAAGTTCAAAGTTTGAAGATTATATTTTATTTGTTTAATAATAATCTTTATGCTAACGCATTAATTTTACTTGATGCCACAGTTCTTTACTTTGGCCTATAGTGTAAAACGTTTCGGTACGCTAGAAAGATAAAATACATTTATAATTAGTTATTAATTATTCACATTCATCATTTTAATTATTCATGAATTAACATTAGTTACTAGGTCTATTATTATATTAATAATGTAGAATTGTTTCAACTTCAGTTAAGTCTAATACAGGTTTTCTGTGTTAGACGTATTGATGAAATTTGCTATCTCTATTATTAGCGATTTCTATTTTAATAATTAAAAATGGATACGGTCACTAAAATTTGTTAATATTTACAGGTGACGTGCGTATGCAATGTTTTAGTTGAAACTGATATGAACAAGTCATTTTAAAATGCAAATAAAATGTCTGGTGTGCAACACCACACACGACCTTGCAATCTACAAAATGGGAATTGAAAGAAATGAAATAACTTTAATAAATTTTTTTTAGGATAATTATGCAACTTCTACTATAATAAATATATAATAATCTACTATAATAAGTTCATTACGTAAATAGGAAACATTGTAAAAACAAAAACAATAATCTATGTCAAACAGACTGTTAAAACTTCACGTCAGATAGAGGCCGTCTACTAACGGTT
This sequence comes from Vesta saturnalis, assembly GCA_036346205.1. Lineage (NCBI taxonomy): Eukaryota > Metazoa > Arthropoda > Insecta > Coleoptera > Lampyridae > Vesta > Vesta saturnalis. The sequence goes on from JARFJB010002218.1 coordinate 577,041, forward strand.
GGCGAGACTACCTGGCGGTTCTGATCCCAAATACTCATTCTTAAGCTTCTTAGGATAATTGAAATTAACATAAAAGTGCAAGAAATCCGGTGGCGTCTTAGTGATTACACAAAATTTGTAAATTAAAAGGTTCTTTACTTTTTATTATATGTACAAACTACTACATACATAGATAAGGGCAACCAATTAATGAACATGTACTATTTTAACATTAATCACACTCATTAATCATTATAATATTCGTCATCACTTTCACTAGACGAAGCACCATTAGTAGAAATAATTAATGGTTCGATGTGCAAATCTAATGTCTGTTTACGATCTAAATACATGTTTTCCATTTCTATCACGTTTCTGCATGTATTCTGCGGTTTGTGTTCGATTGTAGACATATTCAATACACTTCAACTACTTCTTAGAGAATATGAATTCGTACTGAAAAAGTTTCTTAAACGAAAGTCATTTGAATACCGTCTGCAATTGCACTGCAATTAGTAGTCTAATTGCACTATTATATTATTATAATGACAGTGATTAACGTTAAAATATTAAATGTTCTTTAATTAGTTGCCCTTATCTATGTATGTAGTAGTTTGTACATATAATAGCATCTAATAAAAATAAAAACATTTTAATTAAACAAATTTTTAAAAACTGTGACGCCACTGGATTTCCTGAACTTCCACTTTTATGTTAATTTCAATTATCCTAAGAAGCTTAAGAATATTTATTTAGGGTCGGAACAGTCAGGTAGTCTCGCCAACCGCTAGTAGACGAGCTCTCGATATTAATAGACATAGATACATGAGGGGTACAGGGGAAAAAGATGAATGCCAGAATGTTACTTTTGAGAAAAACGAATTTAAAGATCTGAAGACCCCATGCAGGTATTGAATTAAATTATTTCTGCTTTAGATTTTGTTAGTAATACCTACATATATACTAACTTTTGCATAAAAACTTACCTCCATGCTCTTACATAGACGTAAATAAAAAATATATAAATGGGCAAGTACAATATGTTGGGGGGAAGAAGGATGAATGTCACATAGCACACCACCGAAAAAATAAAGTGTTACAAGAAAACCACATCAAAATATTTAAAAACCTAAAACACAATTCAAAAACATTAAATTGACAAAACCAAACTGGTCTAGACTAATTTAGTCATCATTATCATCCTCACGTACACCACTGCTGTAAGATAATTTCTCGTAATATGCGTTTCCACCAGCATCTTCGCAAAAACGCTTAAGATGTTGAAGGTTTTTATACTTTTTAACGGATACAGGAACTCTCTCGCTGTATTTTAAGTTAGGCTGTTCAAACTGACCAGGAAGAAGTCCACTGAATTTTTCCCGATTGCCTTTAGGAGGAAGAACGACAAAAGGAATGTAGGGTCCATTGTATGTTTCTCTGTGTCTGCTTTCAAACTGAGCAAGGAAAGCAGTCCATGATAGAAAAAGTCCTTGGGCTTCGCAACTTATTACCTAAAATGGACTAGGCTTCACTTATGCTGAAGTAATTTGTTCATTCCAGCCAGAAGGGAGTTTTACACAAACTTTTTGATTGATCTGACCATGTTACGATCACAATCTATGTAACTGTGACCAGGCGAAACAGTTTATAGTTTTTGTTTTGTCCGCAACATGAATTGCAGAAGATTTCTAAATCTTCTGTAGCATCGTTCAAATGGTTAAAAATAAAATCAAACAGCACAGATGCCAATCCGTCGGATCCCTTTCTTCCAGTTGCTTGTGTATAAGTATAAAATAGTGACTCTCCAGTAGACAGAACGTGAATATTGAAAGAGTAAAAAGATAATTGTCTCTTATAATAGACATTATTAGTGCTTATATTCGGACATGGCAAGTTCTTCTGGAAGTCCATCACAATGGGTTCCATTTTTATATCTTTGTGAGACTGTAGAGGAGCAGTTCGTTTGCGTTTATAAAATGCATCTGCTTTTAAGAGATGCAGTTTCTGTTCCCTCTCCAAACGCGAAAAAGCATCTTCTTGTAAGGGTCCTTGTCCAGAAAAAACAAAAACTGTTCGGCAAGTTTATTTGGGTAATCCTCCATAAACACTCCATGTGCATCCTCTTAACATTCAATTCTTCTGGTAAATAGTCTTTCTGAATCACGAAGGCTGTAATGAGCTTTCTTTACTTCAAAGGATTTAATATGTTCTTAGACTGCATTTTTTGTATCCTCTTTAAGTTTATGGCGGTTTTTACAATGTCGACCACGTTTGTCTGGTTCTACGTGTCCAACAGTGACTAACTGAAGCTGGATGTTTTGAAGACGTTTCGCAGATATGCTCTCTAAAGCAAGCATTGATTTGTAGCATATTGGCACCTCAACTGCTGTAGTATTGCGTTCAACTCGAAGCTATACGAAAATGAATGATACTGAACGGCTTCGTTATTCGCTCATCGACTTCGACGTCTTTTTATAAAATTATGTGTAATTAAACCCCTAAACACAGGTTCTGCACATCGTATGTTTTAAGAGTATTAGAGTGTTCTATGATGGTTCCTCTTTCTTCAGCTACGATGCTTTGAAAGCACGTAAACCTAGTACACCCACAACTAGCACGAGTTTCATGAGTTTGTAATTTTAGTTTCTTGGAAACATCACTTACACGTACATGTTTACCACGTTTTTTCGAGACACGCGGAAGTTTGTTGCGAGCCTCATTTAGACTGCTGGTTGCTGCTTACATTGGCCAAAATTTAGTGGGAGTGGCTTAACTTCAACTATTGGGTAACCAGAGTACAGTATGATGTTTTGATTAGGTAATTAACTCAATACTATTTAAGATATTTTTAACTTAGAAACTACTGCATCAAATGTGCCAACTTATAATTTATTATCATTCATAACAATTATTAGCCGGACTTATTCCTATTTGTTTGCTTGATCTCCACAAAACACTCTTTACATAGATCAGTTGTAGCACTAAAATTGTGCATTACAGGTGGAATACTGAAAAAAAGTCTCGAAGACGAGCGCCAATCATACTAACGCTGTAACCCTCTCCTATTACACAATCTTTGAGGCAAACTAAGTCAAATTGAGAAAATACGAGCAATAATTTTAGTTTGTATACGAATGCTGTCTAAACAACTTTACCATGGGGTATCTAATATATTCGGGAGTGTTAAAAATAAAGTACCTGATAATTCCTGCACTAATATGCATTTTGATATAACATAAGGTGAGTTAGCGACTTGGGCGAGACGTAAGTAACTGACTAAACACGATTCTAAATTTGAAAATGCAAACTTTCACTATTATACATAACAAATTAATTGTACTCTTCGATTTGAGCCGCACTTAAGATCACGCCTGTGCTACTCTACGTCGTGGTTACCTGGTATTAGGTTTATATAGCGCGATCTTAGTATTATCTAAATAATTCTACAATATGCTAAATGTTAGGCTAGAGTATTTAATAACAGATCCATTTCTCGAGAATTTGCAGGATATCGAAAAATAAAATGAGAAAGGCCTAAAAAGTATTAAGTCAAATAGATCGGTATCAAGAAACGGCAGGATATCTAGAAATTTGTAATAACACAACAATAGATCAATGCTATGTAAAAATAGAATTATTTATCTCAGAAACAAGTTCGTGGTTAAGTGAAGGTGAAGGTTACTTGAAAATAGGATCTGGTCCAATTCCACGAACGTGGCCAAGGTTACAGATGGGTAGAATGCTAAAAATACATTTAGGTTAAGGTTATCTAGAAATAAATATTACAAGTATTAGGTCAAAGTAAAACCGGAGGTAGGTCAAAGCTTTGATGAGATATGCTACGTGGATATCGCATTCATCGCGTTATTAAAGTATTAAAAAGGTTACAATATAGGATATATATTTAATTTTCATATGTTCAGTTCTAATCATTAAAACGTTAAATTATAAAAATGAAAATACTATTTAATGAGCTCATGGTGTTTTAGATAGAGGTATTTAATTACTCCACACAGTATTCATAGTATAGCTTTGTCAAAACACGATAGGGGACTCTAGATAAGGTAGCATCTGTCCAAAAAAAGAAAAAATGTTACATAACGTAAGAGCTTGGAAATTAGTAAACTAAGAATGTTTAATATAGATAAGTAAGTAATAAGAATACAAGTGATAAAGTGTAAACTTTTGACATAATGTAGTATTACGCGAGCTTATAATGACTTAAAAGAGTTTGAAGTGAAAATGGGGGCCAAGGTACAATGATGAATGGTACATTATAGAGGTAACGTAATAGGACATGCAATATGTCAAATAACTCCTTGAAATAGTAAAAAAACGAAAAAAAAATTATTTAAGGAAAAATGTCAATCAATTAACATAAAATTAGAATAAAGTTATTTGATTTAAAATAAAAGTAAAAGATTTGACAGAAGAATATATTTAGATAACATAGTGATCAATCGAGTTAAAAAAAATTGCGATGATATAAAAAAAAACTGAAAAAGATTTTACATAAAAGATGCAAATGCAAATGATATGAGAAGAGTACAGGGTGGTTCATTTTCGATGCTTTCTTATGGAAAGTACCCTTTCTATTACAGATAGTCAAAAAGTAATATGGGGTGCTTGTGCTCGATATTGGTGTTAATTAAGATTCAATAGTCATAATCAAGATATATCTGACCGTTTTTACGCAATTAGCCAAAATTGGAAAAATGGCGATTTTGACAAACTTGAATAACTTTTGTATTTCTAGATGTATCGACAAACTTTAAAAACATTCTTAAGGCACTTTTTTAAGTAGAATCCGTCAGTCCATACACATTTTTAATGCCTCCTTAATTAAAAAAGATATGACATAAAGTTGTATATGACAGTTGGCTTAGAAAACCAGATATGAAATTGAATGAAGATATTCTACTCAAAAAGGAAATTTCACTTCCAGTAAAATATTATAGAGACATTTTGTAATTCAAATAAGTTTAATTGTAATGTTGTTCTTGTGGAATGGTAACAAATTTTAAAATCTAAAGATTGAATATAAAATTATAAAAAAACTTCAAATGCAAGTTGAAATGAAATGAAAATAAACAATATAACATCATCAGAAATTATGAAAAGCTAACAGGAAATTAATTTTTATACGTATGTGAACATCTAATTCTATAAACGAGCAAAAATATGAACACAAAATATCAATATAAAAAACACACTAAAACTACAAATATTTTTCAAACTTTTTGAATGCAGACTTCGCATCGTCATCTAATTGAATTTGTAGAGTTATATATAGATAATGATGTTAATGGTGTAAAAGCCACACGAACACTTTCTTTTAACTCATTCACAGTATTATTAGTTCTTTCGTATACAATGTTTTTCAAAAACCCCATAAAAAGAAATCTAGAGGCGAAAGATCGGGTGAACGAACAGGCCACAAAATTGGTGCTGTCGTCCCCATACATTTTTTTTTTTTTTTTTTTTTTAGTTTAGTTTGCTCATGCTTATGGTGTTAGAAATTACTTATTTTAGATTTTGTGTATCTTGTCGTGGACTGTTCAGGAGTCCTTCTCCTCTTCAGCCCTGGTTATTCAATTGTTGTTGGTGTTGCGATGTTTTTGTTATTGTATTGTGTACAATCATGAGGTGCGGTAATTTTTGGTAATAAAAAAAAAGAAAAAGAGATTTAATTTTTGGATGTGATTTTGAGGCGGGTGTTGTGTGGTGATGCTTTGGATTGGTGTGTTCGTTGTGTGGGCTGTCCTGTTGTCGCTAGGTTGCTTATCTGGAATAAAAGAAATATGTGTTAGTAAAGTGTAACACTGTCGATATTTACAGAACAGAGATTATGTAATTAAAAAATCGATACTAAATACTTATCTCGGGCGCCAGACTTCGATCCGGACCGTCGTGTGTTTACCCTAAAAGGGTAGCCACCTCCTGACTGTGTGAGAGAAACCTTACAAGTCAGTCGCAGATTCCACCTTAGCGAGTGCCACTGCCACCTTACGGATGACAGGTAGGGCCTTCTCCATATTGAGCCCTCCGAGGAAGGTCAATAGAGTCGAACCTAAGGCAGATTGATCGGGCGGGGTAACGGGGCGGAGCCACTCTCGGTACTTCCGCCTTCTCAGCCTTGCCTGCCGTCGCACGGGCGTAGCTGACTCGGTCCGAGTCGAGGAGGCGCCGGCGGTGTCCTCTTCGGCGGTCGCTGCGGTGCTTCCATCTTCTTCCGTTGCGGAGGTCGAGGAACTTCGGGCATCCACGGTAGCTTGCGTGGTCCCCACCGCAGTTAACGCACTTAGCCGGTCGGTACGGGTAAAGTGCATTGACTGCTGTGGTGATCACCGGCGCACTTCACACAGCGTGCTGCCGCCCTGCAGCAACGCTGTGCGTGAAACCTTGACACCGGTGACACTGCCCGATGTCGGATTTCCGCCTCAGGTCCTCGACGGTGACTCGGAGGCGGGCGACGTGCTTCACCTCCGGATCCTCTTCTTGTCCTCCTCGCTCGGTAGGTGTACCAAAACCAGGGGATCGCTCGGCCTCGCTGCTTCATCCTGAAACAAGAAACTGTATTAATCCTTGCGTCGTCAAATCGGAGCTTACATCCGCTTCGGATAGCTCTACGGGCACGCCACGTATTACTACCTTGGCAAGACGCTCGCTCCTTGCCTGATAGGTGTGGTACTGCGTACCACACTTATCGAATACCTCATCAGCCTGTCTCGGTCCTGGGTGAGGCAGGCTGTATCAGATTCCCTCGAAGGTTGCCTTGGCCCTGGTGAAGGCGATCTTCTTCCGGTCAGTTCGCGGGAGAAAGCAACCCAGTTCTCCCTCTGACGAAGGATTACCGGGGTACTTTCTCCCTGGTCTCTGCTGCGGCGGTCTGCTCCATCGCTGTGGCGGTGTCCGTGTACTGCTCAGGGCGTGGTACACGTTGCTCGTAGGTGGCGGCGTGGGCGGGCGGACGGTCATCTTCTTCGGCCTCTTCTTCTGCGCCACGAAGTCTTCGGGGCTGGTGGATCAGGACGGGGTCTTCGCTTCTTCTCTCTTCGGCGGCTACGGCGGCGGCGGCTTGCGGCGGCGGTGCTGCTCTCGTTGTTGCCTCGGCTGGCGGGGCGACGTCTTCTGCAGGCGGTGGTGTCTTCTTCGGCCTTCTCCTCTTCTGAGCGGTGGCGGCTGGTGGCGCGTCGCTTGCGCCCTTCCACGGAAGGGACAGAAGCGACGGTATCAGCTGGCGGTACTCGTTGATGGTAGGTTACCCGGCTTAACCGTACCATGTCTCGTTAGTGTCGCTGGCGTCCTCCTGAAATCCGCGGTGTCGACCCAGAGGCACCCGTCGTCGTCGTCGTAGACCTCTCGGCCCGGTCTATGGCGCGGCATCGTTAAGCTGATACCGGCCGATAGAATCGAATTTTTTAATTACTAGTTAATTACAGAGTAATTAGCTCTAATTTAACGACCTGCCCTGATCGGAAACCAGAACAGGAATGCCCCCATACAGCTATTAGGAAAACGTATATTTAAGTAGCTACTAACTACACGGGAATTATGCGCGTGAGCTCCGTCTTGCTGAAATATGACATTACAATATTGTGCTAAAGGAAGACTCTCTAGAAATCCCCCCAAATGAATTCGTAGAATATCGAGATATTTCATTGAGTTTAACGTTCCTTCATACATGTGATAATAAAAACGTCCGTTTTTAAAGCAGCACCACACATTTATTCCAAATTTCCCTTGCCTCCTGCGGATAACACTGACATGATCGTTAGTATCTGCCCAGTAAGGTAAATTGTGATTATTAAAAACACCATCACTACTGATATGCGCCTCATCTGACGATGCAATAGAGTTTGAAAAATTAGGTATATTTTGGCACTGACTTATATACCAGTCACTACCCCGCCTTCTGTCGTCTATAGTCAAAAAATGATCTTTCCAAAATCTATAGCAATGGTATTTGTGTTTCTTTAAAATTCGAAGGGCCTTGCTTGGAGACGCGCCTAGATTAACCATTTGTCTAAATGAAATTGTTATCTCTGCTTCGACTTGTCCTAAAACGACCATTGAACTTTCTGCAGAATTACGTTTAAAGCAAGTTTTTGACCTGGGATTTTTAAAAGAACCGAATTCAATTATATCTTTCTGTAACCTAAAATTAATTAAGATATTGTTTTGAGCTAGCAAAAAATTTAATTTCTATTAACTACACCGTTCAAAAATATTTTTATTTGACTGCTGCCTTTCAGGAAAATTTTGTAAATATAATTCCGATGCCACATTCTTATCACCTTCGAATAATATAAAACACTTTAACATGCAAATTCTTTCTGAATTTGTATTAGGCATATTAATAACTAAATTCCAAGATCACTTTGTAGCACACTTCTTATTTTTAATTTGTTATTTGACACATAGGTATCATTTATTTTTACTTAAATAATTCTCAGCCTCCTATGCCTACTGTGTATTCTTAATATAAAACGTAAATAAGAAAAACTTAAAAATCAATTAATTATTAAAATAGTGTAGAAGTGTTATATATTTTTAAAAAGCACAAAAAAAATGTCATAGCCAACTATGGTTACAATATAAAAAAAATACAACTTTATGTCATATCTTTTTAAATTACGGAGGTATTAAACATGTGAATGCACTAACGGTTTCTACTTAAAAAAGTGACTTGAGAATGTTTTTACAGTTTGTCGATACATTTAGAAATAAAAAGTTATTCAGGTTTTTCAAAATCGCCATTTTTTCAATTTGGCTAATTGCGCTATAACGGTCAGAGATATCTTGATTATGACCATGGGAACTCAATTAACACCAAAATCGAGCACAAGGACCCCATATTACTTTTTGTCTATATGCTTGGCACGGGTATAATTTACTAATGAAAATAATGAAGATTTGACTTTTCATACATGCGGTAATTAATTTTTATTCATGTAGATTGATAGTAATAACTCAAATAATTGGAGTACAACAAATCCATGTGCGTAATCAATGTTACAGCAGTTTTATAAACTTTAATAAAACTTACCAGAGAAATTTGGGAAAATCGCGCAGCTGATAAAATCTATTGCAAAATCAATCATGGAAACCGAATACAAGGCACTAAAATCTAATACTGTTTATTTATTTATTGGTTAGGAAATTACATGAATCTTATTTTTTTTATTGCGAGTGGAATATATGTCACAGAAGACTGAAGGCGCCCACAAAACGTTAACATCGCGTAAGTGAACAATCTTCACTTGACACAAAACCAAACATTTATGACACTTTTGTAGATTAGTTTAGTATTATGCTGTACGCTACGTCTATAGTTGTCAAACGGAACTAGTGAAGAGAGAGAAAATAGCCTATTGTGCCACCTAACGATTAATAGCAGAAATACATTTTAAAATTGCAGATTGTGTTGCATAACCTAGTGTAAGATAAATTAAAATAGGAAAATTGTTGCAATTAATAATGGTATTTTATTCATAATTGACAATAATTTAATTTGAAATATTTATTTTTACATTTAATCTATATATTAAAATTTCTACTAAATCAACAGCTTTGGAAAAATAAACAGCAAATAAAATAACAAGTAAATCAACAAAAGGCTCACATCTAAATTGAACCCTGAGATAAAAATTTACAAATTTAACATTGAAAATTTCTTCATTTTCAAAACAATTTATTCTTTAAAACATCAACATAACTAAAAGTTAACTTCAATATATAAAAAGATATCAAATATTCATCACATACATTAACATACATCACAAAAATATAAAAATAAATCATAAAATAAACAAACATATATATATATATATATATATATATATATATATATATATATATATATATATATATATATATATATATATATAGTGGTAGTGGTAGAATATTTATTTAATTTTCATATGTTCAGTTCTAATCAGTTACAACGTTAAATTAATTATAAGTATAACTTACTAAAATATGATGAGGATTAGTTTGATTTTGGAGAGTTCTAGGGCTCATCTAATTGTTGAGATGAATGTCGTATGGATTATCACAGATTATCACAAATTACTATACTAACATATGCACTTAAAAATCTTTTTAGAAATGAATGAAATCTTTATTTATACAACGAAAACATTATTTTTTCATAAGCAAAATAATCTTTACATTGGTAAAACGTTTTCCATTAAAGAAATTATTTTAACCTCACTTTGTTCAGATTTTCTAACAGTGTAGGTGTCCTTTCTACTGCTTTTCTGTGTCCATATTTTTACATTCATACAAAAGGTATTGGTATTTAATTGTTAAGTGATCCCGTACAAATTGAAAGTTTTTATTATCAGTATTCCTAAAAACGCTATTGGCGGCTCTATTTTAATTGTTTTATAGAGGTTAGAATATAATTTTTCTTGAATTTAATTAAGAGAAACTGTGACCATTTTTGATTTCTCGAAAAAGGTTTCTAAGGAATGGAACAGAAAAGTAGAGAAATAAACACAAATCAAGAAAATGCTACAGAATTAAATGATATATATATATATATATATATATATATATATATATATATATATATATATATATATATATATATATATATACATGTACCAACCAAGATGCAAAGTTCGATAACTCCTTTGGTTTCATAAATATCAAAACAGTTCTCAAAAAAAGGGTAAGGAAGTAACAGTGCATTATTTAAAATTTTGAACTATACAGGATGTTCCAAAATTCAGATATGAATCTAACTTATGTTTTTTTAAATGGGAACCCCTGTATATTATCTCAAATTCAGAAAGCCCACATCTTTTCGATTTTTTTAATGTCATATATATATATATATATATATATATATATATATATATATATGAAAGAATATATTTTGGCATTATTGAAACAAAATTGTAGGAAGTAAATATTACTGATCGGTAATTGTTCGCAAGGTTTTGATACAATTTTAGTGAATACCTTTTAAGTTGTGAGGGTTCACGTTTATATGAAAAGCTACTTTAAAGTATAGTGTGCACTCTTAGGGTACGGACAAGTTGGAGCTTGGAGGATAGATGATAGCTGAGCTGAGATGAGAGCAGGGAGATACCACTGATTATAACATCGCTGATGGGTGTGCTCATTTAAGTGTTTCCATCGATTATCTTTTTGTGAAAACTTCGTTAGTCTATAAGATGGATGCTATCACTGTTGGCGTTTTAATAGAAAACAGTGTATTAAAATGGTATATTTTCGAAAATATTGAGTATCGTTGTTTATTGTTCATCCAATCAATACAAGAAGACAAACGTTGGGATAATTTAATTATTTGTGTAAAGGATTATGGCAGCATCCAGAAAATTTTTTTGAGTATATGAGAATGACGCCAGAAACATTCGATTACATTCTAGAAGCTGTATCACCTCGATTACGAAAAAAATGGAAAAGCATTCACAGCAATCCCATTCAACCAGAGGAGAGACTAATCATTACAGTAAGGTAAATGAATGATTCTTTTGTTTGGACAAATCTATTTTATTTATAACCTATAAATATACTGTGTGATGATAAAGTTTGGAACAAAATTCATGTCAGATAAGCTAGTTATAAATTTTGTTTCTGATTTTTTTTTGAACAGTTTGTTGCATGGCTCAATTTCTGTTACATGCGGAAGAATACTTTAAAAAAATTGAGCCTCTTAGTCAGTTATGGGCGAATTCCTTGTTTTTTCTTTCATGTACTCAAGTTTCTCTTTTTTTATATTTAACAACGCCTGTCTCAATACTTCGTTATTGCGGTATGGCGTAGTTCCTCGAATGTTCATTTGGTAGATTGTTTATTACTTGGCGATTTTGGCGTGGAGGGGGACGATAGGATTTCAGAAGAAGGTGCCACGGACGTATCTTCAGATTCATAAACAGTATAGGGAGCTTCCTCATCATTAAATTCTCGAAACATAGTTTGTGAAGTTTTAGTATTACTATCAAAATATTGAGAATTATTTTCCTTATCTTCGGATAAATGCAATTTGCCTTTTATTCTCGACGTGTAAACTGAACTTTCAGAAAAAGTAGACTTTCAAAGTAAGTCCAAGATGAAGAAGAAGAATGATATCTTGTGAATCTCCGGAATGACTCTGAAAATCTCTCTTAAGTACTTCCACTTATTTCTAACGTTTTCCCCTAGAACAAAACACTTCTATAATTTGATTTTTTTTTCAGATTTTTGGCAACTGGTGCGTCATTCAGATCCATAGCATTTGCATTTAGAATGGGATTTTCCACAGGTTGCCAAAATAATCTAGGAGTGCGTAGAAGTACTGTGGGATGTGTTGCCCGTACCAACAAAAAAAATTTTTAAAGATTGCAGAAGATTATAATAAGATGTGGAACTCTTCACATTATGTTGGAACTATAGATGGCAAACACATTCGAATAAATTATCCACAACATTCGGGTACAATGTATTATAACTATAAACACTTCTATTCAATTGCTCTACAAGCTGTTGTTGATGCTAGTTACAGATTTATAATGGTTGATGTGGGTTCATATGGTAAACAAAGCGACGGTGGTAAGTTTCGAGACTCGGCTCTATTAAATTACTAGAATCCTCGCGTTTTAACATACCCGATGAAAATGTTTTGCTGAAAACAAACGTCAAGATGCCATACGTCCTTATTGGAGATGAGCCTTGTCCACTACTCAACACCCTAATGAAACCTTACAGCTTGAGTATTTTAATACAAGATTATCACAAGCTAGAAAATGTTGAATGTGACTTTAGAATAATTTATTCAAAGTGACGAATTCTTTCTAAAGCTATTGAAACCAAAGAAAAAAAATGGGACAAAATTGTAAAGGCTATTTGCATTTTACATAATGTAATATTAGAACCACCTGAAAGGCATTTAAAAGAAGTTCAAACCCAGAAAATACCCGAAAACTGTCAAATTCAATTTAATTTGGACCGACCTACAGATTCATCAAAAGCCTATTATTGTTTTTTTTTTGCCAAAATCGTATTGTTTATTAACCCTTTTGTAATGTAACTAACAGCAAGTTATTGTTATATATATATATATATATATATATATATATATATATATATATATATATATATATATATATATATATATATATATATATATATATATATATATATATATATATATATATATATATATATATATATATATATATATATATATATATATATGATCACTTTATTGAATCAGTATTCATGTTTTTTATAAAATTGAAAAATTTCCTCGAGTGAGATTCGAACCCATGTCCTCTCGTTGACTAGATGAGTGCTCTAGCAACTGAGCTACAGGAGTTTTGAATTCCATTCGATAGAAACTTAGAATGTGTATATTAACAGGATATTATGTTAACTTACATGGTAACAGTTACTTTGATTCGGGGGAACCTTGTTATAGATATAAAATTGTTTAATTTTATATTTTATAAAAAAATCATGATTGCTGATTCAATAAAATGACCAAGGATTACTATTTAAAATTTGCGTATAACAATTATTATTAGAACAATCAGTTACGCACTTGTCGTGTGTGCAACCTTAGCGATATGCGGACCACATGATAATAGTACACATAGTAACTGTTACCATGTAATTTACCACAATATCCTGTTGTTAACGAAATATATACATATTAAGTTTCTATCGAATGAAATTCGTAACCCCTGTAACTCAGTTGGTAGAGCAATCGTCTAATCAACTAGAAGACATGGTTTCGAATCCCATTCGGAGGAATCTTTTTATGAAAATAAAATTTTTCAATTTTATGTTATCTATATATATATATATATATATATATATATATATATATATATATATGTATACATACATACATACATACATATTTACTTTTCGTGTTTAATTCTTGTTTCCACAAAGGAGACATTTTGTAAACTTCAGCTATTAAGGCTTCAACATCCATTGTCGGGTTATAATTATGTCACAGTGATTACAGCTCAACTCAATACAAGATTTTACGCATTAATGAACTATATGACGCAGTAGATGCCGTACAATAATTGTACAGTATTTTCAATATATTTTTTGTAGAATAAAGCTGAAAAAGCAATGTAATGTGTTCTTTCTTTTATCATCGATTGTAAGCTCACTTATTGTGTTACTAATCACATGCTCATTTCAGTTATTGATTTTGTTTTACTCCCGCTGTTTCATCTCCGCTAGTATCATATATGCTCCAGCCCCCAACTTGCACGTACCCTTAAGCATTCATTGTATTTTCATTAATCAATAAAAGAAAAGTTCTTAGTTTATTTAAATTATTACAAAATTCACCTTGTTAAAGAGTAAGTACTAGCGGTCCGACACGGCTTTGCAAGGGTGCAATTTACTAATGAAGATAATACATATTTGACTTTTTGCGCGAATAGAACCGAAAATCAATGAAATCAGAAACGTTCTGCTAGTTCCCCCGGGTGCCTGTAGGGAGAAGATTCTTCCGTAACCGTCTGCTATCATCAATTGTCGTATCCGGTTTTCTGGGATGATTCAAAAGTGGGACCATTATCCGTACTGATTGACTCAAAGCATCTCGACCGTATTGCCGTTCTCGTTCAAATTCTCGATTTAGTGCATCGTGCATTTTTTCTATCTATCTATCTTCTTCCTTTCGTCCCATCCCCCCTTATCAGGTTTCTCCTTCTCCACGTTTCTTCCGCCAAATCCGCTCCCCTTCTCTTTTCCTCTAGTATTTCTTCTACACCCGGTCATTCTCCCTTAACTCCTTACACTCTTTTATCATATGTTTCATATTTCCATCCCTTCCCCACATAATCTACACATGCTTTCTTCCCTTTCCTCCAATACTTGTTTCGCAACTCCTCATTACCACTATCATTTTTTTCTTTCATTTCTTCCCTACTCCTTTCAGATATTCTGGCATCCCTTCTCTTTTAATCTTTCTATAATTTACATTGTATTTAGATTCTTTTATTTTTGCTCATCTTTCTTGCTTTTGTACGTACCTATCTCTTCTTATTCTATCCTCTCTTACCCTTACTCCCTCTTTCCTTAGTCTCTCGTTTCTTCACTCGCGTACCCGTTTTTTATAATATTCTTCTCTATTATGTTTAATTGTTTGACCAAACTTTTTACACCACACACAACACACACAGTTGATGAGTTTTATAATTTGTAATGCACCAAAGATATGATCACCACCGATAACATACCGAAATATCGCTTTCGATTCAATTTAATTAAAGTATCAATATTCAATACTGAATTGTTGTTGTTATGAAAACATGTGACAGCGCAGAACTGTCAAACTGAACGTCACATTTTCAAAAACCTCTATCTAAATTTCTGTCGTGTCGGGAGAATTTTCTAAAAAATTTCATTCATGTAAACCTTGTCCTTATAATTACGAACAGAATAAAAATAAATTCAGCCAAATCGGTTGAGCCGTTCAGAATGATCATCTTTCATACATGCGGCAAGTGATTTTTATTTATATAAGATATAAAAATGATTTAACTGTAATACATTTACATCATGGTTATATTTGTGTAGTCCACAAAAAACAGATCTAATTATTATTGCCATGTTTACGAAGAGATTAGAGTTTAACTTTATGTAAGTCATATGAGTTTTATTAAAAAACCAAATAGAAAAATGTATCTTAAGAACGCCCTTGGAGATGATAGTATCAAATAATTTATCTGATCATACCGTACGTGCTCAAACTACAGTGCGCTATATTTGATAAATCAATTTGTTCTAAAATCAATACACACCGAACACTTTGTCACCGTTATGTAATTTTCAGCAAGTGTTTCAACCATTACAGAAATTTTAAGGCTAACGTAGTATGGAAAATTGATTAAAAGTTATCAAAACCCACCAATATCTGTTTAATACACAATTATAGTTAAATGATTTATTTATATCGTATGACTACAATACTGAATTAGCAGTAAGGGAAAATACCTAAAAGTGCAAACGTTGATGATTAATGTGATAGTCAACGTCAATTTAATTCCCAACTAACACGTAAAATAATTTGGTTTTTGCATTTTATTAATCTCACGTTGATGCCGTAGGGAAATTTACTGAGAAAGTTATATTATTTTTAAATATTGTTCGGTTAAAAGGTGGCAAAATACTAAGGTTAGTAATATATTACACTTTATTGATATAGCATACTATTAGTACAGATACATCTACGCTTAGAATACGTATTATCTTTGGGCTTATATTGGCGTTTTCATATTTCATAAATTTATTTTCAAATTTCAATTAATTTTTGAAGCTATTATCATTTACCGAGAAAGTAACTATAATTGTTATCGAAACCTAAAAATTAATATTACTCGATATTTCGCTTTGAACTCAGTGAATAAAATAGTTAGCTGATTTGAGATAAAACTAAAATATTACATTATTATTTAGTTTCCTAATTGTATTAGTTCCATTAAAAGTTTGCGTTAACATCGGAGCACAATACCATGTTATAATTGATTTACAGGTAGCTCAAACTCATACCAGCTTGTGGAGGATGCATGCTTTCATCTATTTGAATTTATGACATCCTGCTTTATTTCATGTAAAAAATGCAAAACGAAGGATAGTGATAACAATTCAAGAAGAAGCCAGTGCGTACCCTTAAGGACGTCACGTCAATTTTACTTTTCTACATCTTTGTATCCAAACTATTGAAATAATATATATATATATATATATATATATATATATATATATATATATATATATATATATATGTATATACAGGGTGGAGTATTAGTGTGACAAAGTCCCATATCTCCTTTATTTAAAGAGATACAAAAAAAAATTAAATACAAAAGTTGTAAGATATGTTCTGGTGCATATTCCAAAAATAGTTTTAATTATACAGGGTAGATCATAAAAGATTAGAAGTAATTTTAAATTTTTTATTACATATTTAGATTCTACATACAATTTTAGACACATTTTATGTATAATGTCTTATACCTAAGTCTAACCGTTTTTGACAAATTTCAAATTTTTTGTCAAAAATGACGTTTGCAGGCCAAAACATAGGTAGAAATCTTTTCTAAACGAAGCCTTTATCAATTAGTTATGGTTGGTTTCCTTGGAAATGCGGACCTACTCTAATGGGCTGTATTGATATTTTTGTAATACATTCATACAGGGTGGTCAAAAATGGACAATAAGAACTAGATTAAAAAAAACCTATAAAGTCATTCTTTTTAAATGGAAACCCCCATTAGCATTAAAAATAAGGGTGACTTTGTATAAGAGTGTATATTCAAAAAAGTGTAGTTTTTGAAATAATGACAATTTAACATTTTTTTATTGTAAAAAGGCTATACGGCTTTCAAGTGTTGTTGTTAGTTGGCCGTGACGGCGGGGCGCGGCGAAACAAAAAGAATGGAGCACTTCAGATCGAAATATTACAATTTATTGAACCCCATATAAATAATTATTTTATTAAACGAACTTAAAGTAAAGACAATATTTTTTTAATTCAACAAATTATGTCCAAATCCTAATCATAAACTTAACGCCTCTAATGTAACTAAACCTGTAACTAATTATACAGATAAAAGTAGTAGAAACACGTATATACGTACTACCTAATAAGTTGTTCGAAATGTCCGCCTCTTTGTTGAATACACAATGCAATACGTCTCTCAAATTCGCTGCTTAAATTTCTACACAGTTCAACACTAATGTTTTGAAAACAGTTTCTAATCCTAACCTTCATGTTTTCCTTTGTTGTAGGCGGTATTTTATAAACCTGCTCTTTGACGTATCCCCATATGCTAAACTCCATTTTGGTAAGATCTGGGGATCTAGCAGGCCAAGCAACAGGCCCTCCCCTCCCAATCCAACATTCTGGATATCTAGCATTTAAAAAAGTTATTATCGGACCTGTATGATGTACTGGGGCCCCATTATGAAGAAACCACATTCCTTGTTGCGCATCCTGTGGCACTTGACGCAACAAATTAGGTAGATGGTTTTGCAGAAAGTCTAAGTATACTTCCCCTGTTACTCGTTGATCAAAAAAGTATGGTCCAATTACATGATTATCGACAACACCTCCCCAAACATTTAAAGACCATCTAGTAATGAAAATTGTGTCTGTTTACACATTTAATTGATTTTCCTCAGTCTGTGCACGTTTTTCCCTAGTATTTTTTTACATATAACACATTGCCAGTTCTTTCAAAACTCTCCAAAAGCTTTTCAAATGCCCTTCTTTCAGGTTGCCGTCTCTCTGGAAACCGTTGTTGATACAGTCTTCTTGCTAAGAGCATATTCTTATCACTAGTTCCCAAAACAAAAATCATATCAACCATCTTGGCTTGCGAAACATTCATTATTTACAATTTTAATTCAAGTTTTAAATCAATTTGCTATAAAATACACTAATGCATCACACAAATTATCAACTGACAATAAATAATGACGTTTCTGATGATCTATATTATTTTTTATGTGCCACGCCTCGCCGTCACGGCCAACTAATAACAAAACTTGAAAGCCGTATAGTCTTTTTACAATAAAAAAATGTTAAATTGTCATTATTTCAAAAAGTACAATTTTTTAGAATATACACTCTTATACAAAGTCACCCTTATTTTTAATGCTAAATAAGATAGAATTAAAAAAATAGGGGGTTTCCATTTAAAAAAAAAGGACTTTATAGGTTTTTTGAATCTACTTTTTATTGTCCATTTTTGGATACAGCCCATTAGAGTAAAAACCATTTCCAAGGAAACCAACCATAACTAATTGATAAAGGCTTCCACTTATGTTTTGGCCTGCAAACGTCATTTTTGACAAAAAATTTGAAATTTGTCAAAAACGGTTAGATTTATGTATAGGACATTATTCATGAAATGTGTCTAAAATTGTATGTAGAAGCTAAATATGTTAAAATTACTTCTAAGCTTTTATGATCTACCCTGTATAATTAAAAATATTTTTGGAACAACTTTTGTATTTAATTTTTTTTTGTATCTCTTTAAATAAAGGAGATATGGTTCTTTGTCACACTAATGCGCCACCCTGTACGTATATATATATATATATATATATATATATATATATATATATATATATATATATATATATATATATATATATACAGGGTATCCACAAACTCCTTTCACAAAAGGAAACTGCAGATTCTAGAGCTGATTTTATGTCGATTTTACGTAAATTACTTTAATACAAAAATACTTCCTAAGAGAGCTGTAGCTCTTGGAAGATGTCGCCCTAGCATCGGTTTAATTCAATTATCTTCAAAATGGTTTCCCTTTAAATGATGGCGTTCTGTACATTTATTTAGTAGAAAATGCCCGATCGTATGGCGTGAATATGATTTTTTAGTTGTACTCATAAATGGCTCGTTTGGGCGAGGCATAGGACATTGTTATTCAAAAGTTTTTTGTTTTTCAAAATTTCGCAATTTTAACATAAAATTTAAAAAATTTCGATTTTTTTCATAAAAGAATGAGACTCTTGTCTGAAGCTTTCGAAATAAATCGATTTGAACTTTTGCTGTTTTAATCATACTTTTATAAAATTAACTAACGAATTCATTTACAATTATGAAAGACGCCTATGGATAATAAAGAAAATAACAATTGCATGTACGTCAAACTGCTCTCATTTCATAAATAAATTTTGCTTTAGAAAGTAAGAAATAAACTCGGGTAAAAATAATCGTTTTTAATACAAAACAATGTTGGTGACACAATTAATAATAAAACAAATTCATAATGAAAGCATGAAATATTAAACTGAATCTACAAAAGATGCTCCACATGACGACCATCCGTTTCTATGCACAAATTTATTCGTTTATGTGAAGATTGCCGAATTTTTGCAAAAATTCCCCTATTGTTCTTCTCCAAAGCTGATCGCGTGTTTCTACTGGTTGGGAATAAACTATTGATTTCACATATCCCCAAACACAAAAATCGCAAGGAGTTAAATCTGGAGACCTTCCTGGCCAATCAACCGGACCGCCTCTTCCGATCCATCGCTCTCAGTAATTGTTTAAAGTATTTTGTAGAAAGTTGAGATATTCTTCGCCGTTTAAATGATTAGGAAATTCTACAGGTCCAAGCAAATTATTACCAGGAACACCTATCCATACATTAATGCTAAACCGTTCCTGATGTTTACTTTCCCTTATCTCATGAGGGTTTTCATCAACATAGGAGTAATAGTGTGCATTGTGCATATTAAAAATTCCATCTTTTGTAAAAGCGGCTTCATCACAAAACAAAATATGAGAAAAAGAATCTTGGTCTTGATTCTCTTTATTACGCAGCCAATTGGAAAAATCAATACGAGCAGGAAAATCACCTGCTTGCAAATCCTGGACTTTTTTGAAATGAAAAGGATACAAGCCTTCCTTATGTAGAATGTTCCACACAGAAGATTTTGACCCATTGGGATATATTGCAGTCAACCTTCTTACGTTTATTTCGGGATTGTACTCAATTTCCATTAAAATATCATTCTAATATTCTTCCATTACATCAGCATCTCTTCCTGTTTCATTATTTTTAATAATTACCGATCCTGTTTCCCTAATTCTTTGATGAAGAATCGTAAATGATTTAGGACCAGGATGTCTTCTACCTGGAAATTTATCTGCATATCTACGTGTTGCTGCCCGAGCGTTGCATTGCATTTCGCCGTACACTAAATACATGTCGGCATATTCTACGTTACTAATCGAAACCATTCTAACAATATTCAACTTTTGGTACTTACGGTAATGTAACTAAACAATAAAAAATCTTTAACTTAAAACTTATTTGACACTTTAACCTCAACTAGTATCTGTAATACCATAGCCATCTTTCATAATTGTAATTTAATTCGTTAGTTAATTTTGTAAAAGTATGATTAACACATGAAAAGTTCAAATCGATTTATTTCTAAAACGGTGCGTCGGAGCGACTTCAGGCAAGAGTATCATTCTTTTATGAAACAATCGTAAATTTTAAGTTAAAATTGCGAAAAACAAAAAACTTATATGAATAACACTGTCCAATGCCTCGCCCAAAACGAGCCGCGAATGAGTACAACTAAAAAATCATATTCACGACATACGATTGGGCATATTCCACTAGATAAATGTACAGAACGCCATCATTTAAAGGGAAACCATTTTGAAGATATTTGAGTTAAACCGATGTTAGGGCGCCATCTTCCAAGAGCTCCAGCACTCTTAGGAAGTATTTTTGAATTAAGCTAATTTACTTTAAATCGACATAAAATCAAACTCTAGTATCTTTTGTGAAAAGAGTTTTGGACACCCTATATATATATATATATATATATATATATATATATATATAGATATATATATATATATATATATATATATATATATATACAGGGTGAATCAGAACCGACGCCACGGAGTTCTACGGTGAAGTGGCATATAATCGTTTCTAATACAGTGATATTATACAAGTCAATATGATCAACATTTTAAATGTATTTTTAAATATACTAGGTGCTTCAGAAAAAGTGGCATATCAATGCTATGTTGTTTTAAATGACACACCCCGTATATTATATCATTTCTGAATTTTACATAAAAAATAAGTAGCACTTTCGTAAGGGTTCCCTATACAGAGTGTTTCAAGTTCAATTTTTCTGAAAATGTAGAGTTTTAGAAAAAATTAAATGTCTAATAATAAAATTAATTCCAACAAATTTACTCTTAGGTTTAAGTAACATACTATTCCCTCAGTCTATTTATTGACTGAATAGTGAACCCCTCTTTACAGGGTGTTCATTTTTTTCAGTTAAATTAGTAGAACATTCATACTGAAGTATTTGGATTATTTTAAATGGAACACCCTGTATTTTATACGCTTATCGTTTAGCTTACTTAATTACCTTTCAACTTCTATAAGGGTTTCCTATATCTAAAGCTTCACATTTTCAACCTATTTAATAATGTTTGGAATTTGTCTGTTCCTGTATCATTTGTAGATTGAAATATCCTCCCAGAATGCCTACTTAATGTCTTTTTGCTAATGTAGTAGTATTTTTCTTTACCAATAAGTAGAAAGCTCGATACCAATCTTATGTGTACATGATAGATTTCCGATATTTGTAATTTACATATTAACAAATAATGTTATTGTGACTTATCTTGTAAGATTTGTAGTGTGCTGGGGAATTGCCAGTAACGCATTTGTTAATCCTAAAATTCTGACATTGGGCGTAACTTTTGTCATTATGTATTGTTATTTTTTCCGAGTCTATTGAAAGTTGAAGTTGAAGTATTTTCAATTTAATAATGATTTATTCACAACAAGAAAGAATTGATATAATTTTGAACATTGGTGAATGCTATGAAAATTGTTTACTTGCTTCAAGAGTGTACTCAGAAGAATACCCTAAGCGGGTGCATCCCAATAAAAAGGTTTTTGAAAGGTTACTTCAAACATTTCGTGATACAGGAAGTGTAACTTACCCAACACAACTAAAATTGGAGCCTGTTGCAAATGATGATAATAATGAGTTTTTGGTATTAGGTTCCGTTGTTGACAACCAAAATACTAGTACAAGAGTTTCATTGCAAGAGAAACAGGAATTAGTCAGCCTAGTGTGTGGAGGATCTTAAAGAAACTTAAATACCACGTTTTTCATCTACAAATACATAAAAGGTTATATGGCACAGACTTTCAAAAACATGTGGATTATTCCTTACGGGTACTTGATCAAGTTAATGACAATGAACATTTTTTTGAAAATGTATTATTTACCGACGAGTCAACATTCCGCAATAATGGAGTAGTGAAGCGACACAATTTCCATTATTACGACACCGAAAATAAACATTTATTTAATACTGTTGATCGTCAAAATCGATTCAGTGTTAATGTGCATGGTGGTGGAATTGTTGGAAATCATGTTATTGATCCGTATTTTTTCGATGGCAATTTAAATGGTCAAAAATTCCTTATATTTTTAAAGAGAGACCTTTGGAAACTTTTAGAAAGTATTTATTTAATTATTAGACAAAGTATATGGTTACAATTAGATGGAGCACCTACACATTTCTCACGTGCTGTTAGAGAATATTTAAATAGAAAGTTTCCTGATAAGTGGATTAGGAGAGGTGGACAAACTGCCTGGCCACCTGGATCTCCTGAACGAATATCCATCGGTTTCTTCTTTTGGGGCTATATAAAAAATTTAATTTACGGCACACCTCCCACCACTGCAGATGGTATGAAAAGAAGAATCAGAAATGCTTTTGAGACGGTCACCCCTGATATGTTTTAAAATGTAACATGTTCGTTGGAAAAAGAATAACACTGTATATTCAAGAAGGACATCATATCGAACATTTATTGTAATTTTTTTAATCTTTTAAGCAAATTATCACACCACATAAATAAAATTTTAGTTTCCATTGTGTACGTGCTTTCTATCCTTACTCTGTGACATTGTTGCATTATGTAGATTAAACTAAAAATCCCAATAGATTTTTTAAAGTTTCACTTTATTTCTAGAATTGAAGTTGATCGGTTTGGCTTGGACGTGCCAAGCATCGTCAGAGTTCTGAAAGGTGAAAATTTGTTGTTATGGTTATCGACAGTAAAGTTGAGTATATAAAAAAATGTATTGCGATTTTTAGTTTAATCTACATAGTGTAGAAATAACCTTATGAACGTTTAAACTAAAGTTACTATGATTGGAATTTGAAACTGTGTTACATTAGCCAAAAATCATTAAGAGTAGGCATTTTTGGGGGATATTTCAATTTACAGATGATACAGCAACAGACAAATTCCAAAAATTATTAAATAAGTTGAAAGGTAAGAAAGTAAGCTAAACGATAAATTTATAAAATACAGGATGTTCCATTTAAAATAAACCGAATATTTCAGTATGAATGTTCTACCAAATTTAACTGAAAAAAATGAACACCCTGTAAAGAGGTGTTTACTATCCAGTCAATAAATAGACTAAGGGAACAGTATTTTACTTAAACCTAAGAGTAAATTTGTTGGAGTTAATTCTGTTAGGAGATATTTAATTTTTCCTAAAACCCTACATTTTCAGAGAAATCGAACGTGTACAATAATTTTTTGAAGATGTAATTATCAGCGCTTTTAATGATGTTGTCGACTGCACGAGCGATTAAATTAAGACAGTATTTCAACGTTACGCAAGGGAGAGAAATGCTAAGTCCACGAGTTTTGTGGAAATAAAGGCGGTAGTGGGACTATTATACTCTTTCAGGTGTTCGTGAGGCAAATGGTCTTAATACAGAGGTCTTGTGGAATATTAATGGGACGGGAATAGATGCTTTTAGATTAACTATACCGTTACAAAGGTTTTGATTCCTCTTGAGGCATTTGAGTATAGACGATTTGAAAACATGTGATCAACCACGTGTGGTAGACAAATTAGCACCAATTGGATTATTTTTGATCAATTCAAGGAAAATTACAAGAAGTATTATTGCCACTCAGCGTGCGTAACCGTAGATGAGAAATTAGAAGCATTTAGAGGGCACATACCCGTTTCAGCCCTCCGATTACTCAATACCTACGAATGCATAATCCTATCTGGCCAGGCAGGAACCACCTTGAATTCAACGAACTCCTCCTCAACAGCCAATTCGGTTTCGGTCCCAACTGAATGGGTCAGGATCCCTTGTTGAAGCTGTTTACGGAAACCACCAGAGCATTCAATCCCAAGCAACCTGGCTGTGTTTCTAAACATTAAGCAAGCATTTGACAAGGTCTGGCACTCCGGTCTCCTACACGAGACCCGCAACCTCAACATACCCATCCCCTTCTCCAACCTCCTACTACTCACGTACCTGACTAGTCGGGCAGTTCGAGTCAAAGTAGGAAACACCTTCTCTGATCCTTTTCAACCTACAGCAGCCGTACCACTAGGTTCTGCCTTAGCTCCGATCCTTTACACTATCTTTGCATCCGACATTCTTGAAGTTACACAACCCGGAGTGGTCGTGCAGTTTGCGGATGACAACGCCTTCTGGACAGTTAATCGGAACAGCAATACGGACTCCCGCCTCATATCCAAAACCCTCCGGAACTTCTCCAACTGGGCGAACCGGTGGAGAGTCTCCGTCAATCCCACAAAAACCCAAACAATCCGCTTCCGACACCTAACTACACCGAAGATAAATTCCCAAAGCTAGCCAAAAGCAATGTTTCCTCACCCTGAACCACGATAGACTCCCACTCCAACAACAAACCACCTACTTAGGAGTCATCTTCACTAGAACTCTCAATTGGCTCCCCGATGTACAAAGAACATTAACAGTTAAGTAACCGAGCAAACCTACTGAGCGCCATCCGGGGTAGACTTAGAGGTTGCCACCACAACACACCTACAAAGCATACATACGTAACATATACCTTAATCACCTCTACTCCATCGCTCCAGTGAACGTCGAATACTCAGACGCATGCACAGGTTATCTTGAAGGTACCCTAACGATCTAACAATACAACACGCAAACATACCACCCATCACTCACATAATGCAGACATTACATGAAATTTTGCAACAACAGAATTTTCAGCGACACACTCTGAACCAGATATATCCTTACCACTCCAACTACCGATTTCCTCAATCCTCACGGATTCCCAAATTAAAATTACCCCCCCGCGATACTAACAGAACTCCTTGACGACCTCCCCGAGATGATAGGAGAATCCCTAGACAATACTCCATATCCCCTCCCCATCCTCCCATCTATTCGATGAGGACCTAGCATGATACCGGCAAACGAATCGGATTACCACACACAGCACGCTGCACACAATTAAACAACACGCACACTCAAACCAATTATACGAAAATACCACCAATAAATAAACAATCTCATGATTGTAAACTATACAATTATACAAAAAAGCGCAATACCAACAAGAAAAGAACCACCAGGTCTGAAGAGGAGGACTCCTGAACAGTCTACGCACAAGATCTACATAAACTACAATCAGTAAGTAACTAACCATAAGCATGAGCATACTACCAAAAAAAAATCCGTTTGATAACAGTGCAATAACATGCACTATCCACTATAGTTCGACATCACCGTGTTACATAACTCCGCTCAATCTTGATTATTTGTGTCACTCGGTTCGACAAATAAACGTCCTGCTTCGCTTACAAAATGTGATTCTTCATTCTACTAATTAGACCTCTATCAGTACGGACAACTCGGCAAAATTTGCTTACATTTTTATTCGCGAACAGCTCTGTTTTACCTAATGAGACACATTCCAGTAGCAGTTTCAAAGATCTCAAGATTCCCAATAACAGTGAATGTCTCTTTTGGTCTCAGGAACTACTACAACCATAATGGAAGCTCTATCATTAAAGCCTTTAGACTTCTCTACTTCATAAGTTAATCACCGTAGCAGCTTCTTAAAAATTTGCATATTCTGCGACAAAAAAGTTTTACAAAATAAAAATTAAAAAAACTGACAGTTTATAAATTCCAACTACGCACGACGCGCATGCGATATGTATAGTTACGAGCGGCGGCGCGTAACTATACGTATCTGATATTAAATATGAACGTAAAACTATTCATATTTACCAGTTTTTTTTATACGATAAAGTTAAATATACCTGTGAAAACTAGTTATCCAAGAAATATCCACCGCTATGGAGTCTATCGGGAGTATTATTGATTTTAACCCTTAAAAACTATTAAATTTATAATAATACAAAAACTACAAACGAAAACTAATTTTTTTTTATATGATAATCATCAAAATATTTTCTCATACATAGAGGAGTTTCGTAGTACGACCACATAGAACGGGTTTCTCTCCTTTTTCCGTATTTTTTACACACTTTAAAACGCCTTCGAGCAAACTTTTTGGTCTACACTCTTAGGTAATCAAAAGAGTTCGTGCGGTTTTTGGATAAAGAATAGTGACATGAATATTTTTGAGTTGTTAACCGACAGTACATGTTTGTTACCTGTCATTCACTTTAACATGAATCCTCCTTTTGTCGGATATATATATATATATATATATATATATATATATATATATATATATATATATATATATATATATATAATATATATATATTATACTATTTCCCGTTGCGGCATCACTAATTTATTAGAATGATTAATATTTAACATCTTTGATCCACGTTTGGGTTCCATAAATTACTGATATAATTTATACTTTGATTATTTTCCATATTTAATAAAATTGCCTCGACTAGCATAACAGGGGATAGAGTTAAAGACTAGTTCAGTATTAAACATTTACGTTAGGTTCTATTGCAAAATAAAATCAATTATAATTCTAAAATAAAGTTGGAATTGTATAAAAATTATTTTATTCAAACACCTTGTATCATATGCAATTACCTAACATGTTGCACGCATGAGGTTATTACACACTTGAATCTGTGCATCATGGCTAAACAATGAAGATCATATAATTTCAGTAAGTAAACTTTGCATTTTAATGTAATATTGGATCAATATAAAATCAACGAATAGTTGTACTATGTACAGACTGGTATATAATTTACATGAATCCTTTACATATGTACACATAAGTGGTAAGTAATAATCATCAACATAACCTCGAATATTAATATAAGATTCATGAACTTACATAAATATTTATCTTCTTTCAGCTATTCCAATTTTCTTTATTGAAGTTCCATTATCCCACGAAGTATACTGATCCAACGGTGGTTGATATACAGCATAAGCTTATACAGGTATGATGCTTAAATATTTCTTTGAAGTATTTACTAAACTTTTCGTAAACACTTTTAATTTTAATTTGTTATATAATTAAATATAATATAATTATTTGATTTAAAGTTACTGTATAATTAAATGCAATAATGTATCTGCATGCACATCTTATTTAATCGAATTTTTTTTAATTTCATTTCTATTGATATACCATGTTAACTTTGTAAAATAATTTTAGATTAAAAATATAATTGACAACATGATTTAACTTCGATTGCTTAACGATAACACGTCACTCGTACAAATAATTCACGTTAACCTTTTATTATTTATTTCAAAAATTTCAATTGTTTTAGTATCTGAATTATTTTAGGTTATACGGAGCACACGATCAATTTTAAATCTGAACCCATGTAGAGACTCTTTGAAAAATATAACAAAATCATATCATTTCTTTGCCTAACTACCAATTTGATTGGAACAATTTTTCTATACAAACCTAACAGACCTTAATTATGATTGGATAATCATATTTCAGGAATTTGCAAATCATTACTTTTAGACATAACGTTTTTATATGAGGACGTGTCTTATTATTTTGAAATCTACACAAAATTTCCTTTCCACCGATACTTTATATGCCCTATTTACTTTTAAAATACTTAACTCGTTAAAATTTCAATAATTATGCAGTTTTGCATATACAAATTTACTTATATCTAAGTTATCTTACTTTCTACAGGAAAACTATAAACAGAAATGGATTTTATGATCCAAATACATAAGGATACATCAGTCTCTAACACAATTATAGTTTATTTTGAAAATTTATTTTAATTATGTTACCAGAATAGGATTTCCTTATTCAAATGGATAACATGAATTCAAGCAAATACATATTCTAACACTTCCGAAGATGATCGGAAACTACTAGCATAAATAATTCTGTTGTACAGCCATGATTAAAATGTAATACATGTGGAACTTGAATTAAATAGCTAACAACATATGTACTTAGTTTTATGTTAACTTGAACTTATGCAACTTGCGGTTTACATATATGTTTAATCAATTCCTTCGCAATGACTCTATGCTTAATGTACACTGTATATATATATATATATATATATATATATATATATATATATATATTTTCATTTTGCATTGCTTATTTTTTCTCAATACATACGCATAAAATTCTTATAGGGTTTTATAAAAAAAACAGTGGTGTATGACGATCCACCTTTAAATGTTATAGACTTAAAGAATAAAATTACAGCTGCATGTGTTAATTTAACTACGCAGCAAATCAAAAAAGCAACTAACCATGAACTCAGGCGACGATTAGAAGCATGTCTAGAACATAATGGTGGCAACTTTGAACAATTTATTCGCTAATTATAACTGATTTTGTTTAATTTTTCTAATCATATAATAAAATTGAAAAACTTTCGATGGCATTTTTCTAATTTTTTTATAAAACCCTATAAGAATTTTATACGTATGTATTGAGAAAAAATAAATGCAATATAAATATATATATATATATATATATATATATATATATATATATATATATATATATATATATGATGATTTAAAAAAATAAATTATGTCGCTTGGTCAAACCAAGCTTAAAATTATCTAAACCATGCACTTAATAGAGTATTTGTAAATGAATAAAAACTATTTAAACACTTTCTTGTGAAACGCAATACAAAGAGTTATTGAGTGCGTCAATTATATTGAACGCACTCATATATATATATATATATATATATATATATATATATATATATATATATATATATATATATTTCGACAATTGATTAGTTCCGATAATGAACCATTTCTTGATCGGTTGTTAACCTGCGATGAAAATTGGGTATTATACTCCAATTCTAAGCGTTCGTATCATTGGTTGTCGCCAGCTGATTCAGTATCACACACAATATCTGCTGGAGATTATTGACACAAATATATTTCTTGAGGCTAGCGTATTTTGCTGGAACATATATAAACGATATAAGGCCAAAGAACCAATTACCATAGACTGGATAATATCTGAACTAAATTCAATCTTATCTCGTGAAGCGGATAGTAAGCTCTCTGAACCAGAAAAGATACACTTTCGACAGACGAAAGGAGAAAAGAAACGATCATATGGCAGTTTAGTCGTGCATCTTATAGTGTTAAAATTCGCAAGTCAAATGTAATTTAATACAGATTGCATTCTTATTGTATTCATATTTGTGTTGTATCATATTGCAAGTTATTAAATTCATATATAGATTATAATTTATCATTTACACAGAAGCATCTTGATCTTATCGTGCTGGTGTTTCTAATTGCCTGATGGATATTTGTACGATGATAATTGTGGAAAAGATTCTACATAATTTGTATTAATTGTTCCACCTTTACAGATTGTATTTTCTTTATCTACATTGTCGGGTTGTACTCCTGGATCAATGCTTGAACATAATAAATTAGTATAAGTCTTTGTTACCGAACGAATAAGTTCAAAAGTAAATATGTAATTAAAAATTATTATTAATTTTATTAAATACATAAATAGTAAGTTTATCTCGAGTAGGATTTGAACCTACGACCTGTACTTTGCTAGAGTACCGCACTAACCAACTACGCTACAAAAACTTATACTAATTTAATATTAGTCAAGTTGCTTTGGTATGTGTGAATCTTGCGATATTGCGGGCTTACATTCCATTAATATAAGTAATTTGAGTGTTATCTCATTAGACTTAGAATTTACAGCAGTTCTACATATATAAAGACAAAATTTACATCGATTGAGGCTTGTACTTCGATAGCGCAGTTGGTTAGCGCGGTACTCTAGCAAAGTACAGGTCGTAGGTTCAAATCCTAATCGAGGTAACCTTTTTATTTATGTATTTAATAAAATTAATAATCATTCTTAAACATAATAGTTTTGTATTTCCAAATTGTGGGTTTCCAGAGAGATATGCCAAGAACCCTTGCTGTGGTAAGCATTTATTTTCTATAGCTTCTTGATTGAATGCTAGTAAATTACCATTGGTTGTTCGAAAAATACCAGGTTGTTTGCATATCAATTCGTACTGGTATTACAAATCCAACGGGTGGGATTGTAGATCCGAGAGTTGTAATTTTTAACTCTGTACTTGTATATTCACAGTTGGTGCTACAATATAGCTTTTTGCTATCATTATATTATGGTCATAAACTGAGACCACCTTAGTTATCTAAATAAGTAGGTTCTGTAATATAAATATATGCTTTTGTATCCAATGGATATTTAATATTGGAGTATTGTATGGTTGACGCTGGCAAAACGTCAGTTTGACATGGTTCTGTTGAATTTACAATAGCCGGATCTATTACTGATGGCATTAGTACTTTATTTAGATAATCGTATCGATATTTCTCATCACCATCGCAAATATATTCTTGTTTCTTTAAATCGAATTTATGTGGTTCGGGCATAGCTTCAGACCATTACAAATCTATTACTAGATATACAATTACACCGTCTGTTGTATTTACACATTGATTGTTGACTAATATCTTTTTAGGCCAAGCATCTATTTTATATTCGAATGAATCAGCCTGTTTATATGTTTAGATTCTTGCGTTTGAAGAATTGTCACACATTGTTGTTATCGGTTCATCATATTACTCATACCATTTTTTCAAACGAATATTCCTATTGACCGTTTGAAAAGTTGTAATCTTGTGGTGTACATATACCTACTTTACATGATAAAACCTTTTGTTATTAACAACTCCTTCGTCACAGGTAATTTTTGTGCCTCGATAATTTGCGCATTGGATGAATGATTTATCATCTACAGGAAATGTTTTTGTACCTTAGTTATAACAAACTGATTCAGTTATACATCCATGATATGTAGCACTAAATACCGTATCTTCTAAACATTCTGATTTCGCGCTAACCTTATTTTTACAAATATAATATTCAGTTTTAGATAATTAAGTGTCGTCAGTGGTTATTTTAAAATTATGCTTGTAACTATTTAAACGATCTTCACATAATTATATCGTATTGAGTACAAATTAAATTTTCGTATAATAGTGTATTGTTTGGGCACGTCTGTAATTTATAATCACCATCAGAATCCAAACCTACGCTCGAATTCGTGGATGTGCCGGTTCAGTTAATGATCGCATTTGAATCTGTTTTGAAAATGTATTCATGTATAGGTCAAACCCATTGAACTGTGTATACGTTATATGTTTTGGGTCACCTACATCTTCAGGCGCACATATTTGAATCAATAAGCAGGTTTCTCTGGTATAACCCTTTGGATAGGTAAAATTGATCAAGTCCATACCGCTAATTTTATACCCATCAGGCCGTCACTATTTGGAATTACAAATTGAAATGTTATTTCTTGTTACCATCATTTTGCTCTTGGCATATAGTAAATTTGTACTTAGTCGTACAACAAAATATAAATCTCGACACCTTTATTAGTTATTTTTTTTATTATAATATTATCGCATTCAATATAAATAGTATGTGGTAGTTTTTAACATAATCGTTTATTATTTGTTGTACTATAAAGATAACTTAGAAATGTCAAAACCAAGTACAAGTGGGGTATTGTCAGAAGAACAGGTGGAGGAAAAAGCTGTATTGAAGGCAAAACAATATGCTAATGTCCATTGCAAGGAAGCGAAGAAAATTAATATTGAGACTGACAAAGTGAATTTAAAATGGGTAGTGTTAAATAAATCACTATTGGCTGAAATTTAATAAGAAAAGAAGACTGTTGATGTAATAGATATGTAAACATGCATAAAAAATCCAAACGAAACTTTTATTTTTGTTATTACATATACATAATTATAAAAAAATACGTTTAAGTATTGTTTAATTATATTGTATATTGAAAGGTTGGATTATTATTCTCGGAGATTTGTGACAATATATTGTTTATGAATGCTTGCGTTGATTTCATTAATGAGGCTGCATAATACCCCTAGGTCATGTAATTGGAATATTCACGTTTTAGCATAGGTATACAGTTTTGTTCAATTTTAACATTGAATGCAATGTTGTACCAACATCTATATATTTTTCGTGAATATCGGCACATGGCAATTTGTCTGATACTAAAATGTCAGAGATTATGTGCTGCGCAACATGATCACAAATTGTGGCACAATGTAGCATAGTTAAATCTACTGGTCCCATGAATTGATTCATATGGATTAAAAGTTTCGATTAGTATAATTCCGCTAGTAAATAACACTGGTTTGTCACCATTTTTCGTACAAAATTCATCGTATAGTCGTTCGTTAATATAGAGAGTCCACTTTTTGAAACATTATGTGTATACCAGACTGGTTCGTATAATTCGATTTTAGATTTACAATAAGTGGATGTCTTGAAAGATATATTATTATATTCTAACATTGCTGATACCACACCTGGTATAGCTAAACTACTTTACTGCTGAGTTGTTGATGTTATATATTTTGCCTCGAGTACGACGCTACTAAATAAATTATTCACGAATGAAGCAAACGTTTTCTCGAGATGTTTCTCCGATACCAGATCCAACACATTTAAAATTTAGTGGCGGAGTTACGGCAGAACCACCAGGCAAATCAATTTTAGATCCAACAGCTTTAGATTCAACAGGCATATCCGCTTTAGACGAGATGATTTTTTCATATGCATCCTAATCTATAGTATCGTCATGATATTGTGTCCACGATACGGATAGAACGGTATGCTACATAGTGACCGAATTTCATCTATATCTGCGCATGACGTCATGTGGCAGCCAGACCATGATGGCAGACGTTAGTTGTGGCAGCGCTTGTTTACTCACCGTTTACAGTCCTATTTGGTAGCTTTGGTTTATATTTTGATTTATTTATAATGGCGAAGTTTTGTTATTGATAAAAATGTCAAATTTTAATGTGGGTACGTGTAAGAACTATAGCACGCGTACAAAGAGGGCGGATATAAAATATTTCGTTTTCCAAGTAACAATGATTTGGCCAAAAAGTCGACTGTTGCTTGTCGGCGTAAAACAAAAATCAACGCAAAGTATGGTGAGTTAATATAAGCAAGAATAATACCGAGGGGTAATTCGCAAACTTTAGTCGAAGACACACTGAGATTGCAGGATCAATCACATTCAGGTCCGGCCGCAGCGCGCGATACTTGTACTTGAATGCCATTAAAAATACAATAGTTAGTAGATTACAGGAGATATGATAAACAATAACATTACGTATCCCTACACTCAATTTTTCATCATTTACTAAATAGCAAATGGTATTATTTTTAAAAAACCACGATGCTTACATTCCACGTTACAGATAAGAGACACATACAAATTAATTCAAATTTAAACAAATTGCTTGCGTATTCCAATTTTTACAGGACAAAGTTGGCAAATTAGACTTTTTTGTACATGAAATAATTATTACGATAATAAGAGGCGGGTAAATCGTGCATTTACAATCAAATAAAATATTTATCCATTACACTATTTCTACTTTTTTATTCGTCATTTGACCATGTTTGAATTTCACTCCATGTCGCACCTAAAAGATTGCATACAAAAATAAAATAAAAGTGAATAAAATTTTAAGTATGGCCTTTATTTTCTTTCAACTCGCATTAAGAAATCTCATTAGCTCTTATCCTTATCAGTTATTCCTAGAACAATACTACATTTTTGCCTGTAC
Source organism: Vesta saturnalis (assembly GCA_036346205.1). Lineage (NCBI taxonomy): Eukaryota > Metazoa > Arthropoda > Insecta > Coleoptera > Lampyridae > Vesta > Vesta saturnalis. Next base: position 611,527 of record JARFJB010002218.1, read on the forward strand.
TTAAGATAATTATAACGAATTACTAATAAATGATAATAATAATATTCGCCATTTCAATAAACTATTATTTCGATAAATTTTGTAAACCAACCTATTTTTTATGATTTTTTTTCTTAAAACTATAAATGTAAGAGAATCCATACACACACAGTCCTAGATTGTATATAAAATGCTTATCGACATAAATTCACATTCATTCAATAAACCTCATGGGATTTTTCAATTTATTTAATTTATGTTTAAAGAAATGCCCTAAAGTTAATCTTGAAAGAAAATATTATAGGACTGTGTGTCTAGATTCTTTTTAACATTTATGGTTTTTAAGAAAAAAATGAAACCACAAAATGTTTTCCACGTGACGTCACATTGTGCGAGAGAGATGTAGGTAACATGCACTACTGCATACCGTTATACGTGTATCGTGATTGTGTCGGAATTACTTTACTTGTTTTATGATTGAATGGAAACAAAGTTTTCTCAATAATATTCCTTTTTTTTTAATGAGACATATTTATTAAACTCATATATTTTTTAACATAATATACAGGGTCCGCCTTTGGGAGCTGATCCTATCAGTATCTGCTAAACCAAACTTACTATAATTTTGAAAATTTGGTGACAGGGTAATGATGTTAAGGCTAACTCATCTAAAATATTTTCACGTTCGTACCACTTCCGGTTATACCGGAAGTCGGTACTTAGTCGCTTATTTTAAATGGAACACCCCGTATATTAATACATTTTTGGATTCTATGTCGAATTTTAAGATAAGTTTGTTAAATAAACTAGATACGAAATTTCAGTCGTTTTAAAAAAAACATTTTTCTAAAAAAATTGACAGATGCGGTTTAGTAATAACTAGTTAATTGTTCTGTTCCTGTCAAATAATTTGAATAAAACTTTGAGGTGTTGTAGGCAAAGGTTTATTGCAACAGTCTGCAAAAAATGACATTTGTAATTTTCATAAAAATAAAATTATGAATGTCTAAACTTGACTATCAAAAAATGCAAGTTACTCAAAAAAATCAAATGGAAACCCCTATTTTTTATTACTCAGATCGATTTAACGTGAAAAATTAAGGTAAGTTTGTTTAAAACTTTATTTGCCTAAACGTAACAAAAAAGTGCCAATTTTAAAATTTGTTATAGAAATGAACTACATACTTAAATCTAGTATTCCTTGTTCGTGGTCACCATGGAAACCAAATAATTGAGAATTGAAATAAAGAAAAATATTTGAATAAGTTACTGCAAAAAATTATAAAAATTGATAATTTTGTGATTCAAAAGTCATTTTTGCCAAATAGAAATTTTCTGTCATTTTTTTCAAATTCGATATACAACATAAGTGTAAAAATTTAATACTTTATGAATAAATCGAAAAAAAACTACTTTTTACTGCGGAGGTAATACATACTTATCAGCGCATCATTACACGATAAAGATGCTTATTTATTTTGTTTTTCTTTTGTAGTCAATAATTTAATAAAATTGTTGACAGTTTGTGTTTTTCTTGATGAAATGGCTCGACTTGAATATTCTAATACAGATTATTTGAATTTAATTTTAATTCACGGAGAATGTCATAGAGTTGTAAAACGAACAGTAAGAACATTTATCGAACGCTATCCTGAGCGCCCCCGACCATCAGCAGATACAATAAGACGTGTGCTTCAAAATTCAAAATTTTGAACAGTTTGGCATATTTAAACACTCTGCGTCTCGCAAAAAAACTGCTATTGATAACGAACAGAATGAAGTTATAACTTTAGGATATTTCCGTGCCTATCCTTGTAATTCCATAAACGACGCGAAAACAGATATTGGCTTAACACCAACAACTATCAGAAGAATTCTTAAGAAACATAAGTTTAGACCATACTGTTTACTATTAGTTCAACATTTGAAAGAAGCGGATTTCTTCAACCGTATCGAATTTTGTGAAACAATTTTGCTCAAAATACAAGAAATTCCTAATTTTTTACTAATATGGACGGACGAATCTAAATTTACGAAAAATTGCATATTTAATCGCGGAAACTCGCATTACTGGAATAACGAAAATAGCAATCCAATTCGAATGCCATTTTCAGGAAATTTGGAATTTTAACGTATTTTGTGCTATTCGGAATAACGAAATCTTTGACGTGTATTTTTACAAAGAAAATTTGAGAGGTTTAAAATAGTTGATTGTTGCGATTTATGATTACAAATTTAATTTCTAGGAAAAAATTATCTTGAGATATTAAACACTGAATTCAACTCCGATTAAATCTAGAAAGGAAAAATTTATGGTACCAACAACACGGTGCGCCTCTCACAACACTAACGCTGTTTCCATGAAGTGTTTGAAGATCGTTGGTTTGCCAATAATGATCCCTTTCCATGGTCACCTAAGTCACCTGATCTTACGCCAATGGATTTTTACCTTTGGGGTTGAATTAAGAATATTGTTTATACTACACCACTAACGACTAACGAAGATTGCATTGCAAGTGCAAAATGCCTTCAATTCTCTTTCTCCACAAGAAATTCAACTACAAATGAAGCCGTTATAAGACTGGTTCAACAATTTCTTGCGTCTAACGGGCAACATTTTGAACATTTATTGTAAATTAATTTCCATTTGATCACGAGTAAGAAATACTAAATAAGCGACTTTATCGTGTAAGAATGCACTGATAAGTATGTAGTTACTACCTCCGCAGTAAAAGTGGTTTTTCGATTTACTCATAAGTATTAAATTTTTACACTTATGTTGTATATCGAATTTGAAAAAATAACAAAAATGACTTTTGAATCACAAAATTATCAATTTTTATAATTTTTTGCAGTAACTTATTCAAATATTTTTCTTTATTTCAATTCACAATTATTTGGTTTCCATGGTGACCACGAACAAGGAATACTAGATTTACACAAATTTTAAAATTGGGACTTTTTGATAAGTATGAAACTGTTACGTTTAGGCAAATAAAGTTTTAAACAAACTTACCTTAATTTTTGACGTTAAATCGATCTGAGTAATAAAAAATAGGGGTTTCCATTTGATTTTTTGAGTAACTTGCATTTTTTGATAGTCAAGTTTAGACATTCATAATTTTATTTTATGAAAAATACAAATGTCATTTTTGCAGACTGTTGCAATAAACCTTAATTTTTAAGCTTCCGGTTTGACCAAAGCGCAAAATTTTATTTTTTAAATCACACTGTATATATATTTTTGCATTTTGCATTGCTTATTTTTTTCTCAATACATACGTATAAAATTCTTATAGTGTTTTAAAAAAAATTAGAGAAAATGCCATCGAAAGTTTTTCAATTTTATTATATGATTAGAAAAATTAAACAAAATCAGTTATAATTAACGAATAAATTGTTCAAAGTAGCCACCATTCTGTTCTAGACATGCTTCTAGTCGTCGCCTGAGTTCATGGTTAGTTGCTTTGTTTTGCTGCGTAGTTAAATTAATACATGCAGATGTAGTTTTATTCTTTAAGTCTATAACATTTAAAGGTGGAAAGGCATACACCACTGTTTTTAATTGACCCCACAAGAAAAAGTCTAACGGTGTAAGATCCGGTGATCTCGTAGGCCATTCTACCGGGCCGTTAGTTCCTATCCATCGTTCATTGAACGTTTGGTTAAGATATTCTTTTACTATCAGCGCGTTGTGAGCTGGAGCTCCATCTTGCTGGAAATACAATTATTGTCGCAGAAGCAGAGGAAACTCATCGAACATTGTTGGTAGCACGTTAACTAAAAATTCAAGATACCTATTGGCGTTTAGATTACCATCATAGAAATAAGGCCCTAGTAATTGGTTTCCAATTAAACCGCACCAAACATTAGTATCCCATACGGTTTGATGGTTAGTTTCCATTGACCAATGAGGATTTTCGTCAGACCAATAACGATTGTTTTGTTTGTTAATAACTCCATTATTTGTAAACTTGGATTCATCTGTCCATAAAATATGATCTAAAAATAATGGATTGTGATCACATTGCACAACTATCCATGCAATCAGAGTTAATCTCCGATCAGTCTTGAGGCCGCAAGTGTTGAACCAAATCGACTTTATACGGCAGCATTTTGAATTTTTTTAATGTCCTGTGAATTGAGCCAACTGATACACCTACTTCTTGCGCTACATGTCTAATAGATGACCGTGGATTTACTCTAAAATAACCCAATATTTGTACTTCAATATCTTCGGTCAAAACATTTCTTTGTTGTTCTAAATTCTGATAATTTACTTCTGGTAATGTTCCACGCATTCTAAGCGATTGTTCAATTTTTCGTATGTAACTTTCGGAAGGATGGTATCTATTGGGATATCTTTGTGCGTATAATTCTACCGCTCGTCGAGAATTACGTTTACATTCACCGAAAATTAACAACAGGTCAACTTGTTCACTGTTATTCATTTTAAACAATTATTTCGATTGAAATCAAATTAAACTTTTATCTGATTGTCAATTGCAATAAACGAAAAACAATGGCGATGCGATTTTGTTGACGTACGCTGCCTACGGTTTTGTTTGATTCTTCTAATCGTATAATAAAATTGAAAAACTTTCGATGGCATTTTTCTTAATTTTTTTATAAAACACTATAAGAATTTTATACGTATGTATTGAGAAAAAATAAGCAATGCAAAATATAAATATATATATATATATATATATATATATATATATACAGAGTGATTTAAGAAAATAAATTATGTGCGCTTCGGTCAAACCGGAAGCTTAAAAAAATTATCTAAACCAAGCACTTAATAGAGTATTTGTATATATATATATATATATATATATATATATATATATATATATATGTTAAAATTCAAATTTCCTGAAAATGGCATTCGTGAATTGGATTGCTATTTTCGTTATTCAAATAATGCGAGTTTCGGCGATTAAATATGCCATTTTTCGTAAATTTAGATTCGTCCGTCCATATGATATTAGTCAAAAAATTAGGAATTTATTGTATTTTGAGCAAAATTGTTTCACAAAATTCGATACATTTCAAGAATTCCCTTCTTTCAATTGTTGAACTAATTGTAAACAGTATGGTCTAAACTTATGTTTCTTAAGAATTCTTCTGATAGTTGTTGGTGTTAAGCCAATATCTGTTAAAAAAATAAAATTATGTGTGCTTGCGGTCAAACCGAAGCGTAAAAATTATCTAAACCAAGCACTTAATAAAGTATTTGTAAATGAATAAAAACTATTTAAACACTTTCTTGTGAAACGCAATACAAAGAGTTATTGAGTGCGTCCGATTATATTGAACGCACTATATATATATATATATATATATATATATATATATATATATATATATATATATATATATATATATATATATATATTATTTATTTATTTATTTATTAGAGCGCAGTTATTTTTTGTTTTATTACTTTTTAACAATCGTAATTTTGCATTAATGATCATAGCTTTTTATAATTATTATCATTTCACAGCTTTTATCAGTTGGTATATAAGAAAATTAAGGACGAACAATGAATTTAGTGAGCCTCAGGATGGCTAATAGAAAGGGTGGGGTTATTACTATATTTTTTATTTTATATTTATTCCTTATCTAATCTATTCAGATTTTTACTTAATTCGTGGAAAAGGTACTGGAAAATTTGCTGTTTCAAAAATGAAATGCAATAAAAATTTAGATTTATAATTTTAAGTGTAAACTATGACCTATTATAGTAGCGCGGGGAGAGGTGCCTCATGGCGGACTCGAGAATGGGGATATAATTATTACTGTGAAAAGTATTTGTTTCCCTTTATTTTAGTGCGAAGTGCCCACTTAAAGAAAGACGGGTTGTAATTTATACGTCTACTATATATTTTAAATGCAGGACTTAAAAACATATGTCGATTCTAAACTCAAATCGCATGACGCTGTCAGATGTTTTCTTGGCTATTTAACCTCAAATTATTCTTCGTATTTCGTTTCCTATAATCGTATTTTGCTGCGTAATTTATTAATTTCCATTGCATTTGTAAACAACAGTTTTTTTCAAAACTATTATTATTAATATTCACTATTACGAGGTAAGTTTATAATACAAAAGGTATTTCCAATTGATTGAATGCATTTATTTATTTTGCAGCAAATATTGATGTCATTAAAAGTTAAATCTTTGAAAAGCCAAACTGCATTATTTCGAGATTGAACGCTATAACGGGGGGCCAAGTTTACCTTTAACTTCCATTATCCAGGTACGCTAATAATTTTCACTATTTACATTTATGTAATATTATGTTGCAGCGAACTGCTCTCGCATGCGGCATTTCCGAGAAAACCGTAACTCGGACAAAGGCAAGATTGGCTCTCGCTTTAGAATCTGGGAAATCGACGCCTGATTCATCGCAAAAACATAAGACTGCGTTTGAAGTCAAAGTCAGAGGATGTCAACGAATACGTGAAAGACGTTTTGAAACGAAAAATTTACACCATGCATGCAACTGGTAAATAATTCAGAAATTATTGTTGAAATGGAGTTAATCACTGTTTAATTTTAGGCTCACTATTACTATCGAAAACTCCAAACTGAACTTAAGAAGATAAAATATTTACCTTCAGTAAAACGAGTTTGAAACAATTGTACAAAATTGGTTTTGAATTCAAAGTTGACGATGGAAAAAGGTGTTTAATGGAGCAGGTTCATATTGCTGGTGCTACTAAATTTTTGGAAATATTTTGTAATAAAAGTTGTTAAATTAGTTACGATCCTTCTTTTGGATGAGACGTGGATATTAGTCGAGGAAGCGTTCGAAAATCATGGCATGATAATGATTTGAAAAGCACAAAAACAAACCGTTGAGGAAGGTAAAGGTAATTAAAATAGTCCGATTTGTTAAAAATATTTTTAACCGAACAAATTTTAGTTTTATCGTACTGAGTGCTGGCAACAAGGATGGTTTTATACCTAATTCATCACTAGTATTTTCCAGTAAAAGTAAGATAGCAGATTACCACGATAATATGAACGCTGATTTATTTCAAAAATGGTTTCCAGAACAGCGTTTACCAAATTTAGAAAAACCAAGTTTGATAGTTCTTGACAATTCCAGTTATCATTCTACATTAGTAAAAAAATTACCTTCAAGTAGCTGGAAGAAAGCTCTTCCATTTTTAAGAAAACACAACATTCCTCATTCGAATGGTATGCTGAAAGTGGAATTATTACTAATTGCCAAGGATTTACAAGTTCCAAACATATATGCAATTGATGAAATCGCTCATCAATGGGGACATCAATTTTACGTTTACCTCCGTATCACTGTCAATTCAACCCTATCGAGTTAATATGGGCAAATTGTAAACAGTAATACAACAAAAACGTTGGAAGACAGGGCTTCAGGGACGAGAATGTTTTATCGCTATGGAGGGATTCATTAAACCAAGTAACTGGAGAACTGTGGGAAAAGTGTATTCTACATGCTGAAAAGGAAATGAGCCAGTGGTGGGACATTAAAGAAGAACTGAGGAAATGGTAAAACCTCTAGTAATCAATGTCGGAGAGTCGAGTGAAGATGATAGTAAAAGTGAAGGTGATTACTTTTAATTATAAGATGTCCAATATTTGAATTTAAAGCAAAAATAAAGAATCTTAGTTACTTTATAACATTGTAAAGAATTATTATATTAACATATACCTCTGTAGCTGTACTTAGGTTTACATTCGTTTTATATATATATATATATATATATATATATATATATATATATATATATATATATATTGACAAACTGTAAACTGAGATTTTTAAAATCGGTTATATTATTAACTAATAATAAATCTCATTTTTAACATCCAATACAGTATATTTATTTATGATAAAATCAGTTATTTATAAATGGCTTCGATAACGAAATTACAGTATTGACGCTTTTAACGCGGTGAGATCTGTCGGGTAAAAACGATCCTCTGCAATTAACCAAACTTTTCTCACTTCATTCGGGCACTGCCTACTACTAGCTAATTCGTTTCTTATTGAAAATTATTGATATAACTAATTTATAAAACAGATCCAAAACGAAATTTTGTTGACCCGGTCTCGATTCTGATAATCGTTTACAGTACAGTATAATATATTTTTATCATATGACTACCCACATTCGGTGGACTTTACATGCCAGAATAAGTGCGATCAGACCCTAAACGAAATTCGACTTTATTTATACGAGTGGATGGGGATTTTTAAGACCTTTAGGATGCTAAATCCCGAGATATTCCAACAATAATTTTATTTAAATTTGAGCACGGCTTAAATTTGAAAATAACCTAGAAACATTGACGATGTTTTGTTGGTATTCAAAATCACTAACTATATGAACCAATAACGACATACGTTTTTAAAATCTTAAACCACGCTTTTACTAAAGGATGCGTCATAAGGCACCTCTCGCCGGCCCGACTTTAACATTCAAAATGTAAGAGTTTGCACTTTTCTCTTTCACACACTAATAAAATTAGAAAGAAACAGATGATAGCGTGTGATGTCATATTTCCATATTATAATGAATTGTACTCTTTTAACGAATATCGATTTTGTAAGAGTTTACGTATTTTATATGAGGAAACTATTAAGAATTATTACATTGTTACCAATTTTAACGTAATTAAAATGTTTACGCGCTTATGTGAAAATACAAGTAATAGTTTGCATTTTGAGACTTGAATTTTTTTTTATACAATAATTATATATAGTGCTGATAAAAAAGCTAAACGACAAACCAATTAAATCCGTTATTATAAGTTTTTGTTATGAACGAATAAGTTCAAAGGTAAATATGTAATTAAAATTATTATTAATTTTATTAAATACATAAGTAAAAGTTTACCTCGAGTAATTTGAACCTACCTGTACTTTGCTAATACCGCTAAAACTGCGATCAAGTTCAAGCAATCGATGTAAATTTTGTCTTTGTATGTAACTGATGTAATTCTAAATATAACGAGATTACAATCAAATTACTTATATTAATGGAATGTGAGCCTGCAATACCAAGTTGCTTTGGTATGTGTGAATCATTGCGATATTGCAGGCTCACATTCCATTAATATAAGTATTTTGATTGTAATCTCGTTATAAATCATATTACATACATAAAGACAAATTTACATCGATTGAATGACAGTTTTAACGTAACATGTAGTTCAAATCTACTGAAAACTTTATTATTAATAAAATTAAAATAATTTCAATTAAATCCGTGTTTCTATATGGACATTAATGAAAGTCCACAAAATAGTGTGAATGTCGTCAAGCAAGTGCCAAACAAAATATCTTCAAATATATCAAGTGCGAGTTGTAGTGATCCTATGATTTATGAAATCAATCGATTGGATACATTTGAAACTTGGACAAATTCACACATCGATATAGATCTACTAGCACCCCAGACTTTTGGAATTTAGGATCGAATTTCACAAAATGTTGAAATTGAAGAATGGGTCGCTGAAGATTATCCTATAACTGAACATTTAAAACGGTCGCGGAATTGCCCTCTTTTAAATTGTCGTGAAACGCAAAATGTGCCAATTGGCGAGGAAAAATGTCATGCAAATTAACCTACAATATGGATCTGAGCCATTGACCATAGAACCATGTTATCCAGAGTATAAATTAGAAATAAATCGATTCAAATCTTTTGAGTTATGGCCCAAATATACAAAACCAACACCTCAATAATTAAGTGATGCTGTATTCTTTTCACTAGACAAGGTGATGGAGTTATATATTTTAATTGTGGTCTTGGTTTATCCGATTGGGAACCCGAAGATATACCATGGGAGCAACATGCTATATGGCACCAAAATTGTAAATAGCTGAATATTGTTAGAGGTACAAATTATAGTGTAGAAAAGAATACAATATTATTACCAGTCATGCGTATTATGGCATGTGGAAAATGTGCATTGTCTCTATCAGATTGCCCTATTTGTAGAATCAAAATAGTTGATGTCAATCGTGTGCATTTCTCTTAAAAAAGAATAAATAAATTACATTTTATTTTTTATCCACCTGTAATATGACAGTAGAGTTATCGGAGTTTCGTCCAAAACCAGGCATATACAAGTTTGGTGATGATCCAGTAGGTTTAGAGGTGCCCAATTCAATTGATCCAATAGCAGATGTAAACGTTAGAGGTTTAAGTGTGTTAGTTACTGCAATATTCCCATTTATATTTTTATCATTTATTTCGAATGTTGGATAAATCAATGCGTTAGTAGTTAAGTCTGGTTCACGGTCATTTGCAAAAATGCCGGTCAATTGCCCGCCGGAAAATTGTTCGCCTGATAAAAGCGCGGTGAAATGTTCGCTGGTAAAATAACCATGACGAAATTCCTTCGGTAAATTTCGACTGTCGTGAATAAATCGAACATAATACAGTATATAAGCAAGAGCTTTAATAATAATAAATTTTGTTATGTTCGAATACGTATTCATACCTAGAAACATTGTAAATTATACATTTAAATTTAAATTAGAGGCGATTCTTAAAACGTTATTTTATCATTAGCATCGTACCTAGCAACACAATTTTTATTCTTATATTTGTATCGATATACTTTCTTTGTGGTGGTCCATCTCTGCCTTGAATGAATTGCTTGATGGTTACTTCGTTCATATGTTGTTCTTTTTATGTTTTCTATAAATTTAGCGGGCATTTTACCAGAAACATTTCACGAGTTTTTTGAACAATTTTCGGCGGGCAATTGACCGGCATTTTGTCGGTGAAATAACGGACACCTTAAGTCTGTATCTACAATATATGCTGGCTTATTACTGGTTCGACTGCCAACTTATATGTGCCCAGATGTAAATGGTGTTTTAGTATTATAATTGTAGAGGCAAGGAGTAGTTGTAAGAATTGCGGTTTTCCATATAATGCTCCACTACAAGTCACATTATCAATTCCATCTGTTGACGTAATTAAAACTCTCCGTTTGAATTGACCAGCGTTATCAGCTATCAAGTAATACAGGTTTTAATTGTTCTGCTGGCGTAATACGTATCCACGAATTTAAATCGATAGTAGTTGTTGTAGATGCTTTTGTTGTCGTGGTTAGTTCAAGAGCAGTAGATTAAGTAGAAGTAGTAGAACCTAGTGTTGTTGTAGTAGTTGTTGGTGCTTGATTGGTAGTAGTTATCGTAGGAGTTTGTGTTGTCGTTTTCGTAATGGTAGAAGGTTTTGTTGTCGTTTTCGTAGGAGTCTAAGTTGTAGTTGTTATAGGATCTGGAGGTGTCGATGTTTTGGTTGTAGATATCGTTGTCGAGTTTGAGTTGTCGTGGTAGTAGAAGGTGTTTGAGCTAACCCGTAAGAACATAGGATTAATATTGAAATAAACGTAAACACCTGGATGGTTGATTATGTACTTTATAAGTTAGTGATGGAACTGTATATAAGATACAAATAAAATAAAGGTTTTAAACTTTACAGTTTTATTTTATTTATTTACATATCATAGTCTTTTCCTAAAATTTCTTCATATATTGACTCACAAAATACTTCGTCGGCATTAGATTCCAAAGTTACACTTTTATTTTTAGATACACCATTGTTTGGAAATGTATATTCATATGCGTCTATAAACCCCTTCAACATTAACAATAATACATATTTGCTAGGTATAGTTATATTATACGGCTCATTATTTTTTCTAATGTGAAATCTGACAAGGTTAAAACTTGTGGTAAACATATTTTGATAATATTTAAATTTTTTATATCTGATCCGTCGGTTATATCAATTTCTAGTCGCAAGCATGGTAACATTAGTGTTATCCAAAAAATAAAAATTCTATGATTGTTTTCTCCAGCGAAAGCTGGATAATTGGTTGATAAATAATTGTTAAATGTAGCAACTACGGTCATTGTTTTGTATTCATTTTTGGTGTTAATAGTTTGCGTTATTAGGCATAAAAATTCCGAGTTTACTTCTTTAAAAGTTAACAATTTCTTATAAACTTGCATAAAAAGTTATAAAACGACGTGTATATATCAATGTTTGTAGTAATTTGACTTTGCCTATAGTAATATTCCACGCATTCTCGCCGAGCAGTAGTTCGTTGACATTTTGGCCATATTTTATAGAACTATCTTCGATTTTATAATATGTTTTTCGCTTCACAAACATACATTTACGTGCAATTTTCATTTCTATTTCCATTTCCATGTGGAAATTTTCGGAGCATACACTAATCATAATGGAATCGGCAGTAATTTATAAAACCATTGTGCAGACGCTAACAAAGCATTTCTAGTCATACAAGTTATTCCAGCAGCTACCACGCGTTTCATTTTCCAACACATCCGTAGATGCTAGACACTGTAGATTTTTGCAAATCATATGAATTACTAACTTTACTTCTCTCGAATGCAATCTTTGTGCAATTTCTGACAATATTTTTATGGGATCGTTAACTTTTGATAATTCGACATCATTTATAACGCACATTTGATTGTTGTAGATCGTAATTAATTTATTTACAAAATCAAAACCAAATGGATTTGGAATATCATCGTCATCAGCATTATTTTTAACACCAAACGTATGTTCATCGCCACTTTCTACACCAAACATATCACAATCTTCCTCATCGTCTTCAAATCCAAAAACATCATTAGTATCGTCAGCAGTGTCTTGTTCGACAACACCGTCATCTTCGAATTCAAACACTTGATCGGTCGTTACGTTGACAATTTCGTCGTATTTGAAATTAAAAGCTTCATAATCATTATTCGCTGCATTTTTTGTATTAATATCACACACTTGAATTGTAGCCCCTGTCTCGACCATCATTTCTTGCATCAAAATTTGTTGAGCTGTGAGTTCACTTATTTTTTCCTCAACCAAAGAGAATGCACCATCCAAAGTTTTTCGCATTATCTTTGTATGAGCTCATACGGCATTGAATTGTTCTACAATTTCGACAATATACCTCTGCGACCCTCCCAAATTATGATTACTGGGGAATCTTGGCGTTTATGCAACTCTTCACTAGTAAATGACAATTCTCATCATAATAACAATTGTCGTAAATACATTGATAATATAATATAACAGTTTCTTTTTTATTGATCGACTATGTGCCAAATAATTGTTTGTTTATTTTGAATTAACGGATACATTAACAGTAAAATACTGGCTGGTATAATTGCCAATGTCTCATCTGATATATTTTTACGATCCATCAGCTGTGGGTAAGCAGTAACGTAATCGTACATTTGTACATAATGGACATGATATTCGCCAACACACAAATTAGCTCCACCTGAATTTTGCTTTTTTATCCATACCACTAGGTATATCAGGTGTATAACGGTACGGCGGCGTTAATACCATCACTTGTTAATGGCGAATTGGCTTGTATTGTACGATCGTTGGCATTTAATTTATCAGTCAAATCTAAAGTTAAATCAGTCATATCAGAAGGTGAATAAGCCGACGCTATTGGACACTTTATAGCTGCAATGTGAGATTTAAATGTGTAGATAGGAATAATCGCAAGTTAAGACCAATAACAAAGCACTCGTTCCACAACTTGTACTGCATTTTGTTGTTATTTGTAGTCATTGCATTGCTCGTTTTATAACAAACCCTACTGACTTTGTTCGATTTTCTAATTTTCTGACCAATAAAGCATCCGCGTTACGATAATGTAATGTCTCTCGAATTGATGGTATTTTGTCAGAACTCGAATTGATGGTATTTTGTCATGTTTAAAATATATTTGATATTTTAGCATTCGAAAAAGTGTATATCGGAGCGCGACTGCACTTACGCAGTTTTAGAACCTTTCATTATTTTTCTGCTTACTTCGTTTAGGGCGTAACCTTTGAATCTATATCGCATGACAATTATTCGAAACAAGTCCAAATGCAATCTGCTCAAAGCTAAAACTGTAGCCCTCAAGCCATATAAATTTATCGACAAATACGTTGAAAAATGCACATCTCATCAGCAACTACTTAATATCGTTAAAAATCTCATTGTTCGAATCAGCATTTCACGTTCGCTTGAAAAGCACTCTAACTCATTTGTACAATTGCTGTCGTTCGCATTTTTATTTGGTATAACATCGTATTTATCATTTTGAACCATATTTACCATATCAGATGTAGAAATTTTCAGTGATAAATAAATCAAGCTATACACTGTGGGGAAAATTAAGTTGGAACATAATTTCAACTTTAATAACTTTTTTGTTTGTTAATGGATAATGATTTTTGGATATGATATTAGTCATGTTCTTGTTATGACTTTAAAATAAAACCTACCAATTTTGGTCAGAACCAGATTTACGGCGATTTTATTAAATCGGTGCGTTTAAGCTCGTTGCAAAAACGAGTTGCGCTATTTACAAACAAGGCCTGAAAATATCGATATTGTTAAACCAAAACCGGAAAAATGGCGATTTTTTTTGTGGGACGATGCTTGTCGGCATTACGTAATAACGACTCAGATAGAGAAAAAAAATTACCTGTTTTAAATAGGTAGACACGGTTCTGTCTTTGGAAGATAAGATTTTGATTAAAGAATTACTGGAAAGGAATATGGGTGCATGAAAAATACTTGAAATGTTTCCAGAAAAAAAACTGTTAAGGTAAGTTAAGTACCGTTTTTTGGAACATCATCGCGAAAATGGAACTATTCGAATTAAGGCATTAAGGCGGGTCGTGATAAGAAAAGAAGCGGACTTTGTAAAGACAAAGTTCGGAAAATTGTCGAAAATACTAATCTATCAGATATGGTAAGT
>JARFJB010002219.1:0-2500 GCA_036346205.1 Vesta saturnalis
TTTTGTTAAAATTTTACAGAAGCTATTTAAAATTTAAAAATTACACTACAAATTTAATCAAACAACAGTATTTTAGGATTTATTCTTTTAAATAAAAATACAAACCACTTTAATATGGTAATGGATTTCCTGTAAGGTTTAAATTTTGATAATTACAATTAATTCATGTTAAAAATATTGTAGATTGTATTAAACTCTCATTCAAACATCCACTATTTGAATTGAAAATTGAATATGGTTATCCAATTTACAAAAATTAACCCACTCAAACTTGAACCAAAAAATTTAATTCATTTAAAAAAAAAAAATTGTTGATGGTTGTCCTCAATAATAATTTAAAGGTTTGACAACAATTATTATGAAATAAATTTAATTAAATTAAATCAAGCAAAATACTTGTTGAATAATTGAATTATTTATAATTGAAGTTAAATTGGCTTTAATAAATTTTGCATAAAAAAATGTTAAAGGTTTGTATAATAATAATTTATCAACATTAAGAAATTAAATTTAAAAAAAAAATAAGAATTTGTGAGTTATTGCTTAAAAACCCGTTTGCCTTTAAAATTCCTTTTTAAAGGAGAATTTGTATGAATAAATTACTAAAAAAATTAATTTAAAATTAACCAAAAGGATTTATTTGTGGTTGAAAAAAGGTCTTGACCTTTAATTCCTTTAAAATTTAACAAATAATGGTAAATTTAGCAAGAAATTTCATTGAAATTAAAGATTACTTTATGTTGAAATGTTATGGTGATGGCTTGTCATTTTTCCTTTACGTTTCCACCGTAACATTTAAGTGGTTTCTCTTGAATATCGGCATTTCCTTTAGTTTAACCCAAATGATAGTTCAGGTGTATTTGAATTTGGAGTACTGCACTTTCGGGAAACAGTTGCTATTTCAGCACTAGACGACGCATTTGATTTGGACATCACGTGAATAAACTTTTCTAACAGCAATATTTAATATGATAACGTTAATTACGAAACTTTCTTGAACCACAAGACTTAGAGCACTACTGCTTTGTAATCCCTACTATTTTATGATTTAAGCGGGAAATAAATCTATTGGTTATTAACAATACAGCTACTATTTATACAGATTTTATTCCATACAACTACAAAAAAGATCAAAGATCACAGACACTACTTATACAAATATCAACACTCTATTAAATAAACTCACGAGTTCTGTGGTAATCCTTTTCCTCTTTCTGTGCCATGCATGTTGTAATATTCCTATATAGGAAAGATTAACAATCCACAGAACGGTCATGTTTTCACACGTTTGTCTTAAATGTTCATAAAAATAAAAATACTGTACTACCATATTACAATCAACTGAAAACTAGAAAAATAAACACACCTGAAACTTTGATGGTTGTGAAAAATGAATAAATATTATATATACAACCATTCAAACCGTTCAAATTAATATTCCCTTGCATTATAATATGTAAAGAAATTAATCACAAATTTTAAATTAATTCGTACTACCACTATCGTAAGTACCACTACTTACAAAACAATTAAATGTTTGTGTTTATGTGAGCGCACAGGTGTGGTGTGTGGTGTGTGGTGTGGTGTGTGGTGTGTGGTGTGAGGTGTGTGGTTGGTGTGTGTGGTTTGGTGTGTGGTGTGTGGTGTGTGTGGTGTGGTGTGTGTGTGTGTGTGTTGTGTGTGTGTTGTGTTGTGTGTTGTGTTTGTGTATGTGTAATTGTGTGATGTGTGTATGTGTATGTGTGTATGTGTATGTGTGTGTGTGTGTAGTGTGTATGTGTGTATGTGTAGTGTGTGTTGTGTGTAGTGTACGTGTGTACGTGTGACGTGTAGTGTGTACGTGTTACGTGTTACGTGTACGTGTGTACGTGTACGTGTGTGTACGTGTACGTGTGACGTGTGGTGTACGTGTGTACGTGTACGTGACTGTGTACGTGTGTGTACGTGTGTACGTGTTACGTTGTACGTGTGTTACGTTGTACGTGTGTACGTGTTACGTGTGTACGTGTACGTGTGTTACGTGTGTACGTGTGACGTGTACGTGTGTACGTGTGTACGTGTGTACGTGTACGTGTACGTGTGTAGTGTACGTGTAGTGTGTAGTGTGTAGTGTTGTGTGTAGTGTGTAGTGTGTACGTGTATGTGTGTATGTGTAGTGTGGTATGTGTGTAGGTGTGTGTATGCTGTATGTGTATGTGTGTATGTGTGTATGTGTGTATGTGTGTTGATGTGTGTATGTGTGTTGTAGTGTGTGTGTGTAGTGTGTATGTGTGTATGTGTATGTGTGTGTGTATGTGGTATGTGTGTATGTGTGTATGTGTATGTGTGTATGTGTGTGTGTATGTGGTGTATGTGTGTATGTATGTGTATGTGTATGTGTGTATGTGTATGTGTATGTGTTGTGTATGTGTGTGTGTGTATGTGTGTATGTGTTGTGTGTATGTGTGTATGTGTGTGTGTGTGTGTGTGTGTGTGTGTATGTGTGTGTGTGTGTGTATGT